>WBMY01014678.1:140126-276289 GCA_013397315.1 Donacobius atricapilla | reverse complement strand
TTTTTTTTTTTTTTGCAAACAAAATGTTAATTCTATTTCTGATGTAATCCTCCTTTTAAAATACAATTATATGATAAATTTGGTAAATGCTAAGCAGGTCCTTCATGGAACTAAGCAGATTTCTCTCATCTAAGGATTTGGCTCTAAGAGATTTTTAGTACATCAATTTCAGAACAGTTTTACATGCTAAAAATAGTAAGCAAATCTAACTAACAAACCTTAGACCTCCCAAATTTCTTACTCCAGATGATTTAGCTATTTTAGGTAACACTTGATCTATATACATTGCACAAGTTTGTATACAAATGGTAAGACAAACTTTCAGAAAACTTCTGCTCTTTTGTCCATCTTGTCTAACTGCTTTTCCATCACTACTAAATATTGCAATTTTATAATTGTAACTTTTTAAATTTTTTTTGTTTTATTAAGTGAACATTAAAGAAGAAATTAGAGCAAAAATGGAGAGTAACCAAAAGATATTTGATAACTCATAAATAAAGAAAAAAAGTTCAGTAAATGTGAGCATGCTATGCATCAGGATTCCTGTAAAAACCACTGAAAAATACTTAATTTCCCAGGAGTTACCTGTGTTTAATTGTTACCCTGGAGAAGCTCCCAAGCACTATTTTCTCCCAAGTGACACTTTCCTGAAAGGGCACAGGTTTTGCCAGTACAAAACAGTGGGAGCTACCATCCAGAAAGGGTTCATCTGCCTAGATCTTAGACGACTCACTTAGGACATCAGTGGAAAAGGGTCTTTTCTCCATCTGCCTCTTTATGAAGAAGTATTTTTCTTTAATGACTTACCCTTATCACAACTTATTCAAATGTGGAAATAGTAACATATTCTTCAGCTTCAGGGGGGAAAAAATTGGAAAAGATGGAACTTGGATTGCCATTCCAAAGCCTTGTCAGCCATCCCAAACCAACCCCCTTCAATGAAAATCCTCTCCAGAAATGTGAGGATGGACTAAGGAGAAAGGAGGAGGTGGCATCTCTTCTTCAGTTTGTCTTCCAGAGGAGGAGATGGCAGCTTGAAACAGGGTGTTGAAGGGAAATGCAGGGAAAGGCAATTGTTAGTGAAACTGGAGAATGCTTGAGGCATTTGGGGTCAACTCAAAGCTCCACTGGAGACTTCCTGATTAAACAAGAGGAACCGCTTGATCTCCCTATGACTCCATTTCTTGTCTATAGGATATGGAAAATAGATGGTATTGTAAGATTAGATGGACTACAGATTTCTCAGATAGTTAAGGGAGCTCTAGAGAGGTTTCTTTATCAATACCGTCATCCCTAGAGATGTTCTGAGGCCACTTTAGCCAGCCTGACTAAAGTGCGCTGTCCAACCTACTATACTACCTGCAAAGAAGGGGAACAAAGTTACAGCAAACCAGATTCACCGGGTACGGTATGCAAAGGTGCAGTGTGGTGCATCACAGCCCCAAATGGTACAGTACGGTAAGAAAGCCCTGATTTGTCAGTGATTCCCCAATTTTTAGTATATGTGCATCTCCTCAGAGCATGCAGCCACCCATACTGCACATACCTAGCAACTGACAGCAGACTTGTTTTCCACATATCCCTGAATTGGCCGCTCCCCTCCTCCCTCCCAGGGACCGCAGGACGCCTGCGAGACCCCCTCTACAGGCTGCGCTAACTCAGGCTTGCTAGCGCTAGAAGGAAACTTCGTTCTTCTCCCCTTCCTGCTGCCAGCAGCGTTTGGATTTTCCCGCAGAGGCGCCCTCGGCGGGAGCGGGGCTGAGGAGAGGGGCTGGGAACTGGGGCCGAGGAGAGGGGCTGGGAACTGGGGCTGAGAGCGGGGCTGGGAACTAGGGCTGAGAGCGGGGCTGGGAACTGGGGCCGAGGAGCTGGAGCGCGGGCAGCCGCGGCCCCTCGAACCCGCCCTGGCCGCCAGGTCCCGAGTGCCGCCTCCCCTCGTCGCTCGCCGCTCCAGCCCAAGAGACTGGGCAACAGCAGACTTCGCAGTGCCCCAAGCCACGCGTCCCTGCGCCATCCAGGCGGATGGCTTTCTCCTTCCTCCCTTCCAGTCTCCTTTCGCAAGTAGTTGAGTGAGGTCTACTGCACTTCCCCAGGCCGTGCATACGGCACATCGCCTATGAGCCCGAGCCGGGATATTTCTGAGGTGAGGGGAACACGGTGCCATTGATGCTCACCCTGTCATTCCGGAGCAGAATAGCTCCTTCGACCCCTAGTTATGTAGTAACAAGGGGAAAATTTCCTGAAATTAGACTACTGCAGGAACTCTGGTTTTAGTCACAGCTGTCATCCGAGAAACAAATTTCCAGGCATTTTTAATCTAATTCACTTATTCTTTATGTAACTGGATTAGAAAATGTGATTAAGCATCGCAGAATCTTCGGCATTGAGCCTGCCTAACCTTTAGTAAAACATGAAACAGAAAAACTTATTAGAAGTAAGAAGAAATGGGGAAATCGTCTGTATGGATTTGGTACAATCGTTACTGACTGTGTAGGAGGATTAGAGGCACAAAAGCTGAAGGAAAAGGGGAAGAAAAAAAAAAAGATAATGACCTTTACAGCTGAAATTCTTCCGCGATCGTTTGGCAAATATTTCAGGGTAGGCACCGAAAAGACACGGTGTGACCCTGAAGAGGTGCTTGCTGGAGCAGCACTGTCCTGCCGACCCGCCCGCGGGTCCCACGCCCACTTCCCTGTGTTTCTTTCGCTGCTGCCCACAGATCTCCCAGAGGCAGGGAAAATTCGAAGGGGAAATACCAAAGGCTTGAAACCGATTCTCCCTTTCTGTGGCAGTTCCGAGGTTTGGGCTTAAGACACCTTACAAGGAAGAGCTGATCCCCCTGCTGCTCGGAGGGGTTTAACATACGCTCCATCCGTGCTCCCTGCGCGCCCGTGCCGGCGCTGGGATCCGCGGAACCGTCACAAGCACCCGCCGTGCACGGCTGCACCAAGCGGCGCTGGGACGTGGGGGTTAATCCGTGTGCCGCGAACACGCACGCACCTTAAACACAATAGCGAAGAGTAGAAAACACCCCGACACCTGCTAAAATCAAACTAAAACCCGCAGGAAAATTTTGATTTTTCAGACCAACTTCCTGCGCACCTCGGGCGGGAACCCCCGTGAGGGACTTGCAGGGACGGAGCGGGACCAGCTTAGCACGGGAACACTGCTGGAGAGCTGGGGAAAGGAGCAACCCCGCGGCGCGGAAGGGGCTCCTCAGGGAAGCACGGGGGCTGGGGGAGTGTGAGGGGAGGGGGCGGAGGGCCCCGGAGAGTGTGGCCACCTTCGCTCCGGCTATCCCGGGTGCGGGCAGGGATGTGCGGTGTGGCGTGCCCCCGCAGAGCCCGACGGCCGCCTGCTCTCCCGCCTGGCCACGCGGAATCATCCCATCCGACGGGGCTCCGCTCCTCCAAAACTATGTCATTAACATAAATCAAATAATGGCCGGGGGGGTTGAGGGGAAGGGGGAAGAGGTACGCGACTGCTCATGTGTTAAATATAAGTCTCTGGCTGTCCTGAGCAAAGCGACCGTCCCCTTGGGAAGGGTGACGTCTCTCCAGTAACGTGATTGCTCCTTCGGAAGCAGAAACGTGTAAACGCTATAAAACGCGGTGGCGCGGCGGGCAGCACAGAGCGTGCGGCGAGACGGAGCCGTCCTCTTCATCCTCCTCCTCCTCCTCCTCACCCTCTGCCGCCGCCCCAGCAGCCGCGCAGCGGAGCAGGGCGCACTCCCCCAGCACCTCTCCGCTCCGCGCCCGCCCAGCCAGACCCACCGACGGACTCGCGGCTCCGTGAGTAACTTTCTCCCTGCCACAGCGGCAACTTCCCAGCGGACGAGGAAGGATGTGCCCGTCCCGTACCCTCGCTCCTCTTCTCCCCTCCGGGACCTGCAGGGAAGGCATCCCGGCCGTCGGGGAGCGGGGAGAGGCTCTGAAAGCCCAGGGCAGCCGGGGCGGGACCCTCCCTTACCGCTGAAGTCGCCGAGCCCCGGGCATCGCTGCCCCTCGCACCGGGCCGGGGCTCGCCTTCGGGGCTCCAGCTCNGCCGGAGCCCGCCGAGCCCAGCCCGTAAGAGCCCCCGGGACACGCACGCACCTCCCGGGGCGGCTGCGGCAGCGCTGCCCCTCGGGCCGGGCGGCGGTGCCCGCGGGGTGTGCGGGGGGCGGACGGGAGGTGGGTCACCACGGGGAGCCCCGGGACGTGAACGGGTCCAAGGGGACAGAGCGGAGGGTAGGTTTTTTACCTCTGCATGCTTCGGCCTGTTGAAGTTGCTATTAGTGGCCCAGCTAAATTAAATTAGATAGCAGAATGGTACGGTAAGAGGAACATAAAGTGTAGGGGGACCAATGATAAACGGGCAAAAAAAGCAGTGTCTGACTTCCAAAAGGTGCGATTGAGGAGGTTCTTTTTATGCAGCGACTTCGCCCCTTTTTTTTTTTTTTTTTTTTTACCTGACAGAAGAGTTACATGAATCAGAGATATAAGCAATGGTAATAGTGACTTTAAAATTACAAGGACCTAAGTCTATCTTAGTTTTAGTATGTGATTTTGCATGTCATCACACGCAGGGGTTTTCTACAACGATGGGAGCCTCTTGTCTACCACAGTATATCAGAGCAGCCAGAAGGAATGATGCCAAACTACCGCTATGCAGTCAGACTGCCCTTGATAAAATATGACACTTCATAAGAAACCGCAGTTTACGAATATGTGAAGTAACTGTGCATCAGTTTATACAGAGCAATTGCCATGATACATTTTAAGAGATTAAATGTGAAGATTTTTTTAGCTTCTAACAAAAGATAATAAAAACATGTAGAGATATATGACTGAACTTTTTATTTAGTTTGAAGTTCTTGGTGTATTTGCTTTCTTTGGAGAAGGCCTAAGAGCTGTTTGATTCTGCATT
The DNA here is from genome assembly GCA_013397315.1 of Donacobius atricapilla. Taxonomy (NCBI): domain Eukaryota; kingdom Metazoa; phylum Chordata; class Aves; order Passeriformes; family Mimidae; genus Donacobius; species Donacobius atricapilla. Next base: position 271,381 of record WBMY01014678.1, on the reverse strand, counting down.
TCAATGCACATTTTCTATCTTCACTGGAAGGTAAGTATGTCACAGGAACAGTTTTCACTTTGCTTGGGTAGAGGCTGTTAATTTCATCCATCATTTATACAAAATATAGTTGTTAGGGAAAGCTTCATGGTTGTCACTGGTGCTGTGACTGTCATACATTATGCACTGGGATAAATTGCATTCAGTGACAACATTTATCTAGAAAATGTGAATATGAGAGAAGGATATGTTATGTCAATTAATCTGCAATTAAGCATGGATTCTACCTGAAAGTGATTTTTGAATTATCCAGATTTCTGTAAAATGCCTTGCTGATTAAAGTAGGTAGATGTGCATTTTGACAAAAACCAGAATGTTAACTCTAGTAAAATGCCGCATGTCCTCAGCTAGCTGTACTTTACATGTTTTTTTTCTCCAGCAGATTGGGAAACAGAATGCCATTTGCTGGAGCCAGTGAACCTGACCAAGCCCGTGGGTCATTAAAGTCAGAATCAGATATTTTGCAGAACACACTACCTGAAAATGAGAAATTCTATTTTGATCTGTCCAGAATTATTGATAGGTGAGTTTCTTTATTATCATAAATACAAAAGATGATGGACTACTTGATTTCTGCCAAAGACTCATTCACATTTTCAAACTGAGAATTAGGAAAGGAAGACTCAATTACAGAGGAAAATCCCACAGCTGCTGCTTGAATAGTGGTAGCAGTAAGTATGTCGGCAGAAACGTTGATTGTATTGCCATCCTGGCATGATGAATGCACTCACTTTCCAGGAAGGAGTAAAAAGTATATTGTGAAAATCTGGAAGTTATTTTATGGAATTAGTTCCCTTTAAAATGTGCAATATTTAAATTAAGGAAAGCAGTATGTTTGCAAAATGAACATTATCAAAATTATATGAACCCAGGCTATATTGTAGAGTTTATTTATTGTCCATTTCAGAAATGCAAGGCATGCTGATGGAGTTTTCACCACTGTCTACAGCCATCTTTTGGCTAAACTTGCTGTGAAGAGATATCTGCATTCGCTTATTAGAAAACGAGTTAGGTGAGGTGACACTTACATTAGGTAGATTTTTTTTCTAGCTGGCATTATTGGCAATTTTTTTACCCTTCTGTATCCAAGGCCTCCTTTCTGTGATTTAGAGATACTGAAAGAGAAGCTTATATAATTAAGGGGGAGCTGAAAATCCTATATAAGTATTTAGTGATATTATTAAAGGACTATGTTACTATTTATTCCTGACACAGCTGTGAGAGGTAGAGCAACAGAAACTGCACAAAGCATGGATAATGTGTACTGCAAATATTATAATGGTTATCATGCCAAATTGCTAATTCTTATTTTTGGTAGTGTTTTTACTAGCTTGGTGGATGAGTGGCAAAAATAAATGCAAAGTGATTGGTTACTCAGTACTTAACAGCAGGGAAATACACAATGAAATCAAGAAATGATTGGTTTATACTGAAAATGTAAAGGTCATTGACAGATGTTCATGAGCTCTAGATTGCAGCAGAATTCAAAAAAGAATGAGGCAAATTCACAGACTAGGGGTCTGCATGCAACTTACAGACCCATATGTTAATAAACTAAAGTGCACAGGGTGCTAGGTAGGATCACTGTATACTTTCCTCGTTTTCAAGTCCATAAGCCACTGTGACAACACCCCTGAGTGCCTACTGAGTAAAAAGCTGAGTAAAAATTAGGTCCTCTGTTTATGTCAGTGCTGCCTTTGTTCCAGAACCCACAGTTCCAGTTTCTCATATGCTGTAAACTAACATAGACCATTTAAAATACAACACCCCGACATTTCCCAAGATTGTGCATGAGGAAAAGGCCTCCAGGTTTGGCTTTCACAAGGTGTGTTTTGTCTTCTGAAACCTTAGACCAAGCATCTGTACTTATGTGATTCTGTACTCTAACTTTCCTCAGTGGCAGACTCTATCTCTACTGTGTTCAATGTGAACTGTAGTGAAGTCCTTTAAGAACTTTTCGCAACTTAAACCAGGTTGTACCTTGGCATTGTACTGAAATATATTTACACAAATGATAGAAATCAGAATAAAATCTGTGTATTAAAAGGTGCAACCTAGGGTGTGAGAACAAGCGGGAGAGAGTCATGAAATCCACACTTAACCACTTAATCTTGCAGAACTCTTGGGACAAGGACTCTAGAAATAATTGACTATGCATGCTAATTGCATAGGCCATGGCAAAACTGAGAAGAGAAAACAAATAGTGGAAGTTGTGCCCCAAAAGGCTGAATAACAATCTTTGGAATTTGATCCTTGTTCTTAAAATACATAGTAAGCAGTGGAAGCCGTGGCTTCTTTTCAGCAGAAGAAAGATCCAAAGTCATAGATGGAAATGAAAGCTGAACTGAAAATTTTATTTTATTAGGCTAATCAATATCATAAAACTTGTTTCACTCATTTAATGGTATTTTCTTTTAAATAGATATCATCTCTTATTTTTTCCTTTATAATTGTTGTATTGCCAGCTCTCAGGACAGTCCTGTCAAACGCCACTCTGATGCTGTCTTCACTGACAACTACAGCCGCTTTCGAAAGCAGATGGCTGTGAAGAAATACTTAAACTCAGTTTTAACTGGAAAAAGAAGGTACTACAAGAAACCACATATATATTCTCTCCTTACTTCTATGGCATTAATAGAGAAAGCTTACATCCATGTATGTATACAGAGAGAACAAGCAAAATGTTTTTTTTCCCTGGAACAGAGACCAGAAACAGATTAGAAGAATAAAGAGGAGATGGCATCTGACAATTTTAAAAGTCTTCCGACAGATTCTTAAATTGCTCTTATTTAGAAAAAAATCTTCTTAAGGAAAAAACCCTCAGAGCTATGGAACATGAACAACAATTTTATAAAGAAATATGTTGAAAATTTCCCTCTCTGTAAAGACATGAAATGAGAATTTGAAAATCCTTGAAGGACTATGTGTCCTAATTAGTTTAAGATGAGATGTGCCATACGCTTTGTAGACCTTGTATGCTGTTTGTATATTCAGTAATTTAGACAACTGTTTTTAAATATCATGTCTCATTATTCATTAAACATGCTATTTCATATGTTCTGTAACAGTTTGGTTTAAGTGTAAGAAAATGTGAAGAAGCTACAGTTAGAAGAAGGCTTTGCTTTCTTTGCTTTTTCTTCTGAGAGCAATGAAACTTGTTTCTGACCCACAACAGCCAGGAAGAGCTAAATCCTGCTAAACTTCGAGATGAAGCAGAACTTCTTGAACCATCCTTTTCAGAAAACTACGATTCTGTAGATGAGCTGCTGAGCCACCTCCCACTGGTATGCCAAGACTGTCTTTTCTCTTTCTATGTGTTACTTGACTTGACCCATAAAATGAGATTAATTGTACATGAAGTGTGGCCTATCAGAAAATCAGAATAATCTAGGAAAGGGAATCATGTTCCATGAACAGCTTTATGTTTCTACAGAGATTGTGTCTGAATAAAATAATAATTTTAATAATAAGCTTTAAGTTATCCCATGATTGCTGCTACTGAAAATTCCTAATTAAATGGCACTGTTCATAATGCACCTAACTCACTTGGGTGTTTCAACTATTGTGCACTGCAGCATAAAACCAGAAGTGACTCATTTTTAATTACAAAGATCATTATTTCTTCAGAGAACAAACTTGAAGATATTTCTTCTAATTAAAAAATGCTGCAGATTTTGTTTAACATCTTTTTCATTAAAAAGGAGTTGCTTCTGGGACTAAGAGCATCAGCAAGATGAACCTTATGCATGAAGAAAGTACTTGACATGCAAATCTTGCAGTTACTGTTTTTCCATTTAGCTACTACTATTTTTTCTAAAGTCATTCATGATTATGTTTTCGTTGGTTTAGTGGAGTGTAAATCCTTCTACATCAACACTTGCAGGAACATAACATTGAAAGGATAAGGTAGAAACAAATTCGGCTTAGCATTGTTGAAAGTGTTTTATGAAATTGATGATAGGATAGTTTTTGGCATTCAGCTGCGTCTCAAAAAGTAAGAAAAAATATTAAAAGGCTATTCTTGAAGATAAAAATTGGAGAAATGTCTTTTCTTGTATCATCCTCAATCACCCATCTGCCTGCCCCCAAAGAGACGTTGTTTCCTTTCAAGACTGAAATAAAATGAGAAAATGTTCCTTTCCTTTCCATAAATGTGGCACTTCCTCTAAAGTTCCTAAAGGTTAGAAAGGACATAAACTGCTTATACATTGAGAAATTAAATAGTTTGTAAGCAACATGATTCTAGAAAGAAAGGTTCCTTCCAGACAAGATTAATGCAAAAAATACCTGCTCTTGGATTTTGCACCTTCTCAAAGTTCTGGCATTAACTAAGGGAGAAAGAGTAGTGGTGCATCAGGTCACAGATGTCCTCCTGAAAACATTTGCAGTCCTTTACATTTTTATTGACTTTACTGATGAGGCAGATCTGCCTGTTGGTGAATCAGCATTGACTGTTACTTGTCATTTTATTGCAGCGCCCAGCTGCTAATGTAGGGTGGAATGAGAAACCTGAATTTGTGTATCCATTTCAAGGACACAAGTTTTTTCAAAGTGAGCAGTTCTGTGCTGTAGACTAATCTGCAGTAACATTTTTCTCTAGTCCTCCGACCTTTCTTTTCTCATCCCACAGTCTTGTCTGTCTGTAATGCCCACCAAACTCCCGTGAGCAGCCACATCTCAGCTTGTCAGTCCCAAGCAAAGCAATTGTTTTATATCAAGTGTTACTCCTTGCCTGCTGTTTGCCCTCATACACCTTATGATGCAACTGCTTGCAAAAGTGACTTCTAAAGCACATCTCTCCTTTGCTTTTCAGGACCCCTGAAGGACACCTGGTAAAGTCTATGACAAGAACAAGCTATTTTTGAGTTCCACATAGTATTTCAAAGAGATGACTTTAGTCATCAAACCAGAACAAATTTGTTGTGAAGTGAAAGTTGTGATATATTTGTTTCTTACGTAATAAAAGTTGATATTTACATTGTAAATATTACTCTGGAGTTCTCTACTGAAAGCTGTACATATGGATGCCAGTTTAACTCATGAGAAGTCTGTGAGTCCATATGTTGTAAATCCTTTACTTCAATAAATTCATTTGAAAATGAGTGTGCAGCTGAAAAAAGCCCACCATGACTAATTAATTGGCTTACTGTAGGTGTGTTACAACTTCAGACAAACGTGTAATCATAAGGAAACATTTCTAGATAGCCTTATAAAGAACATGTAACAACATGAGGATAAGAAAGTCCAAAGTGTGTAAAACTGCTTTATGAAGATCTCTGAAGGTTATTGCCACGCAAAAGGGAATGCTTTTCTAGCATTTTACCAAGCAACTAGAAATAATGAATTAGAATTAAAAGTTTTTTGACCTCCAGCAGTATCTTTCCTTCTGGTTCACAATGTATAAATTATATTAAGACCAGAAATGTCTCCTTTGTTTTCAGTTGTGTTTCAGATGCTCTGGAGCTGACAAAGTGCTAAAAGAATGCAATCTTTTGACTTGTTTGATGCCTAAAGTCATCAGTTATTCTACATTTAATTCTCTCTAGCTTTGATGATAATTCTATTGCTTATATATAAAATAGACCTGAAGACAGTCTACTATTTTTTCAGAATGAATGTAATTTACAGAATATGCAGACAATAAATCATTTTATTATCATGGCAAGTTATTACTGGTTTGAATCAGTGCTGCAGTTACCTGGAACAGCAGAGGTCCCAGTAAGCGCTGTCTGTACTAGAGTAATAGGGGAAGATAATATTTTTAACTGATTTGTGCTATATTATTTTAGAAAGAAAAGTAAATAAACCTCCAGTCCCCTTTTCTGTAGCTTTCTATTGTTGTAGATGACTATGGAACTGAAAATTTGCAGTTGTTTGATTCACAGCACTGAAGTAGAAAGTAGAAAAACTTATCAGACCTACTTAGAAGCTCAGTTTGGAATTTCAAGTATATTTATAAGTCATACATATGCACACATAGTGATAAAACTGATTTGCAAGTTTCACTTACAAATTTACTGTTCTCATTTAGAAAGAAACTTCTAAAACGACAAAATCTGGGATTTATGGAGACTAGTTCTCATAAATATGTAGCCCTTCAATTTGCAATTTTTTTTTGAATATTGGCAACTGCATGTCAAAAGAAAACCAGCTTTCACAGATCAGATGCTAATATTGCTATTTCTATCTAGCCTTGACAGAATCTATTTTAGCCTAAGCCAATGAGTGGTTCACAAAAGTTATATTTTCACAAAAGACATAATTTTGAAGTCTTCTCTTGAAAAGTGGTTTCCCACCCCCTATTGCTATCGTATTATGAACATCTGAAAGCAAAAACATCTTTGTAAATATTTGAAGGATACTAATAGAGTGATGCTATAATGCTTTCTTAGAAATTTTCCTCTGTGTAGTTTGAACTATGTTAGTATTTTTGTGAGATGTAATCATTAAAAAATAAGGGGAAAAAAACAACAAGAAGCAAAGCAGCATATGGTCTTTCTACATATAATTCTTTTTAAATATATATCATTCACTCAATGTTAAGTATCAAAAATTGGAGTAATCAAATTTTTGACTACACAATTCCAGAAATAATTTTTTCCTAAATTTTTCTTTTAATTATTTTTTTTATTTCCAGCTTACTAATAAGGCATCTGATGGAAGAACTTGTCTTCCATGTCTCATGTATTATCTTCCTGATATTCCTGATATTTTGCTTTCCATAGAAAACTGCAGAATTTGGAACCTGTATTTTCTCTGTTACATAAGAATGAAGAAGAAAACAGAGGCACTTATTAGGAAATTACATATATATACACACAAACACACACACACATACATTATAATAATTCAGTAAAACCATGTAGCTTCCCCTGAGGGTTAACAAATAGTGATAGTCTAAAAAGCTGGCTAAATTTTGTGTACAGTGTAACAAAACCTTGCACTGACAGGTGAGGCACTAACTTACAGAATAATATATTTGGCTTGGTATTTGTGTTAAAGGATGGCTTCTAACTTGCTATAGCAACCTTTGACTTTCCCTAGGAGATTTAAAGCCCACTTAATACAGTGAGAGGAGTTAATTGAGGAAGAGGTAATATTGTTCACCTCAAGCCCATGGTCATGGTAAGGTTAAATGAAAACGTTGAATGGAAATTGTAACATTTCACTGTATGACACAAGTTTTCATCATGTCAATGATTTGATACATCTCACCAATCTTAAAGCCCATCTGCAAAACGTCTTTAGAGTGGAATCAAAACACTGTATTATTAGGAAAATGACTGAGTCAGCCCCAAGGGAAGTGTCAGGAGAACTGCTTGGAGGGGAAAAAAAATACCCTGGAGATTTAGAAGAGCACCACTGACAGGGAGGAAGGAATAAAACTGTGATGGGTTATTGAGGTATATATTAAAGGAAGATCTCACCATGTTGCTCCAGAATTTCCCTTCTAACACATGGTAGGAATACCTGTGGTCTCACAGGATAGAATAGTTATTGTTTTATCGAATGGGGTTTGCTTTTTAAGCTTTCCTTTGTAGCTCTAAAAGAAAGGTCCAGAATCACCTTTAAGTGCATCTTCACCAGCACAAGAAGAGGATTTTTTTTGGTACCCAAATCCATAGAGAGGATTTTCATGCTTGTGTGCCTCTGCACATTCATCATCCATTCAAGAACACTCAGAATTGTGTATAACACCATGAGAATTACAAAAGTTGACAAAACAATTTAAGATTACAGTCAGTAAAGCACATTAAAAACAAATAAAACCCTAACAGCTCCTCTGATATTTTAAATGGATTTAAAGGGCTGTGAGTGTTTGTTCCACCTGAAAGTCTGAGAAAAAAAAATCTGTTCAAAACTATGGAAATGGGTAGCTTTGATCCAAAGCATAGCCTGAAAGTCTGAGATAGGCATATTGAATTCTCCCCAAAGATAGAGCTTTTGTAAAGATATGTATGCAGACAGGAAAAATTATTTGCTTGCGAGATACTTGGGGCAGGGAGATGGAAAAGGCTGCCAACTGTCTTTAGTGATATTACTTATGCTTTCCACTACCTCTTTTATTTTTCCTAATTTTCTCTCTCCCTCCTCCCACTTACCACAGGCTTTACTACACTTCAATAATCTCACTGTTACCTTGCAATGTTGGTGTATGAATATATACCTTTGCTTTTGAGAAGAGCAATTAGATCAGAATTTAAGTTTAGGGCACAGAATCTAAGAACTGCCAGCCTGATTGATGGGGAGGAGTATTGCAGAAAACCTGGCACAACCAAATTTGCAAGAGCAGCCTGTCCTGCTCACAAACAGCCCCTGACTTACCACTGGAGACTTCCCATTTGCTGTGTGACTGGCAGAGAAGACTGATCTCTCCTTGGATACATCAAACAGAGTGCATGTCCTCCCGGGGCTTGCGCTGGCTCAGCCAACTATAGTATTTTCACCTTTTCTCTTTTCTGATCTGAAGCAGTCACAGAAAAATTGTTTGCCAACTTGCCAAATTGGTTTAGAACTCAAAGCAGGGAACTAGGCGCCCATCTTTTATACCAATCTTTAAAAAGTCCAAAGAATAATTTGATGCATATTCTTCCTCTGATGTAAACAAACAGGAAAGTTTTTATTTCAGTTTTGCACACACTGGCATGCAAACCAGTTAGGGAGGGAAAAAACCCCACAATTTTTCCTTGTGAGGATAAATATTTTCAAAAACATAATTAATCAACATTTGTAAATAAAAATATGACCAATTATTCAAAATTAAACTGAAAGTGACATAAATCATAATATTACAGTAAAAAGAGATACATATCTAGATATCAACATTGTCATGGTAAAAACAGTATTTTCACTAGAGCATATTTTGGGGAAAAGTATTGTTTCCATAATGAGATGAAAAAATAGTAAAATGATCTTGTTCTTCTCCATTGAGCAAATTATTTAGTATTAGATTGATTTTTGACTAGGATAATATGCTCAGAAGCATGTACATGAGAAGAGTGCATAAGGTCCATTTTCTGCATCCCTTTGTTGAACTGCTCTGAACATTTCAATGAGACCACAGCATCTAATAGCCCAAGTTATTTCTAAACATGGGATTTAAATGCTTTTAGTATGTAGATGCAGTTATTTAACAGTTTTCTAGTCAGAGTTTATCCAACACATATCCTATTTTTGGAATGGCAGGAATGGCAGGAAAGAAGAAGAAAATCTAAAAACAGTCACTGTCCTCTGTTGGATGAAATATATCTGTGAAGACCTTTCTACTCAGGAAATGAACTCAGAGCAGCAACTTTTGTCAGTAGCTTATGAAATAGTAAAGCTGTTGACTGGGAGGTGTCAAGTTGTTACACATCAGCTTTTTGAGAAGAATTCATTTATATGAAGCCTGGGAGGCTCCTAGTTGTTTGCTTATTTTATACACTATTGAATTGCTTTTAACAGAAAGTGGTCACAAGTATGTTTCACAGATGTCTTATCACCATTTGCTTCTATTCTAACACAGTTCTTAATCTTTGTTTTTCAGACAGTCCCTCTTCCCATAATCACAGCCAGAACATCTGCACACTGGTTTAAGCAAGCAATTTTCTCTTATTAGGGAGTATAGAAAGCAAACTACTGCATTCTAGGAAGACTCTTCATGAAAAGGCTAAGGATATATAATTTATGCAGAAAGATTGAGTCTTGGTTAAAAAGAAGGAGTTTGAAAAATTCAGGATTTTGTATCAATAGTCTCAGTCCCATCTGGTGATTCCTTCCATAGCAGTGCATCGTACTTGGAGTTCCAAAGCTGGTGTCAGAGCTCTGATCTTGAGATTGTAGTAAGAAAATGGTAAATTTTGAGGTAGAACAGGTGAAGACTTCAAAAAAGTACCAGATGTTAAACTTACTTTGTATAGGGCTGTTTGTTCCCTGTATGTTTAAGACTCTTGCTTCGAGCAGAAATGGCCATCTCTTGCCATTAGAGGACCTCACATTACACAAGCTACTTCATTAACTTAGTCAGCTCCATCAGGAGCGTGGCTGGGTTGTTTGTCCCCCAGTTCTGTTGCTGCACAGATCTAGCAGCTGTACGTGTTGGGAACTTCCCTTTTACTGGCAGCCAAAATTGACCCACATCTTTTTAAACATTTCTTACCATCCTAATCTCCCCATTGTATGAGTACCATTACTTATCTCAGGGACCTGTATTCATAGATGTGTTTATAGACTCCTTGTCCCTCCCAGCCCTGCTCTGTTAGGCTGAAGAAACAGTTTGCCTGGTCTAATCTTGTAAACAAATCCGTATTTCCAAGACTGTGCTGGAGCACCATGCCCAGTGGGCTCATGTTCTGTAATGAGTTTAACACTCCCAAATTACTGTTTGCTAACTGAATCTGAAAGTCTCTTCTTTATTGCAGACATTTAGGAAAAGTGACTTGTGATTTTGAAGGCGTCTGTCTTGAAGGTCTTGGAAGAGCTGATTTTTCTATCTGGCTATTTTTTTGTTGTTGTTGTTGCTTCTCGAATATTTGTGAGTTTTCTAAAGCTGAGACAACAGAATCACTGAACGCTTGATACAGGGTAGCTTTTTTGGAGTGAGTGGAGGGGTAGACACCCAATTTGATCTAAAATGCATATAAAGCAAAACTCCACTCTTAAAAAGGCAACTGCCCAGATTACTGGGTAGTTTCACCAAGATCTCTGAATCCTTTTTATGTGGCTAAAGCCTATGTTTTGAATTCAACTTCCTTAACCTGCAGCCAAGGGAAATGACAAATGCAGCCCTCATATTGCCCTCCATCCTCTGTGATACTGGACAGATGGGTGGCAGCAGGAGCAGCCCTGGTTCTTTGCTGACTTTTGGCAGCCTAAGGAAGGGAAAATGGAAATCAGTTCACAGCAAAGCCCTAGCACACTATCAAGGAGTTTAGGGTAAAAACAGCTATATGGCCTCTGACTTGCCCTGTGAGTAGTGAGTAGTGTAGTTCACACACTGGCTTGTCATCCACATTAATTCTTCAAAAGGAAGATGGAAGAGAGCAGAAAAGCACCCATTTGTGTATTTATGTCATGTATATTAAAATATCATGCTAAAATGTAGTGCCAGTGGTGCTAAGGGGCTGAGGGTCTCCTTTCATCCATAGCTAAAGGATTAGAACAGGGATTACCTTCTGGATCATTAGTCTACTGCTGTGCAGGAATAAAGAAATCCAGCCGAGTGGACTACTTGGGTCATCACACTTTGATTTATGAGTCATACTTTGTTCAGTACAGGTGAGAATACAAGTGCTCAATGTACCCTACTTTCATAGAGAAGGGGTTTGATTCTGTAAAGATCAAATTTAATTGGATATTGCACATTCTGTAACTTTTAGGCTCCATTTAAATGTATTTTCCCAAAGAATGGCTAATTCAAAATTTCATTTCCCTAGCTTTAGCACTGTTGAATAGCCTTTTCACATTTGCAATGTTCTGAAGGGTTCTGGAATCATATATGAGGTAATTAGATTGCTTTTCGGTGTTGGAACAAACAGAACTTCACCTAGCAAAGTCAGAATGACATTTCAATGAGACTTTTCCTTGGCTATGCTTTATAAATAGGTTTGCAGGATCTGATTAGTAAGAAAGTCCATGGCCACTAGACAACTTATCTCTGTAAAAAGAACTAATCCATATAAGTATTCTATGTTATACTTCTAATTACATTATCTCTTAGCAATTCTCTGAGAGAAATCTATCAGAAATTCTGCTCCAAAGACATATTAGGTTTTATACTAATTTTTGTTTGTTGAATGATACTCCTCAGTGTAAAAACAGCATGTTACATAATTATAATCCATACAGACTATTAAATTATTTTCTGTTAAAAAGTGAAGAAATCAATGAAGGAGAACCTTTCCTGCCCCAGCTTTACTCTGTAGCTTCAATGGCAGACCACAGCAGAAAATATTGTGGACTTCGACACTCTTTCTGGTACAAATTTAAAGCAGGTTTTAAGCTGTTATAACCTACATTGTGTGATTAATTTTTGCAAGAGCTGTGTATCAATAGAGGAGTTTTGGCAGGCTCAGGAACCACAGTCTTCCAAATTCAGCCCACGTCATAGATACAGAGTAAAGAGCATTCTTTTTGGCTAGGTCTGACTGATGAAAATTTATTTTCTAGTGTGCATTTCCCTGCTTATCTACTGTTATTTTAGGTTCCTTTTTATTACTGGACATAAACAAAAGAATTTGAAAGAACATCTCATTGTAACTTATTTACATTACGAGATGCATCATAGAGTGACACTACAAGAAAGAGACAACTTCATGGAGTATTATCTGTTGTGAGAGAATCTGCTACTGAAAAAATAAGAACAATCTGAGTCTTTAGTAATTTTTAAGTAAAATCTGATACTTATTTGGAGAATTGTTAAATATTTCCTTTTTTTTCCTGGTTTCTACACTGTCATCTTCAAAAATAGACACTTGGTTAGGTCTAATTTTCTAATATTTCCAGCTCCAATATTGGAATTCTGGTTTTTAATGCTTAGATGCACTATACACACTATAAATCTGCTAGAGTAATTTCCCTTATCCAAAATATCTAATAGAAAAAAACCTAATTAATAATTTTATTTTCTGCTTTTTGATCTGTTTCTTCTATGACAGCTTTTCAGATATGTGTTGGTTAAAGACTTCAATTCAGACAATAATTTTAAGTAAAGTGTACAAATAACGAATTACCAATGACATCTGGTCTAGTTGTCGTTTATTTTCCTATTGCATTCTGCAGCTTAGATGCAAACTTAAACTGGTACATATTGCTATTTTTTTTTTGCGCAAGGAAACAGAATTAAACAAAATAAGAGAAAATTGAAAAAGAATTTATGTTCTATTTTACTTGGTAGTGGTAGCAAGTTTTAAGCTGAACCATTCAAATGTTAGCACCCAAATTTATTTAGACTTCTTAAAGCTGGTTGCACTGTAACCCAGGCAAATGAATATTTTTCAGTCTTGTTTTCTTTTTGCTAGTATTCACTGCCAGCAAACAAGAATTCCAAGAAACTGGGTTTTGAAGAGTGTATCGAATAATTTGATTTAGTTAGGAGACAATTTATTTAATTAATGAACTACTAATCTCTGGATAGACTATTTGGAGCTCGTTTGAAAGCAAAGTACTCTTCGGGTACACCAGTATCTTTCTATTTTGATGTAGGAGCCAGCATGTCTATGACTCCTCTGAATTATTGTGGCTTCAGGTATTTGACCCTTTCTCCAGACGCACAAGTGCTGTAGCCACATCTTGAATGGAGCACACTGTTATTACTTATGTCAAAAGTAATTATGTAGAGTTACATTTAATTACTGTGAAGATTGTAATTTCATGTGTTTCCTGATACTTCATATTCCTGGTTAAATTTCTTTTAGTTATGACGATCTTAAAAATATTNATAATTTTCATAATTTCCTTTTTATTCCATCAAGAGTAAATACATAGGGGAAAGAAAGCATAAACTAAAAGGATAATGCTTGTGGAAGACAAGTTTGTGTAAATTAGCAGAGAATAAATTTAGGTGAGAAATGAGATGAAGCTTCTATCATAGAGCTGAAATTATGGAAGCATGTTCCAATATGAATTTTAAGCTGTTACTTCATAAATTTAGTGCATTTATGAAACTGGTAATCTGATACGGTTCTTCTGTGATAGCAAAGACTATATCTCAAATATCCAAAGGATCTGAGTGCTCCATACCAAGTCAATATGTAAGAAAATCACATATCAACAAATAGTAAAGCTTTTTCACTATGGATATCTGTTATTTATCAAACTAACTGAGTTTCACACTGGCTGTTTTGTTGTATAGATTTACAGATTGAGAGAAACTTAGACAGTTGACAATGTTGCAGATGTACTGATTTTACTTTTTAAAATATATCAGTAAATACAGCTATGAAGAGAATAATTAATATTTTGGGTCACAAAAGACTTCTAGAGACAGTGAAATCTCATACATATAAAAATATCTCTCAAAACTAAGGAAGTCTACATTTTTACGTAAAAAAATGTAGCATATGTTATCATTTTTATGATAAAATAAAATAGCAAAAATATGCTTGCTGCATGTTTATTAATTCACTCAATGTACATAAAAATAAATACAGATATGTTCTAACATGCATTTGCATCCATAGTTGCCTTTCTAATTCTTGGCAGGTGTCGGACTTTCCAGGGAAAATGACAATTTGAAGGAAATCATGCAGCATAAAGCATAAACATGGCTAGTCAAAGCTTTGTTTCCAATTACCTTCAGGTTCATTGTATCATCAAAGTGGGCCATTGGAATCCAGCTTTCATGGCTCTTCAGAAAATTTCTTNATTCACTGCCAGCAAACAAGAATTCCAAGAAACTGGGTTTTGAAGAGTGTCTCAAATAATTTGATTTAGTTAGGAGACAATTTATTTAATTAATGAACTACTAATCTCTGGATAGACTATTTGGAGCTCGTTTGAAAGCAAAGTACTCTTCGGGTACACCAGTATCTTTCTATTTTGATGTAGGAGCCAGCATGTCTATGACTCCTCTGAATTATTGTGGCTTCAGGTATTTGACCCTTTCTCCAGATGCACAAGTGCTGTAGCCACATCTTGAATGGAGCACACTGTTATTACTTATGTCAAAAGTAATTATGTAGAGTTACATTTAATTACTGTGAAGATTGTAATTTCATGTGTTTCCTGATACTTCATATTCCTGGTTAAATTTCTTTTAGTTATGACGATCTTAAAAATATTTCCTTAATCATGTAGACATAAAGACCTGTTACTATAACTCTAGAATGTAATCAAAATCACCACTTTTGCATTTGTTTATTGAGCCTTATATTAAGTATACAATGTATAGGTACTAAAAATAGTAACTTGGTNTGTAGCATATGTTACCATTTTTATGATAAAATAAAATAGCAAAAATATGTTTGCTGCATGTTTATTAATTCACTCAATGTACATAAAAATAAATACAGATATGTTCTAACATGCATTTGCATCCATAGTTGCCTTTCTAATTCTTGGCAGGTGTCGGACTTTCCAGGGAAAATGACAATTTGAAGGAAATCATGCAGCATAAAGCATAAACATGGCTAGTCAAAGCTTTGTTTCCAATTACCTTCAGGTTCATTATATCATCAAAGTGGGCCATTGGAATCCAGCTTTCATGGCTCTTCAGAAAATTTCTTATTAAAAAAAATTACTTTTTAAATTTGGTTTTGTGTTTCACAGGAAGGAATGCAGTGCCTGAGGCCTTGATTCTGTGTGGGCTTTGTAAGTGCTTGCAAAGTCATAGTTACTTGACTGGCTCTATAGATCTACAAAAGCGAAAGATATATCCAGTTCACATATAATATTGTTCTTGTGCACCCCAAATCCCTCTGATTCTTAGCAACTGGGGACAGATATGAAGATGGACTATATCACTGTTTTTATGGGTAAGCCAAAGAGAGACCCACATAAGGAAAAAAACTGAATTGAATCCCATTCAAGTCAATGAAAAATACTGTGGATTGGGATAGAAATGCAACATTTTGATATTTTGAGATCTTTCTGTATAGTGCTACTCAGAAATAATTTGCTAAATAACTGTATTGAATTAGTTTATTAGGGAAAACAGGTATCTGTTTTAGGCATTGTTCTGCTTCTAATTGCTTTTCTATTTGCATATCACAATTCCATTGCAATCACATAAATAATGCATTGTACCTGGTAACATCTTTATACTTGAAACTTATTTCATTATGCAACATGGTCTAAGAAAAGTATTCACATCCATTTAATCATAGCAGTCAGGGTGTTAGGTTAATTGAAGTCCATTTGGTAGACCGTTCAGAGAGTTTAAATGCATTTAACAGGAAAGAAAAGAATGATCAGGTGAGTCAGTCATCTCAAATTATTTCTCATTTATGGTAGTTTAAGATTTAGGACATGTTAATTAGTTCAGAATGAAAATTCCTGCCTAAGAGCCAGTTGTTAACACAGCCTCTGGATGAACTGAAGTTCACAGAAAGTCCCTACCACAAGATGAAAAATTATTCTGTATCTAAAATACCCTCTTGACCTAGAGAAAGATCCCAACCACGTGTTTCTGGGATGATTCACATACATAATTCAGAGGTGATTAGTTGTACTGGTTTCCATACTCCTCAAGGAATAGGAAAGAAATGGAGAAATTAAGAGAGGAAATGTAATTAATGAGCAATGAGGACTGTTAAAAAGGTAGGTCTGATTGCAGCAAGCAATTGGGAAATCTATTAAGACCAAAATTAAGTTGTTATTTCATCCACTCTGTAAGAGTTCAACTTGTTATAATGGCACTCCTGGACAAGACATGATTTTGCAGATGGTGTTATTACTTTAGATGTCAAGGTTAGCCCCCAAACTAGAGGGGTAAAAAAGTCAAATGGCCTTTCCTCAGGTGTTTTTTTTCAAATTCATTTCCTACTGAATCTGAATCTTTTCAGAGCCCTTGAATATCTGCTAGCATAAAAAATGTCACTCAACCACGCATACAGATGCTTTCTCTCCTGCTTGGCAGGGATTTTCTCAGTAGGCGATCAAGGATAAATATCACCATGGCATTCCCTTAGGAACGCTGCATTAATGTGCATTGCAGGACTTTAATGGAGGCTGACTTGGAACAGAAGGGCTGCTTGCCTGCTCTGAGATCATAAAGTACAAGAATTTTACACTTGCAAGGTACAGAAGAAAATGCTACAACTCAGTTTCAGCGTACAACATTACTGACTCCATAATGATTCTTTATAGAAGCAGCTTTTATTGGACAAAGTCACGTACTAAAATTGCAGTTCAAGAAGTAAAAACCTTAAAAGGAATCTGAAATATGGAATATGAAAAAATAAAATAACGGAGCATCATGCAGTAGATTCAGTTTTAACGTTTTGCAACATGATCTATATTTCTTGTATGCAAGATTGTGTTCAGGAAAAAAATGGAAGGTTGAGTTCCATTACCCCTATTCAAGCACTTAGCTCCACCTGAGATCTTCCCATTAATCTCAAAGTGCAGGTCAATGATTTCTGCATGTTGCAAAAAGAAATTAAGGAACACTTTTCAGTCCTATAGAAAATATATCTACTTTTTCTTCAGCCAGCATAATAACAAGGAAATTGACAAAAAAAAAAAAGATGTACTGATTTTCCTTTTCAGTTCATGACATATATTTTGGAGGCACTTTATGACACTTTCAGTGAAACTCTTTGTTTAAAGGGTTAAAATATTTGATGATACTAAAATACACTTATGATATCTCCTGTGATAATTGAATGCATCAATCTTTCTTTCTAACTGTAGTCACTTATTCAGATTTCACTAGTGTTTTGTATGTATTACAAATGTGTTCTTACCTGCACTAACACATGGGAAAGAAAAATTTCCATCAGTCTAACAACTGAAAAAAATCACTCCAAGCCTTCCACTTGACATCTGGCTCAGTACTGCAAGAGAGATAAACATGTATTACAGCATTTGGCTAAATAAAGCCTCACTCCAGCTGTTATGAAAACTCTGTGGAAGCGATGTCTTTGAAAATTGTCAAATCTCTGTGGCCAGAATCCAGGAATTTTGTATTTTTGAAAATGAAATTACAAGATCCCAGAAGTTTCTTAGTTATTTCTGGTTCTTACTTGAAGAAAAGTTTGAGTATGGATGTTTTGCATGGAAAGTTGTAGCAGTTGATCTATTAAAGGGTATTGTTTCTCCTCACAGACCTAGTTTTATTCCCTTCCTCAGCCTGTTTTGGTTGCAACAGCCCTGATACCAAAATTCTGCGGATGAATTAACCTATATAGCATGAGAAGCTGAGATTTAAATATCTTGAAAGATGCCTGTGAGCAACAACCGAGATATTTTCTTGGTTGAACATCTGTAAAGAAGGACCAAGAACATAGAGAGTGAAATGCAATGTTTAATGTTCGCGAAGCCGGACAGCTATGGTAAATCTACAGATTAACATTTTGCTTTCAGGTATCAAATTCTATAATTCAAAATGTATTTTATAGTATTGACTTCACTTAGTCATGTTCCTAGAAGGAGTATGACACTTCTGAATACTGTTCTACTATTTGAATACATTTTTAGCTCAACAGCTGCTACAAATGCAGGTTGTTGATGCACAGTGTTAATTGGTAAGTACTGGTGAAGAATACAGATTAAAAAATAAGCTTGCATGAGCTAATAAAGCTGTGTTTCCTTCTTGATGTGAGGGGTATTAAATAAGTAATTGCAGTAATGAAGGTGTCAGATGACTTGGGGAGAAATCATGACTTTTACTGTTTACAGTCTATCAAAGCCAACTGTTTCCAACTGTGTCTGATTAGTTTTCTTTCCAACAGTTGCTTTTCCGCAGGAGGCTTTCTAGCACTCATTCTACCTTTATTCCCTCCTTGTCTCAATTCATCATTGCAATTAAAACTTTGGTTTAAAACTGCAGTTTTATGCTTGTTTAACACCAATGGTTTTACAGAAATTATACCTGTGTGAAACTGGTTGTGGTTGTGTTCCATCAAGCTGAACATACCATAGGCAAATTTCAAATTTATTTATGCACATCATGACCAGTAGTAATGGGTTAGATTCTTGGTATATTTTTGGTCTCTTGCATCTCTTCCACAGTTTTATATAAGTTTTTACTAGTTTTAATTTTAAAAATTACAGGTCTCAAGGAGCTGATGGAAAATTTCAATCTTATACTGTTAGCTTATGGGTTTGTTTTCTGTTATTTTGGGTTTTGGGTTTGTTTGTTGTTTTGTTTTTCTTTTCCAGTGCAAAGCAACACAATACAGTGAAAAGAATTTGAAAGGATCCAAGCCGTATATATATATATATGAAATAACGATCATGATTTATGTCTTTATGGTATCACAAATAAAAAATGTATTCATATACATAAAATGGGATTCAGATTTTTAATACATAGTCAGCTGAGGGAGAAACAATGATTCTTTTTACCTTTTCAATGTCTGTGCCATAATTTAGGATAATCATGGTAAAAACCATGATTATGTATTTCATAATTAACTGCTTTTGTACATTCAGAATCTTGGTGGTGTTTACACTGTAAGTGGAAGGTGTATTCAAAATTCAAAGAAGAATTAGGAGTAGCACTATTGATAGCTGAACTCTGATATTTAGTTTGATAGGGGAAATCTGTGTCAGTTTCAACGGGGAAAAAGAAATATACTTCTTCTTCCTCACTTTCATTAGAATGAGATAAAGTTAAGTGTATATATCCCTTCTGGAATTAATATTTGATATAGTTTTTTGTGTATTATTTGGGTGAATGGAGTATTTGTGTTTTAATATAAAGGTGTTTATTACCTTCATACAAAAATAAAGTTCCATTCATAGCATCACATAATTATAGAACAGTTTGTGTTGAAAGAGACCTTTAAAGATTATCTTATTCAACTACCCTGCCTATTTTATCCTAGAAGAAAAGGTATTACACAGTTATTCTTTTGGTTATTTGTGAAATGATGAATTGTTTGAACATGGTGTCTATACCCAAAACAGGACCCTGATGAGGTGTTACTGTGCCATTTTACATTAATTGTAAGATATGCAAAAATATTTTGGTCTGTGTCATGGTGGGTTGTAACAAAACAAAAACCCCTCAGCCTATTGAAATCCTATTTCGCACCATTAGACCTCCATTTTGCAACTGTACATCCTTAGTATCTTCTCTGTCATGAGCTGTACTTGCACAGAAAATCTAGAAAAATTATTTGCATGGAAAAAAGATTTCCTTCTAAACAAGTGTTTCCTGCCAGTCACTAATAGTATGGAAGCAAATCTTAGTATTAAACTTTACACAAGAGGTATTGTTAATTCCAGTTGTCAGAAAATAATATAAGGAGATATGACCTCGAAGCGTAAGATATTTTTCTTGAAAGAAATCTATTTATCACAATGTTGGCTGAGCACATCATACGTATATGGTCATACAAACAAGGAGACAAATGATGATATATAATATATCTTAATCACAAACCAGTGAGCCTTATTTCATGGGAGACAAAACTGCAAATTGATTCCTTCAGAAGAGAAGAAATCTCAATCAAACCCTATTGTTTGTGGTGACTGGTGACACTACAAAAGATTAGGGAGCTTGGTGTAAACTGGTTCTAGGACTGATCACACGTTTCAAGGAGACGTGCTCATTGCCAAGGCAGTGGCAGTGATGAGGACAAGGCAGCTTTCATGGACAGTGCCAGGGCAGAATGTCTACAGCACTTCTAATGTTCTATTCCCAGCTCAGGATGTCAACAACCTACAAATCCTGGTGAGTGTGCTTGGCAGGGTATACCTTTATTATTTTCTACTGATATGTGCATATATTCCAGAAAACAGAGAAGTGTGGTCAAGTAACAAAGACACAAAGGCAGCCTGGATTAGCCATACAATAAATCCTTGTTGCTTCTTACACCTTCACGATAGATGCACCTCACTGTCAACTGTACAACCTGAGAAAATGACAGGTCATAACAGTAATAATTATCACTGAGTTGAGTTTCTAATATTCAGTTACACATCAGATAACAATGATAGATAATAATACGACTTGATTATACATAAAAATAATTTCCTGTTAAAAAGACTGACACCTGTTTCAGGAGAGGCCAAAGTATATCTCATAACTCATCTGCAGGTGCTGAACAATGAGAGTCTGCGTCCTGCACTCTGGTTTATCCCAGGGATGAAGCAGTGCTGCAGCAATGCTGCTGTCCCCACAAGCACATTGGACCTGCTTTCTTTTTAGCTCCCTGAGGTCAGTGTCATAAGCCCTGTGACTCTTAAGTGGTTTTCAGGGTCATGAGAGGTTATCATCATGCTCCATTTTCCCAGCAAAGCACTTCTTTTGCTGAACAGCGCTGACTCTTGTCTGCCATTTTATTGCAGCGCATAAAGTGCCAACTGGATTTTTTCCTGCCAGAGGTTTAACATTTACTTTGAATGTTGTAAGCTGAATGACATATAATATTAATTAAAAACAAGCAATGAAATTATCAATAGGCATGGAAAGTCTGATGTGAAAGGAATGCTTTAGCTGAAAACAAGGTAAAATTAATGGTGTCTTATGTTATTCATTGTAAGAGAGAAAAATAAGTAAAAGATATTGTGAGAGTAAAATATTGTAAGTTTAGACTGGTCAACAGCAGGAAATATTAGAATATTATATTGTATAATAATTTGTATAATTATGTATTACACATAATTATTTATACAATATAGGAAGGAAAATAAAATTAATAGAGAAGATCAGATCTTACTTAAATATTCAAAAGACTGTTTTTAAGACACTTAAAACTAGATGAAACTGAAACAATGCTGGCAAATGGGAACCNATAGTTTTTTCCACTTTTCTCTAAAGAGTGTCTTTCCGGACCAGTTGTGGGGGGAGGGGTTGTTTGGGTCCTATTCAGAGGTTCCCTCCCAAAATTTGCCCTAAACCGGGACACTGTATTATTCAGTAGTTTTTAAATTTAGACTTAAGTCTCAAAATTTCATTGATATCTGAGAAAAAAAGGGTACATAAGGAAGTAGTCATTAAAAAAAAAAAAAAAAAAGGAGAGAGGCAGAGAGAAGAGCCATATTCCCTTGCCTGACCCTGAAGGAACCTAATGACACACAAAGTGATTCAAACTATTACATTTCTTCATGTCTAAAATTCTGATACTGGAAGAATTCAGAAGCCCGTCCAGCTGCAATGGATTTGATGCTCACATCTCATGAATACTCACAGAGTGGAGGTGCTGCCACCTGTGGCATCCCTGTGTGTTGGACTGTGACTGGTCTCTGAACTCACCAACACATCATCATCCCATTATTTATCCTTCATCCCCAAGGAGAGGTAACCTTCCCCCTTTGGCAACACTCTACGAATGCCAGCTACTGCCAGAGCACATTCAAGCTCACCTTCTAGTAAATTGTGTTAACCAAAGGGATGTGTGCATGAGGAAATGGTCAGAAAGGAATGTTCTTGAGCCCTTCTGTTGAAAATACCTCACTATAAATCGGCAAAAAACCCCCCTTCATGATGCCAGGAAAACAGAAAAAGTGGATGAGGCTGGGAGGAGCATGGATTCTTGGTACTCTTAGGAAAACTTCGCATTTATTTCATGGGTTTTGAATAAAGGTACAGAATTTTTTAAGAAAGGGAATTGCACTGGCATCTGTATCCTGGAATATAAAGAATATTAAAGAAAAGGAAAAAAGCAAAGCAAAAAAGCAAAGCAAAGAGGAAGAAAAGAAAGGAAAAGAAAAGAAAGGAAAACAAAGAGAAAGAGAAAAAAGAAAAGAAAAGAAAAGAAAAGAAAAGAAAAGAAAAGAAAAGAAAAGAAAAGAAAAGAGAAAAGAAAAGAAAAGAAAAGATCCTGATGGTGTTCAGAAACCTAGCCCTTGAGATATCCTGCTGAATCAGGATGGCCTCGATTAGGAACTGCCTTGGTCAGCACATGCAAGGTTTGCAGATGCTCTGTTGAGAGTCCTGCTGTGTACAGGAGACACTGGCACTCACTGCCAGCAATGTAGTGTTGCTAAAGGTTATGTTTTTTCCAATCAAAGAGCAACAGTGGAAGCAGAAGACTTTCAGTATCCATCCAACAGTGTGCCTCCATTTATTCAAAACATGACAAAATTGGTTTTGTTTCTTGGACTGCTTGTAACATCCGAGAGAGTACTGAGAGGGAGGATTTAGCACAAATGTGGCAAGTAGTCCTCTGAAACCAGAAGTCCAAGACTATGGCAATCAAAACACCTTCAGCACTGCCCTGGGTGGCTGTCAGATGACAAATTATTTTGGTCAGACTGGATGTTTGGCCAAATTAGCACAATTCCATTTTAAATCTGGAAACAGTGAGAACTGTACTGAATAAACTTGCCTAAGTAGGAAGAAAGTCTTAATTGACGTGAAGCTTTGTGAGGAGCATGAAATTCACTTTTCCTGTGTGGGAGCAGGAGGGGTTTTTTTTTTGGTCATTACCTCAGTGATTATTAAAGCTACTTATTAAAAGGAAAATCTCTGATGACTAGTGCAATCTCTAAAAGGAACAGAGACTTTTTACCAGAACTGGTTTAGACATGATATGTAAAAATAGAGAGGAAAAAGGTCTTCAGTCAAAAACTCTTTGCCTCTAGGCAAACCATAATATCTGACATGTAAGCTGCTAACAGATGACATAAAATTCAATACACTATTAATCTTATTATTATTAACCTTTGGGATTGTTGTAGCTTCTGAAATCTAATAATATTTCATATTGATATTACAGTGCATAGGTAAGGAGCTCAGAACACTTTAAAGATATTAATTAAAGCTCATCAAGAACACTCCTGGGAAGCAGAGCTAGAATCATTAAAATCATCTGACAGAGGAGGAGAAACTATCCTGTGGAGAATATAAGCAACTTATTTGATACCTCCACAAAGCGAGATATTAAATCCAATACCCTCATGCCAATTCATTGTTTTAGTTGCTGAGTTGCAGCCTTTTGCATATAAAATATATTAAGAAATGGAAAATGTCCCCCCAAAAATCCTCACTGCCTAAACTAGAGTTACAGGTGGACAGGTCCTGCAGAGCAATCAACACAACAGAGGCACATCCTGTGACCCAGCCCCACTCCTCTAGCCGGAAGATAAAATAATCCATAAAGTGCCTGTTGCTCAGCCAACGGCTGCAACAGAGTTTGAGATGCAAGGCACTGCACTTACTAAAATACTAAGTTGCTTACTAAAATACTTAATTTAGCAACTAATCCATAAGGATACTTCACTTCGTGCTCATATGCTCCGTACAGATTAAGGGAACATGGGTCACTCTCCATCTATAAAGATGACTTGCAACTGCTACAGAAAAACCCTAAAATTGTTAAACTCTCTGAGTGGAAAGGGCTGTAAAGTCATCTAGTAAAAGCCTAATCGATTAATATAGGAATTGTATTTGATATTCAGAATTAAATAAAAATTAAATTCCTCTATCCTAGGCTTCATGTATTTCAATTTCCTTGTAGAACCTTGTACTTATTCCTTGTATTTATTGTTGCTTATATTTTCTGTTCAAAACGACACTTTCAAAAAACTGAGTTCAAATGCCTAAGACTAGAAGTGATCAAAAGTCTAGAAAAATGTCTTTTGAAAACTTTAAGACACATTTACACAACTTCAGAATGGTATTCTGAATATTTTTTTTTTTGGTTTGTTTGGTAAAAGTTGCATTTTAAATGAGAATGTTTTTCCAGTAAACCACACACAAAAAGCTATATAGCACTCAGTATTTTAAAGCTCATTTTAACATGTGTTTTTCATAATCACAGAGTTCATATTTATATAAAGCTTTTTTAAAAATCCCTTTTTAGCATTAAATATACTTGATATTTTATCTCCTGGAAAGAGAATGTTTAAAAAGTTTTTTTTCTCAATTAGGAATTTTTACTAGAATTTCTGAAAACTCAAGAGCTGACTGAATCCTGTCAGTTCTAACCAGAACCCTCTTTACACATGCAAGGATTGTCTGAAGCAATTTGCAGCAGAGGGATTAAAGTTTTCCCTGGCTTTTATCTTTCCTTTTGCCATTTTCACTGGAAACTGCTTTTTTTTGGTGTTCTGTAACAGTTTTTTGGAAAAGGGATCTCCTGTGCAGATTTTTCCAGTTCTCTGTCTACTACTTCTGTAACTAAACTTAAACTAAGTACTTATGCATTTCAAGGCAGATTTTGACTGAGATGCCAATGTTCTTTTGGTTTTGGTGCATAGGGGTTTTTTTTAAACATATTTAGAAGACCAGTTAGTAAAATAAATCTTTTAATGATAATATTTGTGCTAATATTTTGTGGTTAAATGTTTAACTGGATCTAAATGTCTGATGAACTGTGGCTTTTTATTGATCAAAGAAAACCACTTTACAACTTTCTTCTGCAAAGTTGTTTCCAACAAGTTATAGGGTGTCATAGAGGAGGGAGCAGAAATACAAAAAAAATATGAATAATACTGAAAATATGGAATGCATTTTTGAGCTATACAGAAAACTCCTCACTTGAAGAGACATGCACAAGGGTCTATGCATCTAAGCATAAAGATGCCAGTAGATGCTATAGGTTTCCCACAGTTTCTTTCTGTAAATCAGAGCAATCCCCTCTACTGAATGCATTGGGCAGTACATGAACTCATGTTATCTGGGAAACTGCACACTTCTTCTCTCCTCATAACTGTTCTCCCTGGTTTTGGTTTATTAAGAACACAGTATTATTCTGTATAGGGTGGTCCAATTGAACAAAGAAAAAGTAGGCTGAAGAAGACAGCTGATGTTATTAAATTTCACTCAAGACTGCTAAAATGATACAAACAAATTACATTTGAGATTGTCATAAATGAATATCAGTGAATTATCTTCTGTCATAATTCTACAGCAAGTAACTCAGATATGTTTAATTGAAGTGTGAGATATTAAGAAAACAACTTTACTATCAGCAAATACCTGACACTGCCAAGTGCAAATTACTTTGAAAACACCACAGTGATGATTTCAGATCAATGCTTACTGCTATCTCATTTCTTTGTCAATGCATAATTCACTTCACTGGGTCTCATTATAAAGTCTTTCCTTGTGTGTCGCTGAGACAATAAAAAACCAAAAATATAAATCTTCAAATAAATAAACTTCGGTGTCATGGCTTCCCCAATTTGACTCTTGAATCTCTGTTCTTTTGAATCCTGTATATGCATTATGTTTTCTTAGAGCTTATGAGCTGGAAAACTCTACATCTTTCTACAACTTGCTAGGTTTAAAAAAATCTGGTATGTAATTTATCTCTATCTGCTTCTATGTGAACTTTTATCATCTCTAATTGCCTCTCTTCTTTGATGTACTCATAAAGTCTTTCAACGCTTCCATTCCCTTCCCTCCCACTTGGGAAAATATCCCAATCTTCAGAATCTGACCTTTGGCTTATTTCATGAAGACGAAAGCAGAGAATTTATTCAGGCTCAGAGCAATACTAACGTCATTAACTTACTTCCCACTTTCTGTATATCCCTCAGTGGCTTCACAGAATACTTGATTGGCTTTTTGCTTGTGTATTAAAATGACATAAGACCATATTTTTGCTACAGAAGTGTCTATTGCCTTTGATTATTTTATTGCATTTGTAGCTTTACCTTTTGCTGACATTTTTTTAAATTACACCTTTTTAAATTATTTTTTTGATTACATGGCATTCTGCTTTCCAGACCATTTCCAACCCTCATTCTACTCCTCCTCCCTCTCCAGTCCTCCCCCCTTTTCAGCAGCTGTAGCAAAATTGTGTTCCTCTGAATTTCGTTATGGATTGGACAAATGACTTTATTCCAAAACTGCATGCAGTTGCCACACCATAGGATGGTAGGTGAAGAGTCCTGAGACATCAGCCATGATTCTGACTGAACAAGAAGTCAATTACATCAGGGTTTTCCTGACTGTTATTTGACAAAACAATGTCTTAAAATTTCCAGTAATGGGAGATTCAGAACTTTTTCTGCAAAGCATCTGCTGTTACTCCACTACCCTAATGGATTGTTTTGCTAATAGTCAACCTCACCATTGTTTGCTGCAATTGAGGTTTTCTTTCTTGTACCCTCCCCAGTATATGTGGGGAACATCCTATAGCATTTGAATTTTTCAAAATCATTTAAATCTTATAGATTGTGTTTCATCAATAGTTAAGTTCATACAAGGTCTTTTTGTGTTTCTGTCAATTATATTTTCAACATTTCTGACCACACTTTTTGCTCTGGGTGTTTTTTTTGTAGTTTGCTGTTTATTGTTGTTTGTTTTGTTTGGGTTTTTTGGTTCGTTTGTGTCTTTGTTTTTGTTTGGGTTTTTTTTTGGTAGAGATTACACCTGTGATAAATCTTTTTTGAAGTAAAGGAAAAACAACTCGGGTGAATGTTGGTAGATTTAAAAGACTACTTCACACATTTTCTATACGGTATATTTTTTTACAGCTAGAATTTACTCCTTTACACTCCTTTACATTCTCAATATCATGTGCTTTTTAAATTACAATAAATTTACAAATTTATTGTAAATTTAAATTTACAATATCCAGAGCCACTTAAATTACATACTCCTGATTTCAAACCTTTGCTCAATCTGCCAGGTTCATTTTTCTTTCCTTTCATTTTTTTCCTTCCAAATGCATGTGGCCTCTTTGCCTCTAATCCTATTTGCAATTGATAGGATTTTCTATTCTCTTCTTTCATTCATTAAGGAAAATACTCCACACAATGTAGCTTTGCAATTAATAGAGACAAACTGGTGATTCTACATCATATACTACCTTCCTCATATGCATGGATCTTTCCTGATCCCAATGGTTTTGTCCAAATTTGTGTTTCCATAGTTTGTTTACAACACCATTGTGGGGGACATCATCAAAGTCATAACAAAGTCAACAGGTAGTGCTTTCCATATATAAGTCTTCCAGCTCGGTCTGTCATTGAGAATTTCTGTCCCTCAGAGCAGATTAATGCATTTGTAAGTAATTCTTCTTTCCATGACCCCCTTCAGAGTTCCTTCACATTCATGTTATCTATGTAACAAAGGATTATAAGCAAATATTCCAGTATTTAACCACAATGTTCTCTGTGACATCATTTAATGCCTTTATCTTATTTTGATCTAAAACATTAAGTTCCTTTTTTCTTCGCACTCCATTGCTTTTTTTTTCTCCAGTCTTGCTTTGATCCTAGCATGAATAACTGTGTCCCCTTCTCAGTTTTAGCGCATCTTTGTTTATGTCCATATTGCTTCTACCAATCCTGGTGTTTCTATTTCAAATAAAAGGATTTAAAAAACTGAAATTCAGATCCCGATACCATTTTCAGAATTGAAGAATATCTTCTCAAAAGGTTTACAAAACCCTGCAGCCATATGCATATCATGTCCAACATGAAAATTCTCTGTATGGCTTGAAAATGTAGAAAGTAGTCTAATCTGTGGCAAAGGAGATATTTGAGACAATATATTCTGGAGACAAGGCACAATCATCTGACACAATAATTTTCAGACTGTTCTCACATTTTTTAGAGTATCTAGTGAACACAGAAGAATATTGCATTTCCCACAGTGATGTTTTTTCTACATTAACTTTTAATGACTCTGTAATGATTGTATGAAATTACTGTCCTGCAGGTGGTTTAAAGGCAATTTCTTTATATCATTTTAATGGTTCAGAACAGATGTGCTTACTAATCTTCTTGCCAGCTAGGTGCTGCTGTGATGTCTGTATACTACAGTACTTTTGACCATGGTCTACTCTCCATT
Organism: Donacobius atricapilla; assembly: GCA_013397315.1. Taxonomy (NCBI): domain Eukaryota; kingdom Metazoa; phylum Chordata; class Aves; order Passeriformes; family Mimidae; genus Donacobius; species Donacobius atricapilla. The sequence goes on along the minus strand of WBMY01014678.1, from coordinate 243,003 downwards.
TCCAATTAACTCTGTGGGAACTTTTTTACCTAAATATGAGCAGGATCAGGCTTTTTGCTGTTGAAGAGGCTCTAGAGAAGTACAAATACCTTTTCACTGACAAAAGTCAAGAGAAGAATTAATAAATGTCCATCCCCATCCATGGAATCCCAAGGAGATTTCCCTAATTTGGCAAGATAATAGCTTCTAGCTTTAGGTGAGGGGCAGTGTTACTATTGCAAGGCAGACATAATGTATGGTTACTCTAATAGTTTTAAACTGTGGAAGGAAAATCCAGCAGTGGCAGAAATGTGGCATAATCCAAGCAGTTACATGTCAGTGATTTACATGGTTCGCATGTTATTTGGTTTTAACCTGGAAAGGGATTTTCAATGAACTTCAATCCTATCCATGTTCTCCCACATGCTCAGCAACTCCCTAATAATACTTAAAGGCAGTTGCGACACCCTTACAACTTGGCAAGGTGTATGGAGATGGAGATTCAGCTATGACAGTGAGAAAAATAATAATCTGATTGTCTGAGGGATAGAAAACTGAAAATGAGTTTCAAAGATCAGATTTTAAAATTTATTAGTTAAAATCTTAATTATTTGGCATTAAGGTTAAAGAGAATTTTTTCTGGAAAAGCAAAGTTCTGAGATTGGAGTTTTTGTGGAATTTTGCTGTTACAGTGATGTGTGTGTCAGAGAGAGCAGATCAGAGGGCTGAAGTCTGTTCTTTACAGCAGCAGTTCAGTCCATCCCGGTCACCCTCAGTGTCCTGTTTTGGGACAGAAGAGTTTTGGAGGTGGTTGCTCTCCTTCTGTATTCTGCTACTGGCAAAATCATGACTTTCAAATATTTGACCTTCATAAAAAAACAAACAAAAAAGCAACTATGCTTTGCAGGATTTACATAAATATTTAAAGTTCAAAGTTCAAAGAAAATTTTAAAATATTTTCAGAACTTGGATTGATTCATCAATTTCATGAATTTGAATTAATGGTAGTGTTTGTGCTATGCTCCTAGATAAATGATATATCATTAATTCAGGTCTAAATGCAAAAGTGTTTTAGGTTACAATGTTGATTCAGGTACTGAAGCCAATACTGGAAATACATCAGGCATCCTCCAGTACTTTTTAATAAACAGTCATTTCCAAACAATTAAATAAATGACAAACACTCTCTTATTTAATTTCTGTGATTCTGTTCAAAAGGAAGTGAGCAGACAGCTATGGTCAAGTCTTCATCACTTCCTAATACTATTATAACAGTGCTTTTAACTCAAGCCAGCCACAGATATTCCAGAATACACAAAGCAGAAGATGAATTGGACTTGAAAGACTGAAAAATTTATGCGAATGTGATGTTACTTCATCACTTCCTAATACCATAATAACAGTGTTTTTAACTCAAACCAGCCACATGTATTCCAGAAGACTCAAATCAGAAGATGAATTAGATTTGAAAGACTGAAAAATCCATGTGAATGTGATGTTAAAATCAAGTTTCTGGTCTGTGGACAGAATAACTGGGTTACTGCTACTGTTATTACTGCTACTGAGAAGGTGCTTAGTCCACTGTAAAACATCAATTAAAACAGTGGTCTCCAAAGTGTAGTGAGGTGCTTAAAACCCAGGGGGTGTGCAAGGTAATACTTTGGGGTGCAAGAAGAAAATATTTTTTGTGCCATTAGTAAGAAAGATAGAATATTTTTAAAATTGAAAATAACACCTATTTTGTCTTTATATCATCCTTGTTAAAATTTCTGTTCTTTGGTACAATTTAGAGTGTGAATCGCATATAGTACACTGTGCATGTACAAAATTTATAAATAAATAAATGTAGGTATGTGGAGAATGTCTACTCAGAAGTTTTTACCTTGACCAAATAAGTTTTGAAATCACTGTACTATAGGGACTCCTATGATCTTCAGCCAGAGGAATTTAAAGAATATTCAGTTCAATATTAATTTAAAAAAAAGAGTTACAGTAAATCCATGCCAGGCTTGACCACTGCAGCAGGAAATTTGCTTTCATTTTATTTTGAACAATTATTCTACTTCAAACCCACGACTTGGATGTATAAAGCCTGGCCCAGGTGTTTACCTTTAATGTGGGAGACTACAAAACTAGAAATACAGTTTTCCAATAAACATTAAGTCTTGAAGAGTTGTTTCAGGCTAATATAATGACATGTGAGTCCTCTTCCTTCCCTCAGCTGCTCTGGGCCTTCCTGGGAACTGGCTCAGACACTGATAGCCCTTGCTCAGAGTGATATGTAGAGCTCTCTAGAAGATATTTGCACGAACCTGGGCTATCAGAAAGCAATCCTCACTGCGCCAAACAGACATTGGTAATAAAGATAATAATTTAATCCTCATTGTGATGTGTAGTTTATAATAAAACATAATATAGTAAAAGTGAATAAAATAAGAGTAAATCCTTGTCTAACACAGGTTGGTATAAACCAGTGTAGGGCAAAACCAGTGTGTTAAGAAATGTTAATAGAAGGAAAAAAAAGCTTTAATTTGTTAATCAGTACTTGGATGAAGTTTCAGCTCTGTTTTCCACATGCAAAATACATCGAATATGTGAAGATTTGTGTTCCCTTATTTGCAAGACTCAAATGCCTCTCCCCATTGTGCAATCTGCACTGTCCACCCATTTGCAACTTCCTTCACCACCCTATTAGGAACAAGCACTGTAGCTGCAGGTTCTGACCTTGACGGCTACACCAAGATATGCAGGAAAAGAATTGTTAAGATTAGGAGCCTTGCTTGATCTCAGGCTTCCATGATTTAAAGATGACAGCTAATCTCACTCCTGTCAGATGAGGACTTTGAGGGTTTCTGAAAGGACACAGACACCCAGATTTGTCATTCACGTGAGCTTAGGCTGTGTTATGCAGCTTTTTTGACCACCATCTATTTGCTAAATCCTTTAGAGATCCCACTAAAACTACAGAAATGCAATGTCCTCTTTAAATCATTGACATCACAAAACTGAAGACCAGTATTAAACTTGACATCTACCTGACTGTTGCTACTGTTTTGCTTTTTTTCGAAAGAAATGAAAATGTACTTGTTGGAGAATTAGCATTTTAGTGGTGGTTTTTTTGTTTGGTTTTTTTTTTTTGTTTTGTTTTTTTTTTTGGTACAGGGCCTTTAAAAGTAAGTAAGTTTTAAACAAATTTAATGAACTCTAAGTTTCTGGCTTGTTTGATTCTGACTGAGAGATTGTGCAACTACCATACGTCAGAAAAAGTATCCTTCTTCAATTAGTCAAAAAAAGGATATTGCCCATAAACTAAACAACTTCTCAGGAGTAGGAAAAAAAATTGAAAAAGCAATAGTTCTAGACTCAGAACTATGAAGTTCAGGGACAAAACTATTGTGGTGACCTTATAGCAAATGAAAGGTGTTTAATGGTGGGATGTATGAGTGGGAGGGGATTAATTGTAAATTCAGCATTTGCCTTTAACTAAAGAAATTGGATTTGAAGACTGGGTTTCTACAAGTTTTCATACAAAAGACTTCCTATCCCAGATTTATATTCATAGTAGATGAATTAGTTTTATTTAAATTTTCAGCCTGGAAATGTCACTGAAAAATAGATTAATCCAACACCACAGTGTAGTGCTAACAATCAGATCAAGAAGAAAGACACAAGAAATAATTAAGAAATAATTAATCTTGGAATGATTTAGGTTGGAAAAGAACACTAAGAGACCAACTATTAACCCAACACTGTCAAATCCAAACTATGTCCCTAATCACTATACAGTGTCCCTAAGTACCACATCTACACCTTTTTTAAAAAACTCTAGGCACATGGACTCAAATACTTCACTTGGAAGCCTGTTCCAATGGTTGACAAGTCTTTCAGTGAAGAAATTTCCCCCTCATATCCAATCTATACCTCCTCATATGCAACTTAAGGCTATTTGATCTCGTGATATCACTTTTTACTTGGGAGCAGAGAGTGATAAGGTCACACTTGAGCCTCCTGTTCTTGAGAAGTGAGAGAAAGTAAATGAAGCAGGAAAGAGGAGAAAGGGAGCAAAGAGAATTGTGAGAATGCAGGGATAGAAGCAGGAAAACAGGACAAGGGAAATACAAAAAAAGGATGAGGGTAATTGTGAACATAAACAAAAAATTTAAAAAAACCCCAGTTTTAATACCAGGGAGAAAGAGAAAAGACCAAAGGAAATTGTCCATGATACAAAAGGATAGAATTTTATAGAAAGTGAAAGGTGTGAAATACATGAGATAATATGAGCAGCCAAATGAAGTGGGAAACCCATATACTTAACCAAATATGTGTATGAGAATGTCAGTAGAGATGCTCTGGTCTCTCTACTGAATGTGGTTGGCAGATAGACCAGGTACTGGTAGTCTGCACAGCCTGGTACAATGGGAAATATCCCTGAAGTGTGCCTTCCTGAAAGGAGGAGCTCCCTGGCCATGGTCCTGGTCAACTGAAACTCTCGAGACATCTGCTTGGTCCCCAGTGTTTGCAGCAACCAGCTGGCACAAGTCATTGGGATAGCAATTTTTTTAAAAAATTTCATACTGAAGACAGTGACTCTCCTTAGTTAGCAATGAAACTTGTGACTACAACATCTGTGTGTTTGATTATCACAGTTTCCTGTAAGGCACACCTTAGCCATCTCCTGCTGCTGCAGAGCACAGCTGCCCACAACAGGGCTATGTTTCCAGATCAGGAAAAAATTTTTTTTTGGATTGTCAAATAGGCTACACTGGGTCCTTTGACTCCTTTGACAGTAAAAATCACCCAAAGAGACAGAGAACAATGGTGCTTCACATTGCAAACATAGCTTTGAAAGGCAAGGGTTTCTGAGGATAAAATTGACATTTTATGCAATAAGTCATTGTCATTTCTTTTCATGCTATCTGTGCAGCCTACATGTATCTCATGCCATAGACTAGAGAACAAAAAGCAGCTTGTTTTGAGTTAGAACAGCTGAGATTACTGCAGCCCACCTGAAGTTGCCGATCGACTTACTTCTTGTATAGGACTGAAAATGGTAAAGCACAGTGGTCCTAAACTGGAAAAGACACCCTGAAGTGTTTGCATTACTTACCATACCATTGCACTGCCATATAATGGCCAAAGAGAAATAGAGCTGATGCTACATCTCCTACAGCTCTATCCAGATCAGAATGTCACATATAATGTAACAAATTAGATAACAGCTACGTCTCTTTTCAGCCGAGAATTTAACTGACCCATTGTATCCTCTTATTTCCTTGGGAACTCTTCAAGAACTTAACCTCAATCTCAGCGCTCAATTACTGGTACATTTTATATAGTCTGTGCTTCTTACTTCTGTTTTAGTATCATATTAAAAATATTTTATACAATTCAAAGTCTACTTTCTGCTTTATGATAATACCAGTCATTCTGGGAAATCAGATTTTATGATTATGAATGATTTAAGGGTAAACAAAAATTTGCTCCAGGGAATACTGTTTGAGATAAATTTTGATCCCAAAACTACTTCTATTCCTAGGTTATAGCTTGCTTCATGAAACACAAGGTAAAATGATTAGAAAATGCAACGTATTTTCCAAAGGTGTTGATGAAAATAGGTATGATATTAGTAAAAAGTCAACCGAAAACAGGAAAGGTCTTTAAAATCACAACCACACTTGACTGAACGGTTACAACTGTCCTTTTAGTCACCCTAAAGCTTCTTATTTCAAAGCTACAAAATAGATGTATTGACAGTTGCACAGGAATGAACTTTAAAGATACATAAAGGCAGCAGAGGTCAACCAAACTGAATAAATGTCACGATGCCAGAGGCTCATGAGGAAGTGCTAGAAATTCAGGCGCTGCTGCTATCCCTGAGACCAGGAAAAAGAATTAACAGTACTTCTCATGCAGTGCCCTGGAGTCAAAGCAAAGGGATTCCAAGTGTTTTCTTGTCCCAGGAAAGGAAAAAAAGAGGTCAGTACTACCCAGCTTCACCACTACTGCCCCAAGGCAAATGCCCTGCCAAATCTTAGCTAGAAAGGGAAGGTCTACAAAATTTTTTCATCCTCAACCACAATCTTTTTCCAACAAAAGATGAAGGACTTGATCCTCATCTGTCTTGGCAATTATTTGTACATTTGTACAAATGAAATAAGGGCATGTATATGTAAACAAAAACATATGCATGAATCTGTAACACTGCTTTTGCCTTTCAAGCCTTCTGAGAGATGAGAACCAAGCTGTTTCATCCTGCACTTCTGCTGACATCTCTTACAAACATTTTCAGAAACAGAGCTCAGAACTGCTGTGATCATTTACCTCTTGCTGAAAACTTAACTATTCACACAGTTTGATAATAGATAGGCTTCAGGGAATAAGTCTCGGCAAAATTTTTGCATCAGTTCAGAAGGATTTATGGGGGAGCTGAATTTTGCTAGAAGTGCAGTTTTCCCCCGCCTGTTACTCTCTCCAAAGCTAGGACAGTCCAGCATTTCACAGTGCCCTCTCAGGACAGAGAAGCTGCTCCAGCAGCTGACCCAGGTGTGGCTGCACAGCACATCCTTACACCACATTTCCTGACATCTACTGATACGCTCAGTGCCTGGCACCAGGGACTGCATGGGACACTGTTTGGCACTGTTTGACTTGACAGCTACACTCCTGAATGACATTCACTTGTGGGAGGGATCTGCCAAGGAAGAGCAGCAGATTGTTTCCACAGCCTCTTGCATATAATGTTTTATTTTCACTTCTGTTCTGAAGTTGCCCATATGTTTCTCAGATAAAGCTACAAAGCCAGATGGTACAAATAAAATACGTTAATCAGACTGTCTGCCCTTGTGAGAAGAGATCATATCCCACCATTAGGAATTTCTAACTGTAAGTAAACACTTGGAACTGCAGAAAAAGAGGTGGATGCCTGAAGGAATCAAGTTCAGTGCAACACCTGAGGTAGTGAGTTTCTGCCCAGACTCTTGGCATGTCAGGCAGTCTCACTGAAAGTGCTGAATGGCAGCATTAAGGTATGTCTGTCATGAAATTTTGATGTTCAATTACAATAATCCATAAGGCTTACCATAAGAGCATATCTTCCGCTGTGGGCATGAATAACACCAGGAGAGGATGGCCACATTAACTCTACAGGTAAGCACAGTGCAAAAACAATGAAGCCACTTTCAGGGTGGGTTTGGAGATCTTACATCTTCATAATTCTTGCTGTCTTGCACTAAATCTGTGACCCATGGCATGGCCATATTTCATACATGTACTAACCAGACTGAAAATGGCTGATATGCCTTCCTACGTTGCACTCACACACCCTAGTTGCACGAAGCAAATATCTTAATGTAGCCATTAGTTATCCTTGGTTGCATGTACTTCCTGCAGTTTTCACTGTTCACTACACCACTTACTTCTGATTAAGTATTAGCTCTGCACTTTTCACTTTTGATCTAGTATGATTCAAAAGCTGTAAGCTCTTCTGTTGCTTTAGGCATCACTGCTTACAAAGCTCATCTTAACAAAGACTGGTCCTCCAAGAAGGAGGACCCTGGAAAATACAGGCCAATCAGCCTCACCTTGATCCCTGGAAAGGTGATGGAACAAATCATTCTGGAGATCATCACCAAGCCTGAAGAAAAGGTCATCAGGCAGTTAGCATAGATACACCAAGCCATGCTTGAACAATCTGATAGCATTCTGTAATAGCATGGCAGGATGGATCAACAAGTGGAGGCACTGGAGGTTGTCTACCTCTATTTCAGCAAGGCTTTTGACACTTTTGTTCATACTATCCTTGTAGGTAAGCTCAGAAAATGTGGGTTACATGAAAGGACAGTGAAGTAGATCAAGAACTGGCTGAATGGCAGAGCTCAGAGGGTCATGATCAGAGGAGCAGAATCCAGATGGAGGCCTGTAGTCCGTGGTGCTCCCCAGGGAACAATGTTGAGTCAAGTCTTATTCAACTTTTTTGTCAATCACCGGCATAAAGGGATAGAACGGGTCCTTGACAAGTTTGCTGATGATACAAACTGGGGGAGGGGCTGATACACCTGAAGGCTGTGCGGCCATTCAGTGGGGCCTTGACAGGCTGCAGAATTGGACTGAGAGAAACCTAGTGAGGTTCAACAAGGCCAAATGCAGAGTCCTGCACCTGGGAAGGAATAACCCCAAGTACCAGGACAGGCTGGGAACTGACCTACTAGAGAGCAGTTCTGTGGAAAAGGACTTGGGGGCCTTGGTGTATTATGGACAGTGAGTGGCAGTAGTATCCTGGAGTGTATTGGTAAGAGTGAGGCCAGCAGGTTGAGGGAGGTGATCCTCCCCCTCCACTTTTGCCTGGAGGGCTGTGCCCAGTTTTGGCCTCCTCAGTACAAGAAAGAGAGTGACCTACTGGTGAGCATCCAGGGCTACAAAGATGATTAGGGATCTGGAGCATCCCTCTTATGAGAAGAGACAGTGCTTAATCTTGATTAAAAACTGGGAGGGGATCCCATCTATGCACGTAAATATCTCAAAGACAGGTGCCAAATGGGTTGTGCCAGACTCTTTTCAGTAGTGCCCAGTGGCAGGATGAAGAGCAGTGGCCATAAACTAAACACAAGAAGTTTTGTCCCAAGAACTTTTTGCGTGGAGGGTGGCAGACTACTGGAACAGGCTGCCCAAGGAGATTGTGGATTCTCCCCTCTGGCAACAATCAAAACACATCTGGATGAGTTTCTGTGTCACCTGCTCTAGGTGACCCTGCCTTGGCAGGGGGATTGGACTAGATTATCTCCAGGGGTTCCTTCCAACCCTAAGAATTCTGTAATTCTGTGATATGTGAGGTTTCAAATCTGAAGAATCATTGCTAATATTAATAATCATTACTGTAAATTATTTGCTCTTTTTCTTTACTTTTTACATTACTCATTGGCCTTGTGATAAAGTCACCTGGGAAGGCAAATTCTAAACTATACATTGCAAACTCTTGGCCTTAAAGACTGATTTATGTGTTAGAGATATATAAATGTAAAAAAAATAGGGAATTTCTCTGGCAACCCCTCCACTTTGGAATGTACAGACTACAACAATTTAGGCTATATCACATGGATTTCTAATCTAAATTTGTGTGAGTGTTCATTTAGATATGAAAAAACCCAAAATTTCTCAGCCAGAATCTTTTTAAGAAGAAAGAGGTTTTGTTTTTTTTTTCTAGAATAAGAATATGAATAACTTAGATGTCCATGATTTGATTTCAGATGTCCTGCAATTACCAACAGCTGGAAAGGAGTACGTAAATCTTCAGGTGTTGACAGTGCAAGCACAGTGGATGACGTGTAGCTCAAATGTGGATTGAAAACCATTCTCTTCTTTCGAGTTAGTTTTTTGTTATGTGGTTATACTTGTTCTTCACTCTTTGATATCACTGAAAGTACTCCTCATCTGACTGAACTCTGGGGATCAGCTGTTCTTTGTGCATTTGAAAGGATACTAACAGTTTGATGCAGAAACAAATTTAGGAAATTTCTTTATTTAAGCATTCTCTGAATACTTGTTACATCATAGTGATGTGGAGAGCCTGCACTGAGCCATACAAGTGTCCTTGTTTTCAGAAAAAACATGCTACACATGATTTTTATACTGTGCAGTATGAAAAAGAAAGAGACTCCTACAACCACTGGAATGGGCAGACCTCAGTCATGTGGTCACATGGAATCATATCTTGGGTCATTGCCTCCCTAATCCTTCAGGCTATGCCACGAGGATGTGAATCCTTTAGTATGCAGAAAGGCCCACTTCTGTAATGCAATATCAAACAGATTTATTTAAATGATTTTTGCAAATGAGATAAGATAATTGAGCAGAAAAATCCAGTATAGTTTTTCAGATCAAGAAGTTAGGGAGAGTTGCGCAAATGTCAGCAGTTGCAAGAGAACTGAAGTCAAATCATTGGCAATTACCTAGATGTTAGGAGTGATGGAAAGACCTTTCCTGTAAAGAAGGCTGTCTGGGAATTATGGCATATTCAAATAAAAATGAAGAATTCATTTGGAATGATAAGGTTAATAATTTTTTTTTCCTACTTCAATTTCTAAACATGTCTGAGGTTTGTAGAGTTTCTTCATCTTTCAGTGCCCTCCAGAGATTTTCCTTCTAAAGTGTATCTTAATGGGAAGACAGTTTTAACCTCTATTATCTGCTTGCATTTCTTGCATTTTCTATTCGGTTTTGACATCTTTCATAAATCATAGAATCCAGCTGTTTGTTCATAAACCATGAGATGTTACAGGCTAATGTTAAAAGATCTGCTAATTTCGCAGAGTGTATAACTAACTGTTTGAGATGAGTTACAAATTCAGGGTTTCTATCCCTGTTTTGAGCGGGTTGTTACTGCTCCTTCAGTAGGACAGATGTCAAGTTTACCAACTTTTCTGCTTTTGACCAACACCTGAGGAATATTTCCACAGTGTTCACCTCTTGTTTATGCAGACTGAGGAAATGAAAGTAGATTGGGAAAGATTCACGCTGAAAAAGTATGGACCATTGTCTTAACCAAATATTTTTATTAAAATGCAAGAATCTCAGTTATATTTTTTCCTAGTGAATAAAAATATAAAGTATCAGTTTATTTATGCATTCATTTAGACCAGTAATAAACAGAAATATTTCCAAGCCACCTAGAACCTAAGACAACACTCTTTTAAGTATTTCATTGTATCACAAGAGACATATTCTCATGCAACTAGTGCTCTGGTGACATATTAATGAGAATGTTATAAACATCCACAGAGTGCTCACAGAAAAAAGAGGTAGCTTTGAAGATGTATGGAAATACAAAAGCTGCAAAACTGAGCTTTGCTTGGAATATTAAGACACTTTTTCACAGTTAATATAAGGTAGTAAATATTTCCTGATATCTCTGACAAGTTAAATGAATTTGATATATTTGTAAATAGATAAAATTTGAGATCACCAGGCTATTTCATTATCTTGAGGGGAAAGGTCATCAGCATGCACCAGGAAAAGTGTTAGAAAGATCACCAAAAAGTGGCAGCGCAATATGAAAATTTATAGAGAATTATAAAGATAGGGAAAGTTCAGAAGGTAATGGGCAATTCCATGGGGTTATAGCTGGTTTGTATAGCTGGCACCAGTGCTGTGGTAGGCTAAATTCTGTTAAAGAGTGTTTTTATGAATTAATGTAAACTTTTACCCTCTTCAATACCTGGTTAGAAGAATAACTTGTAGCTATGTACTTAAAATTAATCTATTTAATGTAAAACACATTAGAAATTATTTCCCCTTCGCATATCATTTAAAGTTACAAAGATCCTATAAAACGGAAAAAGCATCAGATATTAAGCTACAAATTATCATATAATAGTTCTCATGAAATGTGTTTTCCCAACATATACTTTAGGTAAACCAGGCAACCAGGAAATCACCCTTATTCAGAGTAAACTGGACAATCTCAACAGTCAAATGAAAAGATTCACATTCAAGAGCACCAGAAAGAAGTGTGGTTGTGCTGTCAGTGTGTACAACAAAGCTCAGTCACATTTCCATTCTTTTATTTCCATATTATGCTTGAAGAGCACTTACTTGATTCTATGAAATTGTGATAGTAATATTATTGTGATTACCATGTCAACAAAATTTAAGAGCTTTTTCTTAAAAGTTTACTTTTCTTTTAAAAAAGAAAAACTTACTTTTTCTAAATTTTGTTTGAAATGCTTGAATTTCTTTTCTCATGTTTTCTGCACATTGCAAGCACTCTTTTTTACAGGGTTGTCTCCTGTCATAGCATGCCACACAGCAACTAAGTACCACACACCCACTTGCTCACTGCCCTACAAACCGCACCCCCGTGGTATGGGGAAGAGAACTGAAAAAAGGTAAAACATGTGGATTGGAGTAAGAACAGTTTAAGAACCCTTTTGAAACAAAGTGAGATATATTTATAATAATGATTAAGGAGATAACAAGAAGAGAGGGTAGAACAAAACGCAAAAAAACAAATGATGCAAAATGTAATTGCTCACCACCTGCTGACTAATGCCCAGCCTGTTACTAGGCAGGGATTCACCTCTCCCTGTCAATTACCTCCAGTTCACATGCTGAACATGATTTTCTGTGGGATGGAACATCCCTTAGAACTGTTTGAATCAGCTTTCCTGACCATATTCCTCCTAGTTTTTTGTGCATGTCCTCACTGGCAGAGCATGGGAAAGTGAAATGTACTTAACTTAAGGTATGTAATATCCAGCAACCACTGAAACATCAGTGTGTTATCAACAATAATCTCATTATCTAAACAGACCCCATAGTATCGGCTACTAGGAAGAAAAATAGCTGTATCCCAGTCAAAATCAGGACACTATCCACCTGTTATTCTATAGCATTTAAGTCATGCCCAGGTCCCACAATTTCTAATACATCCCAGTTTACCACCATCATCTTTCCTATGTTGTGATACATATGTACATATGTACACAGCATTCCCTCAGTCTATGGGCAAATCCCTATAAAATATCTAATGAAATTTTAGTCCTTGATTTTGGACACCATCAGTCCTAACAGCCTTTCAGAGCAGGAAACATTGTATGTGATGTTGGATTGTAGCATGCTGAAGTCAAATCTGATCCCATCACCTCTAAGATAATGTGGTTTCATCAAAATTCATTTTTCATTAATATGGGTGATTTTTACTGTCATACCCTTGACAGTGCAATTGAAGGGGAGTTGGATTGAGACCCCCAAATCCAAAGGGGCAGAGACAGGCCCCATGACTTGGCAGGCTTGTGGGAGTGTGATAGGGTCAATCTTCCAGACCTCTTCATATTTATATTTCAGCCATTGTCCTTCATGCCACATAGGCTTCAACTTGTTGCCTTGATAATTGCAGCACGTTTCACATCCACATCAAGTCCAGCCCTCAATCATGATCCTACCTCTACATTGCATCTTCTCCTTGAGGTGAGTATATAAAGAAAGTATTGCCCTTTTTCCTCCTTCAGCAATGTCTAAAGCCAGGTGGATAGCTTTCACCTCTGCAAAATTACTTGATTTTCCCTTCTTCTTCAGCAATTTCCAGATTTGCCATAGAGGATTCCACATAGGTGACTTCTACCTCCAAGGCCTTCCTACAACATGGCAGTAGGAAACTATCAGTAAACAAGGCATATTACTTCTCACTATCTGGTAATTTATTATACACTGGGGCCTCTTCAGCAAGGTTTCACCTGAGCTGAACTATCTCCTGTCTTGTTCAAAGGCTTGTCGTTGCTCAGGGCCCTATTTGAAATCATTCGTCTTACAGGTCACTTGACAGAGAGGGCTGGTAATCAGACTGTCATTTGGAACCTGTATTCTCTAAAAACCCATGATACCTAGGAAAGCTTTTGTTAGTTGGTGGAGATGTAGTTGTTGTTTTGTTGATCACATCAATTGGGATTTGATGATGCCCATCTTGACATTTTATTCCTAAAAATTAGATCTCCTGTTTCTTTCTTAAAAATTTTTGTATGTAAAAATCAGCTTTCACATGGATTTTGAGTATTTGCTTCCCTTTCTGAACTACTTTTTCTGGATTGTTGCACACAGTGATGTCATCAAGGTATCACAGGTGTTCTGCAGCTTCATCCTCATCCAGTGCAGCCTGGATCAGTCCATGGCAGACAGGAGGGCTGTGTTTCTATCCCTGGGGAAGTAATCTCCAGGTGCACTGGGTGCTGCTCTAGGGGAAGGTGAACTGTGGTCTGCACTCTACCTCCAGAGGGATTGAGAAAAACACATTAGTGATATAAATTGTGGCATATATTTGGCTGCCTTTGACTCCAATTCTTATGGAAGTCGTAGCATACTTGGCACAGCAGCACCCAGAAGTGCCATGACTTCATTCAGTCCTCAGAAATTTTCTGTTAGTCTCCATTCTCCATTAGAATTTTGCGCTGGCCATATGGGAATATTAAAGGTTGAGTGAATCCTGTTGACCAGTCCTTGGCTCTGCAGTCAACACATCAGCTTATGGATGGGAACTGGGGAATCTCAGTTGGTGTGGTACTGTTGGTAGCAATCATGATCTATCATTCTTCAACCTTCACCAATCCCACAACAGAAGATTCCTCTGAAAGACTGGACAAGGTGCACAGCTGCTTAATGTCCTCCAAGGCAGCTACACTGAAAGATCAACAGTACCATCACAGGTCCTTGAAATACCCTCTCCTGAGATTGTCTGTGCCAAGGAGGCTCTGGAGGGAGATCTCAGCAAATTACAGATGTTGCTCTGATTTTTTAGCCTTCTTGTGTCTCACAGTTCATAGTTCTTAGGTAGTTTCTCACACACAGGTGTTATAAATAGAAGCAATGTTTTCCTTAAGTCAAGGTAGTTTACATTCTTTCTCTTAGAGAGATGGACAGCTGATGGACAGTTGTCTTGATCAATGGGATGGGGAGAGGCATCAACCTTCTCCCCCAGTCCCTGGCCTTTGTAGAAATACTATAAAAATGGAGTCAGATCTTTTAATAAACAGTTCATGCCTTCTCACCAAAGTGAGTGTGTGTGTATGTGTGTGTGTGTGTGTGTTGAACAACGACATACAGGGCTGAGCAATCACCAACAGTATGGAGTTTAACAAGGGCAACCTCCTGATTCTGCACCTGGGAAAGGGCAGTCCTGGATGTACAGACAGATTGGAGAATGAGAGGCTGGAAAGCAGTGCCATGGAAAGTGACCTAGGGGTTGTGGGGAGCATTGGGCACAGCAGCCAGTCTCTATAAGAGTTTTTTGTAACTCATTCCTGGTCAGGCTGACTTCAGCATTCAAAACAGTCAGCTGTTGGGATCCCCTTACCACTCGAGAAATACAAGTGGGTTCTTCCCCTGTATGACTTAATGGCATTAGGGTACAGTGTGCACTGTGCTATCTCCTAGAGCCTTATACTCTTACAGGCCCAATGCACCAATTTCCGTATCAGCTTAACCCAATAGAGCAAAACTGGTTTTCCCTCTCTTCCACCTGGCTGGAAGCAGGCCCTCCCCAGTCCTTCTCCTAGGCTTCTCCACTTACTTATTGCAAAAATGAGTTAAAACTAAAATCTCTTTCTATAAAATATTTCTGCTAGAAATCCAGATAATAATCTTTCACATTTTCTCATAAATCATTTGATAAACTTATCATGAAATCTAATTTGAAAATTCCACAAGTTTTGCTGGGACTAAAATCATAATTTTGTATGGCTGTAGGGTAAAGGATAGAGAGTAAAACCAGAAGAATCACAACTATTCCGCAGAGTCATAAATAGGACATATTTTCTTTGTTAATATGTTGGCTGAATGTAAAAGTTCAGAAATTTGCTTACTTAAGAATTCTAAGTATAGTTGTTGAAGGAAAAACACTAGATTAGTCCATTCAAGCCTTTTAACACATATATTTCCCCCTGTCATTCAAATATTATTACATACTAAAAGATAACATGGATATAAAATTAAAGCAGTACTGAAAGAATGCTAAATTTTAAAACATGTACATAAATTCAAGGTCAGTCCAGTTAGGGAAAGGAATGCTTTCTAGAAGAAATTATATGTTCTGTCTCATCAAACCCCATCCAGACTCTAATAGTCTTCTTGGTCACTACTATGTGTGATGAATTAGGCCAATTGGGCTATATAGAAAGGATCTACCCACACAGATCTAATTGTGAGATCAGGTCTTGTAATAGAGATCATAAACAGACACAACTCATAGTACCTTTGTTAGTTGCCTTCTCAATCAAAATGTCTAGATACAGGCACTGTATTTCAAGGGAGAAGAGAAAAAATATAGGGCCAAAAAATTAATTTATGAGGAATTAGCGAGTACATTAGATGTCAGATTAGAGATTAAGGGCCACTCTGCTTGTCTTCAGATGTCTTCATGCTAACTCTTCAGGCAGAAGTATTAATGTCTTCCTAGTCCACTATGGATAAATTCTATTTATTTTTGCTTTTGTAGAGATCCATAAAATTCTATTACACCATGCTGTTATGATTACAACATATCACATCTTTCTGCAGTCATATCTTAGTTATAGGCCATTCAAGTAAGAACTGGAATCATTGATCCTTGTCTGTCCCTTTCAACTCAGAATATTCTGTGAACTACTCCCACTGTTTCTTTACAAAGCTATCCTGGGATCTTTCATTTGCATAATGTATAAAGACATCATAAGTCTATGGATAGAGTGCGAAAACGATAGGAATTCAGACAATATATTTCTTATAAATGGGAAGTAAATTCTTTTCTTTAAGGCTCAAATTAAATAAAAGAATCAGTATAAGTGTTCTTTATATTTGAGAAAGGAGTATGAGAAGTAAGAGTTAAGGAAAAAGAGCAAACACAAGTGATGAGATTTTTTCTTCCATCCTTTCAACATCAATGAATATTTTATTGAATTCTGGAAGGCATAAGGGAACATTTTTTTTATTCTAAGGAAGGGAATTTTCAATGGGATTTTATATATTTATTCTAGGAGTAGCATTTATTACAACTGCTTTATTTTCTAGTAAAATTTGTTAAAAGCTACAGAACCAGGTCCTTTTTACATTATAAAATGAAGATGACTATTCAGACAATGTTCTGTTCAGTGTCTCACTGTTGAGGTACCTGGTCTTTGCCAGTACATTCTTCTTCTGCTATCAGTTCCAGTGAAATAAAAACAAGGCACTGGGTAACTCTAGCTGATGATTAGATGAAGAGTTTTGTAGATTCTTCAAAACTGCACAGCTCATGGAGGAGCAGCAGAATCCAGGCCCTCATATTATCACCTTCTAAACTCTTATGCTATGATTAAGAAAAAAAAAAAAAAGAAAAATCAGGCTTCAAGCAAGCTTTTTTTTTCTTTTTAATGATTTAAAGGTTGTACTTTCAATTGTGCTGATTATTTCCTTGAAACAACTGTTTGTTCTTGCACTAAATTCAACAATGCTCATGAGTCACTAAGTTTGAAATTGATTTGGCTTTCTGGAGCAAGCCCCCTATGTATTCCTTCATTTGCTGAAAGGACACAGGCTCACAAGGTTTTCAGTGCTTCTGGTAGCCCAGGGGACAGCTCTTTAATTGGTGAGTGTACCAAAAAAATAATAATTCCCTTGTAAGAAACTTCTCCCCTAGAGATGCTATGCTTTATTCTTTTATCTGGGTTGAGCCTGTAAGCAGCTGAGTACCTTTAATCCCCTATTGAAATCTGTGGGGGCTGGTAGAAATTCTTTACCACCAGCTCATTTCAAAAGGAATTTGTGCTTCTTGGATCTTCAGAAGGCTGAGACCTTGTTCAACTGGTCAGCTATGGTCTGGAACAGGAAGTCCCCACCAGGGGAAAAACGTCACAGCTGATCCTACTCTGAGAATATTGAACTATAAGGCCTCCTGAGATCCCTTCCATATTGAATTTTCCTGTGGTCCTGAAACTCGTCTTGGTTTTAGACAGTGACATTCGAGTTCACCAGCTGCTGGATCGAATTCACTCTATATCTAAAATACTGGGATGGGGGGAACAAAAAGTGTTTAATAGCCTTAGCTAAATATTGGAATCCTAAGTCATTCTTTTGGTTTTTGGTTTAAATTTGTCCTCAGAATAATTTTTATCTCAGGAGGGAAAAGAAGAAAGAGCACACTAATGACCTTTATGTTTTGAAAGGGGTAAGTAAAAATTTATTAAACTGCAGTCAGGTAAAGCTCTTTGCACAGCCAGACAGGGAAATATTTGCAGAGACTTCAAGGTGGGCTTTGGGCAGGAAATGGTTTGGATTCATAAAAGTGGAGAAGTCTAACTAAATGTTTACCTTGTATGTAGCTTGAAGTGGTCAAGTAAAAACAGAAGGTCATATATGACATTTGCAGATATCTCCAGATAATACTAAGTATAGGCAGGAGTTTGTCTTTGGGGAAAGGGGCCTTTACACTGAAATAATGTTAATTTTAGAATTTGCTTCAGTCTCCCACAATACACCTAATACAAGTGCTTTACATTAGAACAATGTAATTATGAGGTTCTGGTATGCAAACATTGTAATCTGTATTTTGAAATAGCACCGTGACAGTTAATGAGAATTTCTGAAATAACCAGGAAATATATTAACTCTTGAACTGGTGGATGACACTAGAATGAGCAAGAAACAATTTTGTTGCAATAATAATATTAGACTAGTGGAATGCTAGGGTTCCTTTCTTGTGTTTTGACAAGAGGATTATGAGGATTGAAAGTGTACTCTGATAATGAGAGTTTCTCAAGGAAATGCATTTGCATTCAATCAATAACTATGATAATTATAAAATATACAATATAGCTAACTTCACAATCTTCAATGTATTTATCCACAAAAAATATCCTATACTGGAAAAATGCACAGTTATTTTCTGTCACATAAGTTGAACACTTGATTTTGAATGGTATATGGTAAAATTTTAAAGTGGTTTTGTGGGATTAAAATTAAACAAAATCCACCAAAATATTTTAGGCCACTAAGCACCTTTATGAAATTTGCCAAACACTGAATACCTATGGCAATGCATAGGTAATGTTAACCTGTTGAAGTTAATCTTTTGACTTAGCATTACAACCTAAGCTTCTAATTCCTACTTGAATTCCATTCCAGCACAGGAACTGCTCTGACTGCTCAAAATTTAGAATTAATTAAATGTCCTCCCAAAGTCCCAGACAGGCTTACTAGGCAAGAGCTGCCTATTGCTGACCAGACAATGGCTCAGGGCAGCCTCACAGAGGAGGGTACAGGATATCAAAAGGTTTTACATCGTCACACCCTTTCATGGCTGAGATCACTGCTCAACTGGGGAAGCACCTTGTCTGTGGAGCCTCAACCTGTAGATTCCCATGAGCTTTGGACCTTCTCCCAGACTCAGCCACTGCTTACATGAGTGTCTCCTGCTGCCTGCTCATCATTAGGTTGGGGCACTCCATGACTCTCTTGATTATGCAGATGTGTCTAGATCCACGTGACACCAAAGACACCCACCTGGGCTGTCAGGTCCAGTGCAGGAGCTGGAGGCTTCCTCACAACTGGGTCCTCCTCAAAGTGAGAAGTAATGCTGATGCTCTGAAGTGAAATTTTCATGAACCGTTTTCTGGAAGGGCTTCATTTTCTTGCTGACTTATGGAGGAACAGAGTTATTTCATACAGGTTCTAACAGTGAGATTCAGCTCAAAGCAGCTGATCTGACTACACTTGTACATGAAAAGGCCAGCTAATGTCCAGCTCAGCTGTCTATGTATATACCTGCTTGCTATCATTTGAAATGTCTTTGGCATTCCATACAGCTTTATTCAACTGCACAGAACTGACAAATAAATGCAGCAGGACCTAGTTGAGATACACACTTTTTGGAGCAGCAGATGGAGGCCAGGACTTTAATCTCAGAGTGCCTGTCATGGCACAAGGAGCTGGCATATTGGCAGCTAAGCCAAACACAGTGACTGGAAAGGGAGCAAGGGCATCTGGCACTCACCTAGAATTGTGGGCTTGACATTTCTGAGCCTGAATTTTTTAGCTTGCTAACCATTGCTAGCTCCTTTCCCAAGGGAAAGCTGTCAACATTTTTTTCTCTTCAAAGCATCTCTCTCCATTTCTCAAAACAGGTTAAGTAAACAGTGTTCCTTTTCCCATAACAACTGTCCCCAGGTGTTGTTTTCTGTTACTTAACCAATGGAGAGAAGTGTCAGTCCAATGGACCAATAATATATCTTTTTAGCGCAGCATGTCATAAAAGAAATGGTTGGAATTGTAAATAAACCTTCTTTCTCTTCTGACAACTATATGGAGTCAATCTATTTTCGTGTCCTACCGTGACATAGAATTCTGACTCTAGACACAAAATTTTAGTCCCGCCTTAACTTCAAACTGGATTATAGCTCATACTCAGATGCATGAAGTGATATGAGGTTTGACTCAGCTGTTAAAAAAAAGGATTTGGTGTCATTTTAGACACCATGAGTTTTCTCATATAGCTTCTACCTCCATTAATGAGCCAATACAAATGGCACCAAGGCAACTAAAATGGCAACAAGATCCCTATGTTTACTGAATTCCATCTGTCATCCAGGTTCTGTACCTAGTAAGCATTCAATGTTTCAAAAGCAGTTGGGGTAGAACCAGGATGTTTGATGGCTTTGTTGCTAAAAGCTGAGAGGAATGAGGGTGGAGAAGGGAAAGGGATGAAAGGAATGAATTAAAATTTTCCACTTTAACCTGCACAGAGTGTCAGCAGAGTACAATACTGAAGTTATCGGTGGTAAAGGTCTACTGCTCAGCAAGACTGCCTATCCTCTATGTTTTAGAAAAGACGATTATTTTTTACTTACTTATATACTCATTGTTATTGATAATAATATTGCAATACTGATAGCAATCAAAAGAAAGAGGAATAAAACAAATATTTTCTAGCATAAAAAAATTTGACAAATTATACTTTCAGATCAGTCTTTTTTACTCCTCTTCCTGATAGTCCTTTGTGGATGTACTGTATCTGCAGCAGTTCATTTACTGTCAGTAAATCTAATTATGCTATATTTACAATGTCTAATTTACCTTTACTTTCAGCTAATTGGCCTATTAGCTTGAATTGGAGAATAATCAGTTTGAAGTGCTGAGCACACAAATGGAAAGGAAGGACAAAAGAACTGAGTAAATCATATCATACAGATTTATTCCTAACCATTTTTTAAAAGAAATGTAGTGGCACCCTCCCCCCACTTCCCCTATCCTTTCATTACCTACATGATGAAACATGAAAAACTGCTAAAGGTCAAGTTAAATCTGGAAAGTATGCCAAGCCTATGTCATGTTTTCATCCACTGAACAGTCTGAAATAATGCAGAGTTTGCCTGCTATTTTTATACTACAAACCAAACACATAGAATATCTGAAAGCATCTGAATCTTCAGTCACTGCAATCGCTACAAGACCACTAAGAGAAAGTGATTATCCAATTTTATTTGATTGCACCCTATACACGCTCAGAGTTTCTACAAAGGGGTGCTATTAGACAAGTTCTTATTAAGACCATTAGCAAAAACTTAGTATCCTGCCTTTTGAAAAATTTTAGCTTGGTATAAATCCAGAACAGCTGAATATTTTTCCTCTCTCTGTGGTGCAGTTTTCCTCTCCTACACTCTTTGCAGAATGAGGAACTGTAATTGATTCAGGAAAATACTATTGCGGGTTGCTGAAAACCTTCCACTGTATGAAAACGTTTAATCAATGAATAGTTTTATGAGTTACTATACTGGCTAGTTATTGTATAGATCATTATTATTGTTAATAATTTATTAAATAAGTAATTTCACCACTGACTTTGCAGTTTTTTGCACAAACACATGTTTTCATGATCTAGCTGCAAGGTAATGATGTCATAAAACTGAAATTCTCCGTTAAAGAGAAATATTTGGAGAGATCCTGACATTAATGCTCTGGACACTTCAAGCAAGTTTCTGGTGCTATTTTAAGCTGATTACTGTTTTCAGGAAATAGATCAAATAACTCCCTTTTTCTCTCTGAAAAGTAATTCACACCATCCACAAGTATTTGTGCAATTTGGACCAGAAGCACCACCAAACAGTGGAAGCAGCCTGTCTTCCCCTAATCATATATGTCATCACTAGTGGCTGCATAGATTAACTGCTCTGTTTGGGCAGCTCCAGAGCTCCTACTGCCTGGCTGGCTAAAGGTTAGTAGTCTGTGTTATGTTAGAAGTCCATAGTGTTTTAGAGACAGTGTTTAGACAGAGAAGTGGCAGAAGGATATAGTTACTGTCCTGTTTCAACCATATCAGAAATATGAGATAATTATATGATGGGCTGTGTGTCATCAATTGTGTTATCTGCTACAGCAAAATGTGATTTAAAAAATTGGCCTCAGATTGAAAGCGTTTGCTGCAGGTTTTCTGCTGTTTACTTAACTGCTGGGTATGGTGGGGGTTTTTGTTTGTTTTTGGTTTTTTGTTTTCTTTTGTGTAGGAATGGTTTGAAAATTTCATTCTAATAACAAACACTTGAACTTCAAAAGCCTGCCTCCGTAATGGCTTGAGTGAACGTTTTCTAAGTGAGTGGTAGTCTCTTTAATCCTTTCTGTTGGAATTAGATCGGATCGTAGGTTGGAGTATATCTTTTATTGCTCTCATGTTAGCATATTAATGTTCTTTAAAGAATTGTATATGTTTAGTATTAACTTGACTGAATTCATCAGTAAAAAGTAACTCTTGTACAAGTTATTCCGTGTAGAATAAAGGGTAATGTTCTCCTTAGCTTGTTCTTGAAGAGCGACTACTGTTCTCCCGTGAAGGACCTTCACACTTGACAGAAGTAATGGCATGTTTTTCATTCCATAAAAGCTGAAAAAGAAGATTTTTTCCTTTATCAGCCTTTTCATAACAAGTGTGATTACTATCACCTTTTCTATTTGTACAGATAATCAAGATATAACTGTAGGTAATCTTTGTGTCTAATCAAAAATCTTGTATTTTTGTTACAGACGATCACAATATTGCTGTTCTCTAGATGTATAGATATTATCTGTTTATACATATATATATAATTATGTATTATTAGTCTTTATATTTTTTAGGACTTTTCTACAAAGTGCTGAACATTAGTGTCCTAAGGGTTGTTCAGAATTATGTAGAATAAAAAGGCACTCCTCAATCCCAGATGACACACAACTTGAAAAGGTGCTCAGCAAGACTGCTAGTGATCTCAGTGCACCTAATTCTTGCCTGCTGTGGATTTGGGATTTGGTTTGGCATGAATGGTAAAAATCAATTTGTGATCTTCTTTAAAACTGACAGCCAGATTATTGGTTACAAATGTACACCTCAAGGACACATAGCTTAAATACAGGAGGATTTTGGAAGGCTGGCCTATTTTGCTCCTGACCTGGCATGAGGCAACATCGTGGGGACTGTAGCAGGGCCCAGCTCAGGCCCTGCTGCCCCGGGCAGCCAGGATGGGGCAGCCGGGACAGGGCGGCCCTGGCAGAGCCTTGCTGGGTCCCTGAGCCCAGCAGATGCTAGCAAGGAAGAGGAAATCACAGCTGTTAACATCCAGCTGACTCTGGGGCTGCCCCCTGCTACTGACTGGGCCAGGGGGCGATGTCCCCTCCCTCTTTCCCAGACTCCTGGGAGCATCTCCAAGTTTGAGCCACCCCAAATGGGACCGAGGGGTGGAGGGGGGAAGGCATCCATCAGTCTACTCAATCACTGAAACACTGGCTGCTGCTTTCTGAGCTTTTCTCTACCAGTAGGGCTTTGAGACTTTTACAGCTGCCGCCCTGGCAGAGATCACGTGACCATCCGCAGGCCCGGACTCTTTCCTGACTCAGACTGAGACTTTTTAAAACTAACCCTTCTCAAAGAGAGAGGAAAGGCCAAATTGGAGATATGTAAAGGGATAATATGAAAATATCAAAGTCAGTAAAGGAAGAGTGACTTCTTAAGTGGAAGAGATGACAAGCTGCCTTAGTTCTAGGCTGAGAATCTCCTTTGATTTTGCAGTAACAGACTGTAATATGAATATGCTAGAGTATTCCTTTAAATTGTGGACTATGAACTGGGGAGATGATCTGGTGATTCAAGCAAAGGCATCTGATTTACTGAGTGAGTATTGAATTAGAAACTGTAATCTGGTGATCATATGAGATGTTTGAATAGAGTGAAATGAGAAGAAGCCTCATCACCAGCGAAGAATGAGAAGATATTTGTTTCCTTAAGATGAGAAATCCTTTGTTGTGGATCTTTAAAAGGTGAAACCCCAGTGTGAATCCACGGCCCATATGTAGTCATGGGAAAGGCTACGTGATTGGGAGGTCCACAATTGCAGGTTTGCAGGCAGGCTGCCTTTGCGGGAGTTGGAAGCCACAAGCAGACTGTCTCTCTTGTGGAAAGTTACCAGAACAAATTAGGAGAGACTTTTCTCTCTCAAAAACTGAATGAAAGACTATTTTGTAAGTGGACTGACCTAGAGTTCTGAGTTCTGTCTCTTTACATTGTTTGTGGGAAAGTAAACTGTTGGTATGGGGGAGGGGAGTGCTTTTGAAAGTTTTCATTTTGTTTTGTTCTCATTTGGTTTGTTTTTCTCTCTTTTGGTGTGCTTTAATAAATCTAACTGTTTTTATCTTTAAGTTAAGCCTGTTTTGCCTTTCTTCTAATCCTATTCCAAAGCAGAAAAATATTTAGACCACTACACTAAATTTAGCAAACAAGATTTGGCAAATGTGAAACCACTACATCTTTTGGTGTTTCTGCCTGGTTACAAATTTTAAACCCTTACAGATACTTTAGGATGGATTATCCTAAAAATTATATTTTCTTAATGTTTTGTCAAAAAATAAACAGAAGTAGTAATAAAAAGAAAAAAGTGAAATAAGAGGTAAGAAAAGTGTTTACAAAAAGTCAATAAAAACCAGAATAGTCAAAAATAAGTTGAGAATTCACTGCTGAAATGGGTTTATATTCTAAATAAACTCTTCTGCTTCTCCATCTCGGTATTAAGTAAAACATGAAGAACAGCATTTTTAAGGAATAAGTGAAATTGTCAAAAATGAGACGAATGAAATAAACACTCTTTATCATCTGACTGTGTTAGTCTCATGCAAGATATAGAACATTTCAGGTTTCCTTTCTCCAGCATGGCTGCACATTCATGCATAGGTTTTTTTTGGTTTTTTTTGTTGTTGTTGTTTGGTTTTTTTTTTTAATCTACAGTAAGAATTAGACAATCCTGCTGCAAAGCTCCTGACAGAAAAGTCATTCTGCATTCTTAGCAGTGCAGCACATCTGAAGTATGGCCACCATCCAAAGAGACAAGAAAAATGGATTAAAGAATCTGGGTTTTATACAACTGTACTCCATCATCTCTGCAATAAATACTGGACAGAATGATCTTGCAATTATTAGAGCCATATTTTTAGCGAACATATACAGATGTTACAGTTTAAAACCTGCTACCACGGCTTTGACTCATGGCTATTATTACTGCTTTCCTTTCCTTTTCCTTTGTGTGAGACAAATGCACAGAAATTCAGCCATTCAATGCCCTAAACTGCAAAGTAAGGTTTTCCTGTCTTAAAAGATGTGTCAATTTAACTTATATTACTTGAAAAATAGTTTTGGTATGCATATGAAAAGCCTGTATGGATACATGTTTTTAAATTCCAGACTTGTTTACACCAATTAACTCTAAATAAAGAACTGAGCTAATGGACCTTCATATCTGTCATGTTGTGACTAGATTAAGTCTTGTGCTGATTTAGCACAGATAGTAAGAACCAATTAGTTAGTTGCTTTAAAGCTGATAGTTTGATTGACCAGTTAGGAAGATGACACGCCTCTGGGAACCCACAGCCTTACATCAGGAGGATGTCGGGAAACTTCCCCTTCTCCTTCCTGCATTGGAAGAGGTAACAGGGGCAGTCCTGGTCCGCTGTGTGGCCCTGGGGCTGGTGGCCTGGCCGGGTGCACTGCCCCTCTGCTGGGGGAGGGCCAGCCGCGCCCGGTCCTGCCTCGGCCCCCTCCACCGCATCGGCCGCCAGCAGGGGAAAGCTGCATCTTGACATCAAGCAAAAATTAAAAGTTTTATCCCTAGCCGGCCAGGGACAGGGGAGAGGATCTCCCCCCACGCCGGGGGCCCCAGGGAGCCGCGCCAAGCTCGGCCACCCCGGATGGGACTGAGGGGCGGAGGGGAAGTGGTCATCCACCAGCCCGGCCGCTCCGAGCTCCAAACTCTCGGAGCCTTCCCCATCCCCACTGTGGCTTTGAAATCTAACCTCATGAGCCCGAGAGAAGGAGAGACACACACTCTGGGCAGATTTAACCCGTTCCTGGCAAAATGAAGCTTTCAAGACTTAACCCTTCCCTGAGAGAGAGAGAAGAATGGGGCAGGGCGAACATAGAGAGGACACAGCATGAAGTCAGCGGAGTGAGAGTAAAAGGACTAATTAGGGGAAAGGATTGAGCAGTTTGCCATTCCATTTTAGGCTGGACTTCTTATTGAGCCATGGAAATGAACTCTGTATGTAGATTATCCCTTTAAATCATGGAAAGATATGCATTTTGGGAGATGATTGTTTAGATTTTTGTGTGGATCTGAGCAAAGGTGTTTGTGATGGACTAAGTGATACTGATCCCATGAGGTGCTTGAACAGAGATAGAGATGAGAAGTCCTCTGCCCCAGTGAAGGAATGAGAAGATATCTCTCTTCCTTGAGAGGAAGAATCCTTTGCCTTTGGAGTTGTCTTTAAAAGGTGGCATCCCAATATGCAAGAGTCTAAGACCCATGACCCATAAGCAGCTTTGGAAACTGCGAATGGAAGGGGTAACAGAAGCAGGTTTCCCTGGGCAGCTGTTTTTGTGACAGTTAAAACCCACAAGAGAAATGTTTTAGGTTGTCGGTGGGATCCATGTAAGAGAGACTCCTCCTGAAGGATTGATGAAAGACTATTTTTAAATATAAAATAGTGAGACTGACTGAAAAATCACAGGTTTTGTCTCTTTATGTTGGTTGTGAGAAAATGTACAGTTTGTGGGGGGAGTTAGAGTGGTTTGAAAGGTTTTTTTTCTTTTTTTGCTTTTTCTCCTTTTAGTGTGTGTTAATAGAAATCTATCTATTTACCTTAAGTTGAGCCTGTTTTACTTTTTTCTCCTAATCCCATCTAACAGAGGGAAAAGAGAGTAGACATTCAAACCACTACACTAAATTTGGCCTACAGAAACAGGGATAGTTGAACATGAAACCACTACAAGACTACACCTAAGAGCACTATTTTTTTTGAAGTCGTGGCATAAAATGCATGTAGATTGTCACAATTCTGACTAGAAATGAGGAACTAAGTTATACTTTAATTGCTTTTCTATATCTCTGCCACATTTTCCCACTTCTTGCATACCTAACATTACCTATACCGATGAACTACCAGAATTTGTTAGCAGTGTTAAATGAAAATTATCTTTTTTTCACTAGATTAAAAATAAAGGATCAGGCTGTTAAGACTGAATGGAAATATGATGTCTAGCTCCTTCCAGAAACCAAATTGCACTCAGCATTTACAGAGAATAACGAAAGAGATGGGCCATGCTTTGAAGGTCACAAAGCAAATTTGTCACTTCCTTGCACATGGTCATACTCTTTTCATGTGGTTCCAGGCTTGTATTCATTGAGCTGGGGACTCAGACCAGAATTTCTTTGCCCTAAAGTTGTCCTGTGCTACAGTCATTCTTTTCCCTACATAAAATCTTATCCAGAGAGTCCAGTTGCCTCTCTATGAGTTCCTCTGTGAAGGCTGGATATTGACAGAAAGGAGTATTCAGAGTCTGCCTATTTCAAAGGAGAGATCCGCATATTTTCCATTTCTTCAGAAGTATTTGGGGAAAATTCAGTAAGAGCTGTTTGTTTTCTGTGTTCCAGAGATATTGTTTGTAAGAAGATAATGATACGATTTATTTTAGGTATTTATACAGAAACTTGAGAAATCCACCTTTGAGTTGAAAACTCAAGTCACTCATTAGCTAATTTGCTGTAAGCCAACTGGTTGCAGTCAAAATAGGTTTTCCATTACTTTATCATCTAATACCATTTCCAGAGCTACTTGCTAATCTAATTGACAGCAGTATAATGACTAATCACCACATTTCAACAGTTCAGTTTTTAGCTCGTGGTTCCCTTTCCTTTTTCCCCTTGGGCTTATCTGTTTCTTGACATGTGAAGATCTGCGGTCTTCAATTTTTCTTTAAGAGACAATCTTCAATATTCATCAAAGTAAAACAATATGTCATATTTTTTCAATCTGGCAACATCATTCCTTTTTCTGCCTGCTGAAAATAAACTCTTTAATGATTCAGTTCTTACTGTCTCATAATATGTAGTCAGTCTCTTCAGCAGAGCAATGATCTTTTTCACCAAGCTTTAAGTCGCTTGACACAGACACCCTTTAGTGTACACACTCTAAGATGCCATGAAATAAATAATCAGGTGTAAACTTCACAGTTTGAATTGTTGGCTTTCTAAAATGTAACAGGTAAATTAAAAATGTATTGGGAACAATTTTTAAGGGAGTTCAGCACCTTAAAGTGTAAGGCTATATGTTAGCTTTTTTTGCTATTTAATAATGTCATTAGGTAAAACCATGAAAATAAAAATGGAGGTAATATTGAAAGAAGAAGTAACAACATCTAGATTGTGCCTATTATAGATCAGTTAGCTCTTCTGTTTTCATTCCAGCTGAGAAACCTGATAAAGAAAGAAAATGTTGCTGGGTTTTTTGTAACTGTAATCAACAGGCTCAGTTAATAAGCTACAAGTGTAAAGGCAAAATTCCTGTTAAAAACAAAATTTCTTTTCCTGAATTTCTGTGAGTTTTCAGAGCTGTCTCCTAGGCCTGGTGCTGTAGCATTATATTTTTAGCTTAGCTTTCTTTTTTTTCATGTAAAACATTGTACTACAAGGAAAATAAGAGATCACTGCAGTTTTTCAGATAAGGATGTCAGTTGTGTGCATTGCTTCCATCTTCCTCGCTATCTGGTATTGAAAATGAGCCTGTCATATCAGGTTTCATTTCAGATAATAAGGGAAGTTAAAAATTAACTGATGCTCCTGCATTCACAGAATCCAACCTTTGTCAAGCAGCAGTTTCCTGTATATTAATAGATTTGAAATTATTCAGGAAATTGGTTGAAAATGACAGAGTCACTGAACATTATTTTAATGTCAAATGACTTGAACAATTCTGTTGGAGTCATCCAGTACACAGAGGTCAAAGCTGCGCTGCAGCATGGCAGCTGGAGTGCCTCAGGAGCTACAGTCAACTCCAGTTTGAAATAACTTATAACTGGCAAAACCAAAATGGCCACAGGAAGAAAATCTTCTTAAAAAAAAACTATAGTAATATCATGCTAGCATATCCTACATAGTCTTTCAAATTCGAAGTGTGGCAGAGCAGTGATCCGACTGCTGGGTTTAAGTCTAAGTCTATACTTAAATGTGTTAGTGAAAAGGATTCCTCTCTTTCATACACAAAGAGGCTTTGTGTTTGAATATTCAGGAGTCTTAATATCCTAGTAGAGATTAAAAAAAAAAAGAGAGAGAAATAAAAGTTGATTAGCTATCAAAATAAATTATTGAAGGATACTATTAATATAAAAAGTTCTTGGCACAATGCCTACTCCCACAGACTTATATAAAATACAGCTTATATTTCAAATTTACTGATAGTAGCTGAGGCACAAGTTTTTCAGGTTCATTATTGGCTTTAATTCTGCCATACGAATTGAACAGTAATTAACTCTGAAGAAATAGGAAATGTAACAGCCTCATTTACCAACATGTGGATTTCATCGTCTGAAAAACTTAATCCACTCTGGTGGTTTTGCAATGAAAAATAACATAAATAGGAACTCAAATAATGAATTCATAGATGGACCCAAGATGGTATAAGTAGTATCACCCATATTTCAAATCACTTTTCCAAAACGAGAAAAGAACTGTCTTGTGTGAAATAAGAATCATATGCTTGTTGAGTTATATTTCATGAGGTAAAAATTATTGTATTTTCCTTCTGACACCAATATATGTGTCTTTCACATTGTTTTACTTTGCACAGATGATATCAGAGTAATCGTCTCTTTATACGGACTATGTTTTCTGAGTTACCTGGCCATATAATTTAGGACGTGTGCAGAGCTCAGCCTGTATGATTTAAACGTCATGGCCAAATTGTTGACAACTTGAAATTTTTTATCATTTCAGCAGATAACTTTCAACAATACAGTTGCTGCTGGATGATCCTGACAAAGACATTACTGTCAGACTGAAGCATGAATGTGTATAATCCCATAGGTTTCTGACAAAAGTGGCAATTTACTTGTGGAACTGGGCAGTCTTCCTAAAACTGAGAGAGAGATCCTAAATCCTGGAAATGCAGAGAAAATTACATGATTTTTGTCCAGACTCGTTACTTTTTTCACCAGTGGAAAAATTTTGTTACTCTGTGATGTTGTTTATTAGCCTTAAGTTTGCCTCCGCAACAGGAAGTGAGGATACAGTTGCCCCCTTTATGAAACATTAAAGCATTATTTATCTTTGTCTAAAATTCTGCCTGATTTTGGAGATTCATTTTCCATGGTCTGTAATTAAATAAAAAGTTTTTGTGGTAATGTATTCTAACTACATCATGGTATATTTACATACCATTGTTTTACATATTATTTATAACATACTCTGGTAATCACTTTGAATTCTTCATTTTCCTCTGCTCTCCTCCCAATAGTTTTGCATGTTTAAAAATAAGCAGTGTTTATACATCTCAAGACAGCTGCTGGACTTAAGAACACCAGGGCTACTGCAATTGTCACATCATTTATTCCAAGCAGATACTATATGCAGAGGGAAAGGAAAACAGAGTAGATTACTGGAAGACATAGAAAATACCTATTATACCCAACATCTCTACCAGTATAAAAAAAATACCCTCACTTAGGTTTGCAGTTGGTAAAAACTGGCAAAACTGCTGAGAATTCCTCTCTCTTGAACAATTTCCTCATAGCACGATCTTAGATATTCAAGTTGCTTGATTGAAAAGCAACTGTTTAAAATATCACTTTTTTGGATTTTCTTAATACCACTTGCAGCCCACAAACCTGCGTGATCCCAACAGGACTGAAGCAAGATTCTTAAAAGCCAAAGGCATCCTGGGCAGGGAGACCTGTACCAGTGCCTCAACATAGGATACCTCAGTTAAGCTTCTTGTGTTCAAGTTTACCCAGGTGGAAGACTGAGCAGAACAAGAAGAGGACCTCCACTAACTTTTGTGTTGGAATTGTGCACTCAGCCTGCATATTATAAATACTTGAGGTTTTTAAAATTTATTTTGGCCCAAGTAGAACTAAATGCAATCTATTTTAGTTGTTTCATTTGTGAATGAAATTATTTATTTTATATTTGCCATAACTTCTTCTTCCACCTCACCCCATCACCTTTATTTCAGTCAGGAGAATTTGGAAGAAAACTGCATATACATGGCAATCACAGGAAAAATGCTGCTACTTCAAGTTCTTGAAAGCTGAGATGTTCCTTTAAGTCACTGAAGCATTCACAAGGCAGAATTTACATGACAAATAGGATCTGATCTTTCAAAGTCAAGATAAAAATATACATTATATAAAAAACCAGTATCTTAAAATAGGTCTTGTATAAAAGACCGTAATTACCGGCCTAGGACAATATACTTGAAGATGCAATGTAGGCTAGGCTAAGATTCATATTAAAATTCAACATTGGCAATTCATGCTCATAAATCACATGTCTGTGCCACATTTCAGATATGTAAACTGCGTCTTTTGTATCAATGGGAAATATTAATCAAAGCAGTAAGCTATAAAACCCCCCAGAGATATGATGGTCCATCTGCATATACCAAATTCTTATATCTTAAGTAGTATTTGAAAAAGATTTATTTCTGTATAATATCTATTTAGAATTTAAGCTCTAACATTGCCTAGAAGGTGTAATCCAGATTAGAGACTGATGTAAAACATTGAAAACTGTGTAAAAAAAAAAAAAAAAAAGAGTGGAAAATCCCAAAGCTAAATACTTTTTAAGGTAAATGGAATGCAAAGAACCCCCCGAAAAGACCCAATTCATTAAGCAGGCTGCTCTAAAATGCTCAGTGTTCACTACATTTTATTGTATCAGATCAAGATTTTCCTCTGGGTATTCCCAGGAAACATACCATTCCTCCTGTTCACTGTTCACATTCTTGCAAAATGACAGGTCCTCTTCCCAACGTTGCATGTCTAGTAAAGTGCACTTACACTGCTTATAAAGAAACAAATCCTCGTACCATAGGTACTCCAGAAGAATTTTGAACAGACCTCATTCACTAGAAGATTGAGGATCTGAGAACTACGCTTTTCCTTCCCTAGGAGAACTTCCCTTCTTTCTCATTTACTCATATTTCTATTATTTTCCCTATAACATGACCTTTAAATTCTTTCTACTGAGGTCCTGTAGTAACATTAAGAAGTCAAATTAAGTAGAATTAACATATAAAAAATTCTGTAACACAAAGCTGTCCTAGAACTTTCTGTCACTCTTTCATTTTAAATTCCCTTGACATGTGATAGGAAACTCAAAGAGATACCCTGATACTGCAGAAACAAGAATTTTACAGAAATATTAAAACTGCCAGTTGCAGTTCAGAGCATGTGATTTCTGCTTACTTTGTTACAGATAAAGTCGAACATGTTTTATATGAAAGAAAATCTATGCTCTCAGTTTGCAGTACATCGATAACTCTGTAACCTTACGCAGCTGAAGGCCATGTAGTAATGTGGCTGCACTCGGCTTGCTGTTCAAATATTTTTTTTAAACATCTGCTTCTCGGAGCAGGAGTTAAAAATGATTATAAACTTACAGCAAACAGGTATAGTATGTTAGGTATAATCAGCCAAGGTACACAGCCTGAGTTCAACAGGCCTTACAGACAGCCACAAGAAAGTCAAAAATCCCAACTTTTCTGTTTTGGAAGCAACTGACTACATTATTTACATCTTCAAATGCTTACAGATATCCTTACTGAGTGGTGCCACAGATAACAGTTGATAGAGACAAAGGCCTGAATAACAAGTGACAACTTGGGTTACATAGTTTGATCTCTTTTTTTTTTTTTTTTTCCCATCAAAACCTATATTTTCTACAATAAAAGAATCAGTTTGCAGCACTGGACAGCCAAACTCCTATGTCTGTCACTATGTCTGCAACCAAAATCTCATTTTGGTCCTTTTACATATATGAAAGATGAATGATTATCTTTTTGAGACAAAAAAAGGGGGGAAAAAACCTCAGAATCGTAAACTCTCGAGAATGTACTCAGTGCCTCTTTCCACAAGTTAGCTGAAATTGTTTTCTATGCCAAAACAAAGTGACTCTTTGAAGCCACCTATCAGGTCCTCCAGGAGGTAGAGGCGGTATCTGGGTATAGCTAAATAAATAGTCAGAGGATGAGTTTGAGCATCAGACCTCTGTCCCTGTGTCTCGCTTCTTTACATTATTTTTGCAGAGTGTTTGTCTCTGTACTTGTATGTCAAAGAATTCAAAGACTATGAATATGCATGGTAAGGAAGGGCTGAACAAAATTTAAAGCCCATACTCTTAGTGTTAAAATATCATGTTAACTTTTCACAGAGTCCCAAATGCAACCCAGCCCAGGAAAAACCACATGAGTAGATGGTGTCCAAACAAGTGTTACAACCTCATGGGCCTCTTTTTATATGAGACCTCACAACGATATATACAGTACTGTGTGCTGGCAGATTAAAAGCAGTGGTTAAGAGTTTGGGGGATTGCAAGGAACAACTAAAAAATCAAAAAGATTTATAAGCAAAGATAATGCATTTCAAAAAATGTACTTCTGTATACTTGTTTACTTTTATCATTGCATCAGATTGACATTAGTATAAGTATGAAAAGATATAATGATTCTGAATCATAATCTTAGCTACTGGTAAAGAACTCTGAAATTCAAGTTACTTTCACCAGTGATTGCATTGATATATTAACCTAAAAGAAATTTTATCATTGCCAAGTATTTGAAGAATATTAAATACTAAAACACTTCCCGTAAAATAAATTGTAATGCCAAGCTGTGTGAAAAAAAGAACACCTGGACATAAAAAAAAATGAAGTACTTTGTATTTTAATATTTCAAACATTTCCTACCAGTATTATTTTCTTGTAATGTTTGTCTGGAATGTAACTTTCCTGCTTGAGAATGAGAATCTAAGAGAATTTTGTGGCTCCATTTCTAGTTCACTTTCTACTCCAGTCCCAAATATTGTCTGAATACTTTACAGGTTGGAGAAAAAGTAGAAAACATCTCAACTTCTAGACTTGTATCTTGTCTTTCCTCCATTGTAATAGTAAATATTTTGAGGTTTGGGTATTGGAATGAGCATCAAATTGAGATGAAATTCAGAGACTGGCAGTAGTCCTTGTGGAAGCAAATTTCATCATGGATCATGTATCTGGCTGCTCTGGCTGCTGCAGATGTGCCTCTTGGGATGTCCCCAAAGTAGGATCCAGGCTGTTGCTGGCATGTTACAGATGGGATACTCAGTGGTAATGCTTCAGTTTGGGAATTCCCAAAGGGCATTCATCAGACCTGTGTTACAAAGTGCTTTGTTTTAGACAAGACCAAGAAGTCTTCATGAGTTAGAAGACGAAGTGACTGCCTTGACAGGTTGTAGATAACAAGGACAAAAGACTTCTCACCTCTGTTCCTCCCAGAACCTTAGAGAGCAAAAGTCAAGACTCTTACCTTAGACTGAAAAAGAGAAGATGAAAAGCTTTTCACATGACTGCCCAAGCTGAGATCTCTTTTCCACTATGTACAGTCACAGAGGGAATGTGTGGGCCCTTTATTTGTTCTTTTGTACAAAGCTTTTCATGATCCTATCTTTGAAGACAGTGATAAGAAAATGTATGGATATAATAAAACCAATTAAAAATAAAAATGCATATATGGTTTTAATATATATTATTGTTCTCAACTCAGCAACTTTTCATGCAGAAAATATTATCAGTTTTAAAGAAAAGGATTGAGTGGAAAGGATCACAAATTGATTTTAATGGTTAAAGAACAAAAGCTACTGGGTGGCTGGCTTTTTTATTTTTTTAAGCATACTGTGAATCAGACAAGGTCTAAAAATAAGAAAGATTCAGCTAAATGCAATACACATACTGTGTTCATGAAACGAATCTCAAAATGAAATACAATAAAATTATCATCCAGTAATGGAATAAAGAAAAGAAATATAGATCTGTGCCTGCTGTTCAGAATGTGAGAAATTGAATCATGACTGAGGTAAGTGAAAAAATATATCGAATTCCAGAGGACACTGTGTATAAACAGTTAAAGGAATGACATGTGCCATGTTCTACTATACATTTTCCAGATAAAAGTAGCATAATATATTTACAGTGATGCTGTAATAGTGAGGGCAATTCATGAACTATCTCAGTTGTTCTGATGTTGGATATGACCAGAATACAGTTTTTTGGCTTGAAAGTGAAAGATTCGTACAATTAAAGGCCTTCAAGTGGTTCAAAATTCACTTAAACAGTCCTATCAAGACTGAGAGTTCACCTTTGATATGAAAGGACCAAGTCCAGAACATGTTCATGATAATAAAACATTATTAGGAACACACCAGCAATTTTTTTTTTTTAAAGAACCCTTTAGGAAGCAAGGGTCACCTGGGCTTTTATTGACCTCTAGCATTTTTTTCATCAACAGCCAGATGAGGTGCCAGACCTCCATAACTGGGACCAAGAAAGGGTTTAACTACCTGAGAAAATCTGCAGCTGGAATTCTACCACTCCTCTGAAGGATTATATGTCACAGTTGCAGTAATTTGGGGGGTTTATGTCTTTTGTTTGTATCAAAAGCACAACCAGATAGGTGCAACTTCAGGTAACGCTGCCTGATGAGAGCAGGAAGGGAATTGCATGCAACCTGTCCCTTTTGCTGCACAATGCAACAAGAACTTGTGTCAATGACAAAGAAATTCAATAAACCAAATAACATTTGACTTCAGAGTCTCAAAACCAGTTTCTGTAAAGTAAAAATGTGGATTTTATGACCCTTTCTGTCTGCCGTGCATGAAGAAAAACGCTTAAAACAGCAATAGGTTTCATACTCAGCCTACACCCCAATATCTACTGGTCAGTATCACTAAGATTTGTCCACCCAGTTCCTTGCTTCCCTGCCTTTGTGAGTCTGGCAGCAAACTGCCACAGCCCTTCCCTTGCTCCCAGTACCTGTCAGCATGTTTTAAACCCACTCTCACTTCTGACAGCCTCAGCATGTCTAAGATTTTTAGAATTTGTTTTGTTTCTAAATTCAGGGATGATGAGGCTGCAAGCCACTAGCTTGTTTGGACACAGGTTATTTTCCTTCTGTGTCCTCTATTCTCCAGTGCCACTTGAGAATAAATAGCAGCTCTTCTTTGTTCTTTGAAGGACCTGATATTTGCAGTGGTTTTGTTTCCTGTTTTTCACTAACAGCTTCCTCTGATTTAGCTCTGTACATTCAGGCTGGATAATAGCAAGGCCATCTGAAGTTTGCATATTTGTAGTAAATAAAGCAGATATCTTTATTTTGCAGAATATATAACAAAGCAAAAACTAATAAATGCCTAATTGCTTCTTGTATTTCTACCCTTTGACATGGCTTACTCAGATTTTTAACCAAACAGGAGGAGAAAGACTAAGTGGAGTTTAATTTTGAAAAAAGCCTTCATTTAGTTTGTATAGATCTTTGTTTTTCTGGTGTGTTCATGGTGTTTAAAAACCACATTTTCCATACCGTTCACTAAGTAAATAAAATAAAGATTGTTGACCCCACAATGTTCTGCAGATGCAAGAAGAAAATGAAATCACACCTCCTTGGTTTTTTGTAATTAATTCTCCTCCTGAGAAAGGACCTAGGTACTCAGCTATTTATCTTACACATAAGTTAAAGAAGGTTTTCATTACCATCCACACCAGCATCCATTGTATTGTGTATATTGTTTTCCTTTTAGAAATTTTGTTGGTTTGTTTTTTTTTTTTAGTGATTAAATATCACATTTTCTCAACAACCCACAAGGGGAAATGAAGGAATCTGAGGAGGAACTAGGAAATGGAAAAATAAAATAAAATAAAATAAAATAAAATAAAATAAAATAAAATAAGGTAAAATTAAATAAAAATTTACTAGTTACTCCTGACTAGTGAAGAGATCATAGCTCTGATTACTGTAACTATTCTTCTTGGTAAGTAAAAAATAGAATTATCAATAAAAAGATCAGATGAAAATGTGCTAAAAACTTAGCTGAGAAAGAGCATTCATGTCAGAAAGAGCCTTGACATTAATTGTAACAGAAACAAGTCCAAAGTTGGTGAATTCCTATTGTGCCTTTCTTACATGCTTCATCTGCAACTACCTTCAGGACTGATCTAACACAACACAATGATGAAATAACAGGCACTTTAAAATGAAGACCAAACCTTAGAATACTGTCATGATTTTCTGTTCTAGGTGTCAAATCTTGGTGCTGAGAGACACGGTAGAAAAATTACATGTATGCATAAACATCTACATGCTACTTTTGTCTGTTAGAACATGAAACATGATATTGAAGGATGAGTTTTCCTGAGTTCTAGGGTTTGTAATTAGATTTCATAGAAATCATGTAACAAATTGTAACAACTAAATAATCAAGAAGGCAGATGGACCAGGGGTGCATCCAGAGCGCGGTAAAATGATAAGAAATCCACCACAACTAAGATTTTTGAAGTTGAATGCCTTGCAATAACAAGGCACCTTGTGATGTCTGATCACCCAAAGATACACTGGACAACCAACCCAGGTAAGTGCTGGTCAGGAGTTTTCTGTGTTTGTATTTCTCATCTAGATCCCGGACCTGTTATTTTACTTTAAAATTTGCCTTGGCAGATGGACTCTGTCCGTTCTTTTTCAGGTTAACAGTATTATACCTAAACTCCTAGCAGAGTAGTCAGTTGCCACAGGAATGGGAAAAAATGCTAAAGACCAGTCTTGATAACCCCAACTATATATTGCTGCCACTTGAGAGATTTTGGGGTGTTCCTTTTCTTTCTTTGAGAAAAAATATGGATTCAAAATCAGTGAAGGTGTATGACTCTAAGTCAGATGAATATCTGACTTACTTTCTGTCTATGGAAAACCATAGAGACTCCTGTCCCCATATCCCATATCAGATCCTCTCTTTCCCAGGATGGCAAGGCTCAGCTGGAAAGATGACAAGGAAGGTGGCAAGAAAGACAAAACCTGCCTTAAAAGTTTTCAGGAAGACTTTATGAAATTCAGACCTAGTTACAAAAGGAGTAATAAATTTTTGGTAGATAGATTTACACTTGCTCTTGATGCTTTCATGGTTAAGTGAGTGGTGTCTTCTGTCCTAGAGTGGACATCTGGCCTTCTGTCTTTTAGAAATAAAATGAAACAAAAACAAATGGCAGCTTATCTGGGAAGTTTTTCTTAAAGAAAAAAATATGGAAAAATAAAAAGAGAGAGAAGTTAACTTTTAAAACTTTGCTTTTTTTTTATTTGGGAAAACTAAACATAAAAATCCCCAAAACTGCCCCCTGGTTTTTGAAGGTGCTTGGTTTCTTATTACATTATTCTGCTCACTATATTAATTAATTTGTCATCTCTGTTGAGCATAGAGGACATTAACTCAGAAAAGATGCTGAAAAGTAATTGCTTGCAAATATATTGCCTGTATTGAAGAGCACAGATATAACAGCTGCTTCCCTCACTCTCAGTTTGTACAGTCTCAGTGAGCTGACTACAGTCCATGAGGTAAATGTAGGATATAAACTGCAACTCCTTTTATTGAAATACAGGGGCCTATAATCTGGTATGAAATATCAGCTGGCAAGGGAGATCAGCTGCTGGTGAAGAATGGTCACCCAAGACCTAACTACCATTGACCTCACTTAGTGACTCAACAGCTACAAATATTATTAGTCAACCTATTACAGTAAACTCCTTTAACAACAGTAGTATTTGTATGTAAAAATAAAGCATCAATTTCTTAGCTATTCTGAAGTATGTTTTACTATCCATCCAATTTTACACTGAAGGAATTAAGTTTGAAATAAGACCAGTATCTTCAAATACATATTCTGAAACTCTGTTAGGATCCATCCAGTTGATAACAGCCACTAATAGGCACTGTCCCCATTTTCTACTGTCTACAGTTAGATGGAAAGAGTCTGTTAGGAAACAGAAAAGCTGGAAGACTGAGACTGAAGGTTAAGAAGATCCACAGATGCATTGAACTTGCAATTTTATTTGTCATTGTTACTGCAAATAGACGCTTCTCAAGCACACTGTTCATGTGACTTAGAGAGAGCAGGGACAGTAGGAGCCCCTCTGAGCTCCGTGAGCAGCTGCCTGCTTGAGCAGGAGGTAATGCAGCTCCTGGCTGATCTCCTCACAGGATTTCTTTTAAGTAGCTCTCTAGGATTCCTCTTGAATCCTCTGGATGTGTTATTGTCTCCACTTACCGGTGTTTCTAGTTTAATACATTATTTTTGATAGTTTATATAAATTATATTTCTATGTTAAAATGACACTTGAAAGTCAGTTTTTTGCTTTTTTTTTGGAAAACAATTAATGATGTTTTATCACCAGGATAAACTGATACATTATAAGTGACTGTAACTGGATTTCCAGGTAAAGATGGATGTAAACATGACTTTAAACCTTTTAGGGGCTCCATGGTATCATGTCTATTAATGCGTATTTTAAAAATGAAATAAATATATATAGATAATTCAATGTCTGGGAACTGTGACTACAACAGTGGTTATTTTATTGCCAGAGGTCATCTAGACCATTAAAAGATTGTCTCACAAACCTTGGTGAACTTCTCAGCATATGGTTTTCATTTCCTATATATATATGGATTTTGAGGAAGACTGTTTCCTGAAAGATATAAAAATATATTTCCACTGTAAAAGCATGCTTGTCAGTTCAACTTATGTCTAGAGAAAATTTAAGATCTTCATGGTGAATTCTTCATGAATACAACAGAGCATTTTTACATTAATTTCCCCTTACTCATTTTCCCTGCTCCCTTACTGGCTTAACACTATCAAGTCTTAATAAAAAAAATAGTTTAAGTTTCCAAAGCTAGAAGTGATAAAGATATCAAGCTCAATCATACAAATTTAATTTATTTTTTTTTTACCTTACGTAAGTATTTTTTGCATTCAGTAACTATACAGTATTATTACTGCAGTAGTTTTCAAATTCATTCTCTAATAGAGGATACCAGGGAGGAGAGTAGCACCAGTTTGACACATGGGGAGGATTATAAAAACCATTTGGATTAAGACCAAGGTCAGAAAGGGATGATCTTTTCAAGGGTTTATTTTCATTTTCTTTTTATGCTGGTAGGTTGAAATTGGCAAGTCGAGCACATATTGGTCAGAAAATCTTTGCCAATCAGTCTTTCTTCTGATCTTAAAATGTACACATAACCTTTCTACCACGTCAGCAGCAACAAAGGCCACAGTTAATTAGTGAGGGTTCATTCCTGAAGACTGAGGAATGCTGTTGGCTTTCTTGCATGATTCAATAGAAACCTCTTCTTACTTGTCAATACAGAGATGCCATACTACAATTTTTTAGCTGTCAGCAGTCAACAAAATCTGTACAGACACAACGAGTATATTCGATAAGAGAAATTTAGACCTCAGGAGAACATCTGCTCCAGACCTGTGCACTGAAACAGCATCATATCTCCACAGAGATTGTAACTAACACTTCTTTAGGGAATTTGCTTTGGCAGAAGTCATGATTCAGTCTGTATGGCCAGTAAGAGGCCACACATGCCCTGCTGTCCACAGCAGAACTTCCATTAAATCCTTAGAAGAGATGAGCTTTTTTGTCTTGCGAGAGACTTGCCTCCTTTAGCCCACAGGAGCTTTAGGTTTCCAGTTAAACTTATTCAGCTTTGCCACCATGCAGTTAATGTTTGAGGCACTGCCCGACAGGCCAGACTACTGCAGGAAATGGGGTCAGCCATCAGCAAGGCCCTTAGGCAGAAACTCAGAGCAGGAAAAATTTCAAAAAAGTTCCGTTTTTGCGTGTGCAATAAAAAATTATTTTATCCACTTTCTTCTTCTCTCATCATCCCTCTGCTTTCCAACCCAGTCCTCAGGTTTCCCTTGATCAATCATTTCTTTGCAGCCAGTTTCCAAGAATGTAGTAATTATTTCTCACAATGGATGGTAGAACATTGAACTGTGTGAAGTCAGATGTCAACAAGATACTGCTCTTAAACACTAGAGACAAAAATGTCAAGGAAAGGTACACATTCAGTATACATATTTAGAAATTAAATTAATACAATTACCAACTGAAAGAAATAATCAAAAATTACAGTCTTTTTTGTTGTCAAAGGTTCAAGCTTTTCTTATCAAATTGAAAATTTGTAACATAAAAGTCACATATTTCTAACTTCAAATATTTGTAGGCTTTAAATTAGCAGTTTCAGCAGGCATGCCACCCCAGGTACTTCAGGAAACAACAGTAAAGAAGGGGAAAAATGAAATAATTTTAATTTTTAAAAATGAAAAAAAAAAATTCTATGATTCCAGTAAGTTCAAGAATGTGTTGTAAGGAAGAAGGATACAGTCAGCACAATATACAGGTGTGCTTGTGCAGCCCATGTCCTCCATGACTCCCCACGAAGCACAGAGAATTTGTAGACATTGATGTCATTAGGGAGGGGGCCTATATCTGCATGAGGCTGCACTTGATCCAGCTGTTACACAAGCTCTGCAACTGCCCACCACCTCCTGCTGTGACCCGCACACTGCCTCCAGGAACCAGCTGGCTTTCCTCTGTTCAGCTCTGCCATACCAGGTCCAGTATCCTACTGGGGCATTAAAGTATACGATTTGATGTCTGTGACAGTTCAGATTAGGTTGGATGTGTAACTCTGACTGAAAAGCACAGACAGCAATGAAGGCAAAAGGAGAAAAAACAAAATAGCTTCTTACTTTCAAGAAAAATCCAGCTTTGCCCAGCTTTGCCAAGCACGTTTCTATTGCAAATACCTATTTTAAATTGCTCTTCCAAATAAAAAACACTATATATTGAAAACTGTCATACACCTGATCCACAAAAAGTTCTCTTTTCCAACTTCACTGCAGTATTTTTCCTCACACATCTCTTTCACAGAGATATCCCCTTTTCTAAATATCTGAGTTCACTGACTGTAATTTAAATATCTCCAATCCTCATTAATTTGCAGATATGAAATTAGGCCAGATCTGTATTCCTACTAATGTAAAAAAATTGCCTTTAGGAAAATCAAAAGAATTTTAATGACATGTCTTTACGTAAATAAAACAGTCATACAGTTCTTTTTTCCTGTTCTATTTTCATTGTACTGGTGAAGGAGTGGGAATATACTTATAATCTAGCATGATTTATATAATATGCTAATTCATAAGTGGTGGCTCATCATCCGCAATGTGAACTTTGAGAACTCTGCAAAGAGTGCAATGAGGACAGGTTTTTCTCATGGGTTTCCAGCACACTCCACAAAGAAGAGGTTTTCACTAGTGTTTGCAGGGACGGTATGCTGCCTCAGACACACAGGGCTGGCTTTCCTGCCTGTGCAGACAGAAATAGGTCTAATAATCTTATGAAACTCTTTTTTAAGTTCACATTTATAGTTCCAAGACCTATGGATATTTGGTTCTAATGTTTTCATAATACCTCTTTTTCTGGTACATATGGAGAAGAAAAAACAATTTTTAAAATTTTTTTTAATTTTTTTTTTTTTGGAGGAAGAAGAATACTTTAAACCCAATCTGAATACAGCAGGTAAGGATAGTTTTGTGTTGAGGACTCAACAATTTAAGCTCAGTACTCAGCAGGCTTCAGAATTGCTGAGTAGCCTGATGCCACAGCTTGTCATTTGTTAAAAGTGCAGAGGTGTCATTATGAGAGAGTATAAAGTGGCAAACAGTATTTAGGCAAATGCATTCAGCCCCTGGTCATGCAATTGAAAGGAGTATGTGGAGTGATGCATCCTGCACTAAGCTGTTCACCTGGGGAACAGCTGGATGGCTTTCCATACTCCATCAGTCATAGACTGGTTATGCACTGACTGTGGTGGGACCTTGGGCACACACAGAAACTTGGACTGACATTATTCTGAGGTTTTGCAAGTCTTGCTAAAGTGAGGCAGCCTGGTTCCCTCTGCTTCATTTTCCTTATCTATGAATGAAGACA
This sequence comes from Donacobius atricapilla, assembly GCA_013397315.1. Classification (NCBI taxonomy): domain Eukaryota; kingdom Metazoa; phylum Chordata; class Aves; order Passeriformes; family Mimidae; genus Donacobius; species Donacobius atricapilla. The sequence continues at coordinate 200,163 of WBMY01014678.1, read as the reverse complement.
TCATGGGCTATGGTAAAGCAGTGGTGTAGTCTAGCTCAATTAATATTTGAACTTGTCTTCATAGCAAATAATTTGGGTAAAACTCACGTTCTTCTCTGCAAAACTATTCTTCATTGGAGAAATTCCCTTAGCCTCCTACCCTGTAATTTAGTGCCTCAGTTGATGAGATAAAGATGAATTCCTGAGGATTAGCCATGATGCCTTCCCGATGCTGCACAGAGCTCTTTACATGCAGATTTTAAGCTTAGACAAATACTTTTTTCTGTCGAGCTTTTGAATATCTTTACTACTGTAATAAGAATTATTGTTTCTGTGATGAAATACAGTAATACGTCCCACTTCAACTTCCATTCTTGTTTTGTTTTAAAATAATTTTGAATTCTTTCCTGTTTAACTGCAGCTATAATACTGAGAACATTTTCATCTTTACATTAGCCTTCATCTTCACGTTATCTGTAGAAATAAAAGTTTTATGGTTGTATGTAATATCCCAGAAAGAAATTTGACCAAGGAGTTCTGATCAAGACAGAAAAACATCATAATACTATGTTGCCTATGTCAGTGTCTTGCTAGAAAATTCATATACCACAGTTGAAGTAATTACAGAATGTGTGTGACCTGTAAAGACATAGTGATTATAAAGAGCTGATGACTGGAAAGTTTCCATCTTCTTATTGCTCTTTCAATTTAATTCCTAGTAGAAAGTTAAATAATTTACACAACTCAAAATTACAGGGTTTTTCAGCTTTCTTTTCAAAAAGTACCATGTCAAGCAAGTTGATTGCTACTCATCCTTCTGTATTAGTCAAATGAAAGTGATCTTCAGGATGCTAAGATTTCATTTTCTTTGACTGGTGGATTCCAACTTTCAAGAGATTCATCACTGCAAATTACGCACATGCAAACAAAACAAAACTGTATGAAAGCTATTAATGATTGAAGATATCTGTTCCCAAACAGATGTTTGAAAATTCATCATCTTCATTCCCTGCCCCTTGTAATGCTGTCCGCAGCTTTTATAGCCAGTGTCCGGCATGTTGGCTTCCTGTATCATTCTTGTCTAGCATATACTTGTTCTGCACAAAGCACAAATTTTGACTCTGCTGGAACAAACTAAACAGGTAACCAAACAAAATACTTCATCAGACTAAAAATTTTTGCTGTCTATACAACTTTTTTTGTTAAACCCAGACCATTGCATCAGATAGAGTTCAACATTATGGTGTTAAAATGATGGGATAATCTCTACATTTTACAAGTATTACTAAATGTGTCTAAATGTTGTTGGAAGCTTACAATTCAAATTTTGGGAGCATAGATTTTTCCCTTTTCTTGCTTCTGTTTACTCTCTGATCCAAAGCTAAGTTAAAATGTTTCCCAGAGCAGCCAATTCTTTAAGATGAGCAGAAAAAACCCTAAAATTCTCCTGTGTCGGTGAGCGCTGTACTCTCATTCCCAAGGGTGATGAGAAAAATCCTGCTATATATTCATATATTTTTATTATTCCATCAGCTTAACTTTTGTCCCTCACACTCAACTTTAGATTCCAAGCTGATTCTACACAGATACTAGTTTGTCTAAATTTAGTTCAGATGTTGTCTTACAGTTTCTGACTGATGATAAATGGACAGATCCTCTTCTTTCATGCGGTTCATACACATAAATATAGACAGACCAGTGTGTGAGATTCAACTTTTAAAACTGTTTCTCACTTAAACTAACATAAAATGTGGAAAATTTCTGCCCCTAAGGAATGTGGCACTGTTATAAGCAAATGGGAGGAAAACAGTTGCATTGCAACAGCAGAAATAGGCATCTCAACATTAACCTGCAACACTCCTTTTGCTTACCACTTCAGAGATGTCAGATGGAGTAAAGCAACAGGCAATTATATCTTAATTTAGGAACTGCAAACATGTAAGGATTATAAAATTCTGCTTACCATATTATGAAAAGCATCCTTTCCCCTTTAGATCTGTACTGCATTCAATGCTCTTGGGGAGTGCCAGGCAATTGCAACTCCCAGATGTTTTAGACATGAAGTAGGTGCTGCAGTGCTAAAAATCAGCAAGATGGCAGCGCTTCTAGGCAGAAAGAACAGCAGAATTTTCAGCATTTACGCATATTGATAAATTAGAACTTAGGCACTACAGCATACCCAAGTGTGTTAAGCAGAAGATGGAATTTCTATTAATTCTGTTAGCATGGAGCATTGTTCTTAACAACCCTACGTATCTTAATATTTGCTTAAACCACTGTCATTTATCTCTTTAAAACTGACATGTTACATAATATGATCATGTTTCAGGAAGAGTTTGGTAACACAAATTTGATGTTGGTGCTTAAGGCAAAAATCTGACAACTACAGAAGGGTAGACAATTCCCCCTATACACTCCACCCCTTTAAACAGAATTAAGATATTGAAGTCCATTATCCACAAAGAAGCCACATACTGATCTTCCATACAGCTTTTCAGAGCATGTGTCTGGCCTAATGAGAGGGCAGTGGTTAGAGAGCATCAAAGAAAAACACAGAGTAGTGTGTTTAAAAGGCATCATAGACAAAGCAAACTCGATGGGACAGTGTTTGCATATTCTAAATACAAGGCTGCCTGTGCTTCACATATAAATGTATATATTGAGAAGAATTATCAGGTAGACTTCGTCAACAGCTGAAGAACTTGTGCATTGCAACTTATGATGTTCTTTTATTTCCAGTTTAGGCTGGTCATATTAGAAGCCTATTCTTTCCCCAGAAAGGGGGTTCCAAATAAAACCAAAACCTAGGCTACTAAAGTAATTTTGTGAAATGCAGGGAGACTGATGATGTCACAAGCAACATGATCTATCTTACAGGCCAGGAAGAGTTTTCTACCCTAATTACACCCTACAGTCATAGAATTAAAAAGTTTGGAAAATAAATTTAAGATTATCAAGTCTGCTTGTTAACCTAGAACCACAACATGTTCACCATCAAAGCATCTTCATTTTCATACAAGATCTTCAAGACTAAAACCAGAGGAAAAAGGCTCAGAGAAAAGAAAAAAATCTTTCCTGTCTCTAAACGCATCATTAAAGACAAAAAATATTAAAAAATCAGAGAGCTCCTTCAATGATTGCACATCAAAATCAAACTCAGCATATGGAAAAAAAGAAGCATTTGTCTGAGGCAACTCAAGATGCCATTATGAACAATTACCTTTATGTCACCTCACTGGAAAGTATCATGCGAGAAAAGTTTTTTTACTGAACTATAAAATTATATATGCACTCACTGTTACTCCTCATTGTGGAAAATTCTTTGTGTTTTTACCTAATAACTTTCACAATCCAGATGAAAACCTCTGAAATGCTTATTCTGCAAGTGTTGGCCAGATGCCTCCTTTATCAATAAATATGAAATTAAGGAGTATATTTCTTAGAGACAAGTTTTGTAGATATTTGAGGACAGAGTGTAGAACCTACAATTTGCATGAGGTGCAAACCCAAGTATTTCATGCTGACTCTTGATGTGAATGAAAAGAAATAGCCACAGGATGGCAGCAGAATACACAATAAAAGGAAGAGACTGGGCCCCCTTTTCATGACCAAGTAAGAGATTTTGAGAGTGAGGCAGGGGGTTACCTTCAACTGGTCCATAAGCAGGGCACTGTGGTTGCCTAGTTTGAAAGAGGGGCTGCACTGAGAGGAAAGCTGTAGCCATGAAGTTAAGAAAATATACTGTTTGATGTACTAGTACACCAAAGATGCACTTGTAGTTCATCAAGGACCAATAGATATGAAAACCGGAGTGTTTTCAAGCAAGGAGTAGCATCTTCTGAACATTTTGTTATACACTTGATTGTGAAGCAGTACTCTAATTAATCATATGTTGTGACATCAAGAACATCAAGAACTTCAAAAACATCAAGAACTTCACCTCAGCATTCCCAAATCCTTATTGGTATATCAAACTACAAAATCACATTATCTGCTTTTGCATCAATAGGGTTACATGGGTTACTATTGCATACACAGACTGCTGAAAAAATGACACTGAAAAAGACAGATTTATCAATTAAGAGACAGAAGAGACCCTTAGATTTATGGTCTCTTCTGGATGGACATGTGGGAGGAAATCATTGAAATGTTTCAAATATCAGGATATGCCTTATTTAATCTTTATTGTATCTTTTTCTTCTTTTCTCTTTCAATGTTCAGGCTATGCTTTCTTTATGCCTTAACTTTATTCCATGTCCAGCTCCTACTATCTTGTTTCCTCTGGATGCTTGGTCAATATGTTTAATTGCTTCAGTCTTTCACTTATGCATGCATGTCCCCCTAAGTTATAAGGAACTTCAATTGCATCATTCTTGTATTTTGTCCTTATAACAAGAAGTATCAATTTATCAACAGATCTTTGTGCATTACTGCTGGTTTGTGATACCTTCAGTGACACGTGAGGTATCTGAAGTGCTTTTGCCCATCTCCTTGTCAGTTTTCTCACCCTGTGCCCTCCTCAAACCCTTCACCAGCTCATCTGATCTTTCTGGTGAGGTGGAAGATTTTCTGCAGTAACGTCAGCCATTGGAGGAGGCTCCCACACAAAGCGGCACAGGGGCTCTTTTCCTCCCTCTTCATATTGTCAAGATCTGAGCAATTCTCCCATTTAATAATCTAATCTAGTATCACCTACCACAGGAAATTGCAGCACCATTTCATGTTATTCACCAGTCTTGTTTGCAGTTGCCCTCAGCTTCTGCACAAGTGTTACATTTCCAATTACCATGAACTTGCCAGACTACATTGGGAGTGACAATTCCAAACAGTCAGAAAGAGAGAATTTTTTACACACTGTGTAAGCAATGTGTCAAAGTCTTTCCCATGGGATGCTTTGCGGCTAAAATCTTACATGGGTTAATTATGCAACTGTCCAAATTCATGGAATAAATCTATCAAGACTATGAAATACCAAAACATCACCTGAAATGCAAGTCTTTGGAGAAAAGAAGACAGTCTGGACAATGATCATTGTATGTGACCCTGGTCTTAAAATTTTCAAAATTATTGATAACCTGTGTCCGAGAAAGGTGGACCTTTGATCTAACTCTGCATGGGTGTACTTATTTATTTTCTTACAGCCATGTAAAATATTTGGGTTTTTTCTTCCTTGGAAAAACAGTTTTGAAAGTTCTGTGTTTGGTTGGTTGGTTGTTTTTTTTTTTAAGTGCAAGTTGTGGTGATTAAAAAAAACCAACCCACTATAAAAGTACTCTGGGACCTAGAGGCCACAAAAAACTGAATTTAGTGGGTTTTTTCTCCCAGTTTTTTGTTAAGGTTCATAATTGACTCTGATGTTTTGTTATGATAATCAGTGGTGTTGGACAATGGCCTAGTGAGCAAGCAGGAAGAAATAAAAGGGGTCTATTTAACTAAAAATATTTTTCTATGTTGTCCTAGAGTGACTTTATGATGCCTGTATCCCCAATCATCTGTTCTGTATATCGCTTTGTACATTTAAGAAGATTCTTAGAGCGCAATTTGTTTTGAAAACTATGTTATCTCTTCACATCGCTTGCTGGAACGCTGGCTGGGCAGCTGCAGTGCAGTCTGGCTGTGGCAGGACAGAGAGCTCCTGTACTTTGGGTTTTTTTTCTTCCTTTTTTTTTTAGTTAGTTAGTTTTAGCTAGTTAGGGCAGAGAATTGGGTTTTTTTTGGTTTTTCCCTCCTTTTCTTTTTTTCTTTGGGACTGTTTGAAACTGCTCCGGACTGAAAAGTAGAGAAGAGCTGAAAGATTTCCTCCCCTCCCCCACCTTCCCCCTTTGGGGCCTGGGACAGCGCTCTTCTCCAGCGCCAGAGGGACTGATAAAACTGAGAAAGACGAACTGAATCTACGGCAAGGACTCTTCTCAATTTGCCATTTCACTTCAACTAAAGGTTTTATTGTTTCATATTGTTTTCTTTTGTTAAATAAATAGTTTTTTCCACTTTTCTCTAAAAAGTCTCTTTTCGGACCAGTTGTGGGGGGAGGGGTTGTTTGGGTCCTATTCGGAGGTTCCCTCCCAAAATTTGCCCTAAACCGGGACATATGTTTAAAAACATATGAATCAACCTACCAACTCAAATCTCTCTTATTTGCAAAAATAATATGCACCCCAATTTTCTCTCATACGCATATTGCTTGCTTGTGCAGGCCCACAAGATTTAAAAGTATCACCTTTAAAGGCATCACCTGTTTCACCAGCTTTACACGTCTTCTTCCATATCACAATATATTTGAAGGATTATCTCTGAAAAAGAGATTTCCGATAAAGAAAGTAGTTTGTTTTTAGGGAGCAGGGACCTGTATTTAAAGAATAGGAAATGACAATTTAAAAAGCAAGTATTGACAGAATACTTTCTGTAATGGATGTATATCACAGCATGTCTAAGGTGCTGTTCCCAAGAATGCTGTGTTGAGCCAGTTCAGTCCCACCCAGCTTCACAGTGGGACCCGGGAGAGAGCTGGAAGCATAAAAGAGAGGAAACTCTTGAGTTGAGATAAAAGCAATTTAGTAGGTAAAGCAAAAGCCCCACACAAAAGCAAAGGAAAACAAGGAGTTTATTCCCTGTTTTCCATTGGCAGGTTGGTGTTCAGTCACATCCAGGAAAGCAGGGCCCCATAAGTAATGGTGACTTGGGAAGACAGGTGGCATAATTTTGAAATTCTCCCTTCCCTTCTACCTCCTTCCTGCAGCTTCTGTCCTGAGGACAGTGTAATGTAATTTGGGATATTTCTTGGTTCAGCTGGGGTCAGCTCTCCCAGCTGTGTTCCCTCCCAAATCTTGTGCACCACAGCCTGCTCACTGATGGAACACAGTGGGAAACAGAAAAGACCTTGGCACTGAGCAAGCACTACAACAGCTAAAACAGTCCTATGTCATCAACGCAGGTTTGGTCACAAATCCAAAACATAGCACCTCACGAGCTACTATGAAGAAATTTAACCCCAATTTAACAGCCAAACCCAGTGTAGAGGGACACTACTCCTAAAGAGTGGTGGGATTTTTTCTCATTTTCATTCTTTGGAGACAATTTTCAGCAGTATGATTTTCATTTCCTCCTGGGCTGGAGCCATAGTAGAGATGTTTTTCTCTCTTTCCATCCCTCCTTTCCCCCCAGTAAGTACATGGGCATTTTAGATGTATAATTGATGATCTTCAGCAGTTTCAATGATGTAAAAGCACCATGAACTCAGATGCGTATTGGGCCTGTTAAATTGCATTGCAAGGCTCCCAAAATATTTTACAAATTCTGCATGTTGTAGAGATGATTTATTGATGTAGCATATCTAATCCAATGTCTAAGAACCCACCTAAGGTAATAAAAAAAAAGGTTGAGATCTATTTTGCTATGTATAGAATGTAATATATATGATAGACATTTTGCTGCTTGTTAGAGCAGTCAATTAATTTCTCCATGAAAGACAAGTTTGCAACATCAATATATGCGAGCACCACGCACATAGATTTCTATTAGAAAAAAGAGTTAGTTATTAAGTTCAATATAGGCTTATGAATACAGCGGATATTGTCTCAATACTTAAATATTTTCCTTTAATGAGGGACATTTTAGTTAAGAGGAAAATTTTGAGTATATCCAATACAGAAGGGCTCAGTTTGCTAATGCTTATAGTTTTCAAATGGTCTGTTCATATGTCTAAGAAGATAATTAATAAAAGATGAATAGCACAATATCAAAAGACATCTGTTTTAGCTGCAGAAATATAATGGAAGCAATTTAATAATTTTCAGAACAAACCCCACAAATATTTTTTCAGTTCAAAAGACCCAACTGAATCTTCAATAAGAATCTTCTTAACTCACTGCAGTGGTTTGCACATATGGTACTTTCTATCCACAAACTTCTTAAAATGCCCTTTTAGGGACATGGATTGTACTACAGGTGTATTTTTAAATGTCGTCATAAAAAATGGGATAAACAACTCATCAGCCAGCCAGAACAGTGAACAAAAGGGTCTTTAGTTCATAAAATGATCTAATCTCTAAGTGCTCTATTTGGCAAGGGCATGTAGGACTCTATCTTTGGTTGTGAAGACAAAGTCAAGTAAAAGTGAGTAGTAACAGGGGTTGCCTACGATCATGCTGCTGCAAATTAGTAATGGGAGACTTTGACAAGGGACCCATTCCGGTTTATTTGAAACTTAGTGAAATGAAAATAACTTTGTTTACTCTTATAATGGTCTAGACCAAGCCTTGTGCTTAACCAGAAATCCCCTGATTTGGGATTTTTTTATTAAAAGAGTCTCTGATTTTTATCCTTCTGGCATGAGAAAATCTAGCAGCAAGATGTCTGTACAAAATAACCTACCAGTTATTTTGTAACTTTTGTCTACAAGTCAGTTAAGTAAACCAGAGAGGGAAAGGTTCAAACAAATTTAATTTAAGTAGTACTTGAGGACTATAACTATATTAATTAGCTTAAAGTATTTGTGTAAAATTATAAGATAAAGTATGCTATAAAGAGTTTCTCTTGGGAATTACTGTTCCTCCTGAACTGTAACAAAAAACCCCCCCAGAGAATTACACCATGAAATTAACAGGTAGCATATTCAAAACTAATAAAACTGAATATATTCTCAAGATAACAGTAATTGGTCTGCATGACATATTGCCCAAGGAAGCACTGAAGGAAAAAAAAACAATAGTGAAAGGTAAAAAGAAATTGCACATTTACACAGAGAGCAAATTTTCCAGAGTTATAAATGTTATTGCTAAAAATATATTCTGGAAGAAATATTAAAACATGCTTTGGGGCTCAAACCACTATCTCACTAATAATAAATGACATGATGAAACTTTATATATGGGGGCTGATTATTCTTATGAAATATCTAGAATTCCCTCTGTTAAAAAATGTTGATTAAAAGGGTTATAAGTTTTACTTAGCATGACAGTTGTCAAAAAACCAAATGTAGGAACTATTTGGAAAACCAGCTCATGGTTTCATAGTGACAGTTTTCCATAGGTGGCATTTTGATACAGATTTATCCGAGCTGCAAAGAAAGGAAAGATGAGGGGAAAATAAAAATTTGTGGGAAATAGTCCAAGGTTAATCTAAGTCTAGTTTTACTTATTTGCACAACCAGAGGTGTAAGCCTTAGGACTGGATGGATGCCCTTTAGAGAAACAGTCAGAGCTGCTGATTCACATTGTTGTTATGAGTCACAATAACACTGGCAAGGATTCCTAATTAGTTAGCTATATGATTTTATACAAAAGCAATAAATACTTAATAAAATAAATTCATGAAAATAGCATAAGCATGCAAATAACGCTTCAATGCAAATGTATTACCCTATACAATCAAATAGAATAAGCTGATTTAAAAAAAAAATGGGCTCAGGCTATTAACAGTGAATGCAATGTGCTCGTTGAATCCTGAATTGGAGCTATTTAAGTTGGAAAATTTCCTTCTGGATGTAACACGTCACTTTGTGAAAATGCTTTTTGAATAAAAATTGCTTATTTTGGATGTTTTGGATATTTGAAAGTACCTTTTTGTTGTTTGAGTGGGTTTTCTTTTTTCATTCAAAAATTAACCTTAAAATGTTACAATTTTCCCTTCTTTTTTGATTAACTGCTACAACTAGATACCGCAGGGAGTCCAGTGTAAGTTTTAATAAGATGTAACACAATGAATGAATTTTCGTTAGCAGAAGGTGAATTTAGAAAACCTTTAAAGCACATAGGGTTACTAAAGAGAAAGGAAAAGTATCTGCAGTGTTAAATATTGCAGCAAATTATTCCTGCATAATCAGAGAAAGTTGAAATCATACTCAATCCACCTACTTTCAGTCTTTGGGACTGCTAAAATGGCACCAAAATCCCCAGCTCCCTAAGCTTATAATTTCTTGTAAGTTTTTAGCTCAGTAGTCTTTAAAACTGTGGCTAGAACCTGATATTTAAACAAGGTTTATTATATGAATACAAATATATATTATGGAAAGAAAGCTGGAACAATCTTAGATTCAGATTTACATTTTACTGACTATTAAAGAGCAAATAACACTATTTTAATCTTATTTCATGTTAACTCTTTGTCAGCTTTTAAAGTATTATTTTTTAAGTACTATTAAAATTGGATTTGGATTTTAGTAGTATGTAGAATATCTAAATGATCACCAAAAAAAGATCAATATTAATTGTTCAGCTAATGCTTGAAAATTGATTGGAGATGAGCTTAGAATAGTAATTGAGGCACTTCTGAACTAAATGAGAACATAGCAAAGGTAATAAACTTAATTTATTTTTCAATTTAACTATGAAAGAAACAATTGCCAAACAGAATTTCTTAATTAGACTCATATTTTGGCCTCCAGGCCAGAATACTTGAAACTGAAGGTAAGTCGAAAAGACATCTGACTAGATGGCCTTTGTGACCTTGGGTCAAAATGTTTGGCTTTAATTTAGCTATTTATTTGAAACAAAAAGTTAACCTTTACCCACATGAGAAGAATCAGAAAAAAAAAAAGTAACACAATAAAAATATTTAAAGCATTTTTTTCTTTCAAAATGCAAACTTATTATCATCTAGGCAATTAAATTCTCAAAATTGTTTTCTTCACTCCTTTTCTGCAGTTTTGAGTATTTTGAGATTCCCAGTGTTTCATATGGCTGCAGGAACATCAAAGTATAATTGACAAAAAGAGTTTTTTTCTGGTTCAAAAGTTCATGTTAGTTCTTTGGGTGATCCCAGTTGGCAGCTCTCATGGCTGCTCCACTCTTTAGACTTCATTAGAACATGTCACAAAACTGCATGTTATGCACACACCACAAGGATCCACTAGCAGATAGACAAAATCAACCATCTGGAATCAGGAAGGGATGGGAAGGCAAGGTAAGGCAAAGGAAATTGACTGAAATTGGTTCATTTGAGACACAAGCATAAAAATTTTTAAATGGTTGTAGAATATGAGTGGGTAGTCAGCTTGTTTGAACCACTTACTAAGCTTGCAGTATTAAAATGTGGTTATTTGAATTAGAAATGTACAAACCCAGAGCACTGTCATGAGTACCTCATTTGTAGCATGACTGATGAACATCAGTGTTATCACTTGATTTGCAGAAGCTCAGACAGAAGGTTTCCAGCACAAAACTGTGCTCTGACATTTTCGTGTGAGAACTCATGCAAGTAAAGTACTCATTCTTCAGCTTTTTCTGTTACCTTGATATTATTTTCAGTTGTGAAAAGAGGAAGCAGAAATCATATCATATCCCAAGGTTAATCAACCAGGGAAGAAGAAACTATAAATAAAATAAAATTAATACTTGTAGAGGTAGTGAACTATATATGGAAATGATGTCATAACATTGTTTTCCTGCATTTTAGACAACAAGAGAAGTCAGTGCATGTCATAACTGGTTCTTTGAGAGAATTTTCAAGACAATAACCTCAGCAAATTACTGACAATATCTGAAAGTTGATGACCTGAAAAATCTGGAGAAGGCAACCTTGATATTATTTGTGCAGCATATTAAGTGTGTAATACAACCGTTTTCTGTAGGGCAGGTGACTGATATGAAGGAAAAACACCACTATGTTGAAAGAAAATGAAGTTTGAACTAGAGGTAACACAAGACAAGTGTTTGCTTAGCCAAAGCCCAGACCCAGGTTCTAGTGAAACGCTGGTCAGACCAAATAAATAATTAAACTGTTTTGCAATCTTGTGGCAGTTTCTGCCATAAAGAGGTTGCCCTCTGTACTGGCAGGGTTGTGTTGGTGGAGGTGACAACCTGTTCACTGAAACTTTATCCAGGCCTCACCCACTCTCTTCCAAAGTCCAGATTGGTGAAATATGGGCTGAAGACATGGACTATGAGGTGAATGGAAAGTTAGCTGGTCTCCAGGTTGGTGAACAGCAGCACAAAACCACCTGACAGCTGGTTACTGAGCATATCCCTCAGGAAGCAAACACCCAGCAATGGCTTTAATTAATTGCCTTGCTAATGACACAAATCATCATCAAATTTCAAGATTTCAGCCCAGCTGAAAGCTGTTGAGTTTCCGACTCTGCCTCTGGCCCTGCCTGCTGGATGGGCCTTGGCCTCAAACCCAAGCAAGGGCTCCCATGGAGGTACCCCTTGGACAAGTGTGATCTGCCTTCATCTCCTGCCCTTTTTCTGGCACCGCTCCCAGAGCTGGAGACCTTAGCTGGCACAGACTCCATTTCACCTCCTTGCGGGTCACCTCCTTGGGCCTGTCAAAAGGCCTCTTTTCCCACCTTTTCTTCTTGTGTTCGGCATCTTCAGGGTTGTGCCCATGGGTGAGATCACTGTTTGCCCAGCCTCTGGCTCACCTGCCCGCAGAGAGCAGCAAGGCCTTGAACACTGACAAGGACAAAGGGAACCAGTAGAAAGCAAATTCAAGAGGACAGCAGCAACTTACACAAAGACCCACCTTCCTTAACACTGAGCCTAAAGAATAAACGGTATGGGGCTTTTTTAATCCCTTTTTTCTTTTTGGATTCCAGGAATGATGGCTTCTCAATGATGCATTGTCTCTTTCCACAGCACTGGAAGAGGAGCAAGGTAGCTTTTGGATTTCCCACTCTTTTGCTTTCTACTGCTGGATTCAATTTGGTTGCTCACAGTACAGAAAGCTTTCTTATACAGGTAACATGAATAACACTGTGTCATAATACCGCAGCCATTGGTTGCAAGCAAGAAACAGGGAGACAACTTAGAACAACTTGGAAATTAAGCTTGTGAAAAGTGATTGCTTTTTATCTCTTAAATCACGAACTTTGCAGCATGTGTGACAATATCCTAACCTGATACATTTATGTTGTTCCACTTACAAGAGGACAAAGAATAGATTAACACTATCTCTGGATCTAATGATGTTTGACAGAGAAAATTAAAATAGNAAATAATTTTAAAATCCTGTGTTGAAATTAAGGGAGAGTTTGAAGTAAGGAAGCAAAATCATGGTTTTGCATAAATATTGATAAATACAGTAAATAAAGCCACTAAATATTCATGAAGTACATTTTCTTTTTAAAGATGAAAAACTTTAATAAATAAATCAGGATCAAAACCTCCAAATAACAGGTAATATTTCATTTTAAAAAGAATGAAGTCTTTACTGTGTGCTGTTTGTTTCTGAAGAAAACCCCAGGTTAATGGATATTGTTTCAATTGTAAATCAAAAGCAAAAATTCATAACTATATATTTCCAAAGGGGCATTTCAGTGACTAAATACAGCCATATGTCAAGGCTCTTAAGTTACCAGTTTGAGTGTTTGGTTAACTCTCCATAGTCCTCAATCAAGTTTATAACAGTAATGCAAAATTAAGTAAACCCCTCTCTCTCCTCAATAAAACTGCAGAAACTAGGGAAATTAAAAGGAACATAACAAGAAGTGAGAGGAAAAGAATAGCTTGACATTGCGATTTAATGTGTCACTTGTGTTTTCATATTTACCAGAGATTTTTAAAAATTGGTGTGTTAGAATGATCATTTCATTGGTCAGTACTGAATGAGTGTTTTATTTTCTGAAAGGTAAGCATGCCAACAGAAGTAAAGGAAAGCAACATGAGTGCAGATTAATTTAGGAGTGATGTGCTCAGCTAGCTGTAGGAGCTAAATTTGTTATTTTTTCTGACAGAACACAGAAAACCTTCACTTTCAGGATGATACGAGAGCAAAAGAAAATGCATTTGATTTTTCAGCTTAGGAAACATTCTGATCTATAAGAAGTGACACAAATTTCCATAACTGAAGATAAAAATCACTTGTATTGGATTTTGCAAAGTACCTTCTTGGAGTTGTTTCAAATTTTTTACACTGCAGTAAGCAAAAGCAGATATTCATATTTTTGTAAGCTGCAGGACCAGTAAAGCAATTAACCTAGGGATGTAGGTGCCTCCTCTGGTCCTTGTTTTCTTCCTCCAATATACTGATGTATTGCATGTCTTCCACTGGAGTAAGTGTATTAGCCTTAAGTCTCTACGGTGTTCCTAGAATTTCTCTACCTTTTCAAGCTTTAGCCATGTTTTTTCATAAGTACATTCCATTTTCTCTGTTTCCTAAAATTTTTCAGCCACAACCTTCACTGAAACTTTTCCCCTTCGAGCCACAGCTCTCTCCAACCACCCACAACCTCCTGAATTTTCTGTCCATACATGATCTGCCCAAAGGGTATCAGCGAAATTTGCTGTGGTGGAGGTTGACTGGTTGTCTTGTATGAGTTACTGTCTGGCTTTAGGACCTCTCTTCCTTTGCAGCTAGGAAGTCAGACAGAAGGGATAAAATTGAGTTACAGCCATCTACTTTCACAAAAGTCAAAGGAATTAAATAGCTTTGAGTTATCTAGGCATTATCAAGTATAGATGAATATGCCCAAAAATGTATTTAGAAGTTACTAGGAAAAGAGAGAGGCTGAATGCTAGTGAAACAATGTTTTCACATACACCTGATTTCCTTAAGAAGGCAGGCTGAAAACACTGAGGAAATTACTATCTGGCCATCTGAAGTTAGTATGTTCAACCACTGACTGATTTCAGAGCTGTGGAAAGAGTTTTGGAGTGTTACTGCTCCCAGAGGTACAGATTTGCTGCATTTAGCAGGGCAATTACAACTACCAGGAAGAATAAAACCTGCATGCTCAGACATGAAACAGAGATTTACTGTAAATTGATTAATGTCATATACTTGTAGTATTAAAGATAGATGACAAGCTTCTGGCTGCACTGCTTAAAATCTTTCCACAGAAAATGCTTGCTGTCTACAGAGCCACTGTGCTGCGTGCAGAATAAAACAAAGAGAAAACACTTCACATCTGACCCACAAGCTAATAGGAGAGAGGTCTGCAAAATCATTCACATCATCTGTTCATGACTATTAGAAAATGCATGTTGTTTTTTGTCTGTCTTGGGGTACAACAGCATTGTGATGCAGAGCTTCTTTTGCTCTTCTCAGTTGGAGGTGGGAGCAACATTCCCCTAGAGACCTCTGCCCAGCATTTCAGTGAGCGCCAACACGCTGTCTGACGTAATTCGCAGTGGAAAGAGACAAGCGTACAAGGGCTGCTAAGTGAATGAGGTAGGAAAAAAAATAGGACAAATACAAAGAGAAAATTACAAGCTGAGGAAAAACTGAGTTTATTATTTCCTGCAACAACATTTAATCCAATGCAAAGTGTTGATATATCTCAGACCTCTTCGTTTCGTAAGCCACTGTGAGCAAAGAAAACCTGACATGGAAATGTGGCTACTCAATGTTTTTAAGATGTGTTTTTTCAGTGAAATAACTAGTCCATGTCTAATTGACTACATCTTTATATTGAAAAATGTGTCCATGTTACAACTGAATTCAGATGGAGACATTTCTTAAAAAGTATGTCAAAAAGGGGTGAGCAGCTCAGGAATGGAGGGTGGCAGCTCCTCAGTCCCAGCTCACACAGGTGGGCAAGTTTGTCAGTGCATACCAGAATACACCGTACATTGCCATGTAAGATTACTGTACTGAGAAACCAGAACTTCAAATAAGTTCAAATAAACACTTAGCATGCTGAATTATTGCTTACAATAGCAGCTGATTTTATGTAATACCAGTGTAAAATTATTGCCAGTCAGTTGCTAACTGCCACAAGTCTCAAGGAAGGGGACCCATTTTAGGAAAAAAAATATAACATGTTTTCTATAAACTAAGCTATATGAAGCCATAGAAAATATATAATAAAACATTAGCTTTCATTATGTCCCTCACAAAAGATGCAAATATGTCTTGCTATTTCTTTTTTCCAATGTGAGTAAAATATGTGTTTTCATATTAAGACTGAAAGTATAAAGATCTATCAACCGGCATACTGCCAATGTGAACACTGTAAATACAGTATGGTCATGCGGTCTAACAGCGTTATACATTTAGGGTTGTTCTAAAAGCTCTGATGATAAAAAAAAAATAGGCTATTTCTTAATGTAATAGTTTAACAATTAGATCAACAAAGATAAGAGGTTCATATCTTATCTAAAGGTTTTGACTTGGGAGGCAGACGGTGAAGGTTTTGTAATATTTTATGAAGGACTATGTCATGGAAGAAACCTTTCAGGTCTATAAGAAGGTTTGCTTCATCAATTAAATGTCATCCTAACTTTGGAATACATATTTGTTCCTTTATCGAAGAGAAATCTTTTAGGACCCTTGAAAAAACATATTTTGATGTTGAGGATGATTTTCCAAAGTCTAGAGTGTGTGTTTAAGTGTTGAACACTTGAAATTTTGTCATATTATTATTTACCCAAATTCCAACAAAAGTGAGATTTTTGTATACCTTAATCAGCAAGATACTTGCTCCCACGGAGAGACAGACCTAATTTAACTTAGCCTTTGGTTTTCAAGTTCATATTCTTATTTAAATAAGGTTCTTTCCACAGAAAAGCTTGCTTCATGTATATGCCTCTGTCTCATGATAGGAAATACACCGTGTATTCAACTAACAAAATGAAGTATTATGCAAATTAACATCAAGGAAGTCCTCAAGTGAATTAGAGGGTGGACTGCGTAATGAGGATCTGAGATCAAGGGCCTGAGATGTAATGGTTTTCTTCTGAGGGCATATTTATGCTGCATCTGTGCAAAACAGTAGAGAATGTTATGCTAGAATAAATAGCTGTAACGCAGGAGAGGATCCTCACTAAGGAATCAGAGTACATTTTTCTCGTAATACTGAGACCTCAGATTGCACGAAATAATGTTCCACAGAGAGATGGAGGAATAAGGCTGGAAATGCATGAATGTCCTGGTTTAGGGCAAATTTGAGAGGCAACCTCTGAATGGGGTCCCTCTAGAAAGAAAATTCAAGCAGACCCTCACCCCACCAGTTTGGGAGACATCAACCTCCTTTGAGAGAAGTAGAAAAAACTGTTTATTTAACAAGCAAAGTACTCACAGATATGGAAAAATGGATAATATGAAACAATGGAATCTCTTGATTGGGAATACAAGCATCATAAAGTGCCCTAGGACAATGAGAAAATAAGGGTTGCACATAGAAATTGGGCAGTTAGACTTCTCAGAACTAATGTCATTAGATAACAGTCAGATACAAAGGAAGTTTTTAAATATGTTTTTCCATGCAAAGAACAGCTACAAAAGAACAGCTACAAAAGAACTCTATAGGCACTTCTTCATACACAAATCCAAATACTTCCAAAGAGGAAAGTATATAGTAAAACAGATTATTGCTGATTTTATATCCTTTCAGCCTGTCAGAAATATAACCTGGGCAAGATTGAGTTTGCTTAAATCCCATTCTGAGATTCTTCCATAAGCATAAAAATTTCCATGGTCAAGACAGCTTTCCTCAGATAACAATGTAGTAAATTACCACTTTGAGGCAGTGACAGTAAAGATTTACTCACTTCTACCAGTATTTCACATGCTCTTTTACTAGTGTTGTGTTTTCTTTAGTTTTTGTGACCTCAGATTTGATCACCATGTTAGCTGCTCAGGTGTTCACGCAAATCCACTTTTTGGCATTGAACTCCGTATGTAAAATAAGTTCCCTTTTCCTTCTGGAAAACAATTCTGGGTTTTTTTGGGCTTGTGGGCATAAAAAGTCAGAATAGAACAGATTGATGCTATCAAAACAAAATTTTTTTTTTGAGTTGAAAAGACATCTGTCGAGATGTATTCCACTGGCAGTTTATATACATATTTTCAAAGGGTTTTTATAATTTACAAAGATCATTTGCCAAAACTCTCACAGCAATCCTTACTGAGATCAGCAAAATCCATGCTTTCACCATTTATCATACTCTAAAGCTTTAACAAACTGCTTCCAAGAAACCATGAAGAAGTGAGAGTTAGCAGGTGAAAATTCACTCTAGGGAGGAAAACAAGTACATCAAGAAAAGTTTGAGCAGAAGAGCAATAGCAGTACTTAGCCGTGAGCTGAGGGGTCACAACAGGCATGAGAACTGCAACAGGAGAGTTCAGAAAAGACATCCAAGGTGACAGAGATCAGGTCCCAGAATTTGTTAGGACATGAGGAAGAAGGGAGGACAAAAGGAAGAATCTAGTCTTACAGTGGTAGGCCAAAACCTGCTTTGGCTGTGACAGGGCACAAGGTGCTTGCCTTTCTGCTTATTGTCAGTCACAACATATCTCTGAGAGGTATATTTATCCTCATCTATGTCTATCGATTTATGGACAACCTTGTGCTCTCTACTTCATACCAAAAAGTATCACTGAACACTTATGAAATAGTGACTCTCATTGTTTACAGACCTTGAGCACAGAGCTCCTTTCATGCATAAACCTATTTGTTCCTAACCCTTTCCTCAATAAGAAACAGGCACTGAATCATTCTCATCCAAATGTCACTGAACTTCTCCTGGTTTAGGCTGCTGGCTGTTCAGCTCTCAGAGCCAGTGTCCAGGGACACACAACTCTAATAAATTTGATGGAAATAACACTGTCACTTGATTGACGCGGACAGTGACAGCAGGTATCAGACTTGACTTATATGGTCCATATGACTGCTTATTGCAAGCTCAAATCCTCACAAGCTAAATACTAACAGATTAAAGAAAGAAATCTTTAGAAAGAAAAGATTTTTGCTGCTTTTACTGTTCATTTTGATTAAGTCTGCATTTTCTTTTTTAAAACAATTTATTGCTGAGACTAAGTAGTATATGTGATCTCCTGCTGGCAGATTCTATCTCCTCTGATATTGTGGAAAGAAACATGGAAGATGTGGCATTTCAGTTGTAGCTGTAACATGTTCCCAATTTTATTCTGGATGAAAGAGTGGAGACTGAAACTTTTGTGAGAAACAAACTGTCACTGGGATTTCTGGGTACTACACAATACTGTTAATCCTAGGACTACATATTAAAATTTCTCTAAGTTCAAAAAAATTCTCCTGACATTGTGTTAAAAAAAAAGCTGCCTATTGGGAGCAGGAACTTGCTGTCACATTCTTCCTATAAAGCTCTTCCGTAGAAAAAAACAAGCATTTTCAGTCAACTGAAATCAGCCTGGTTGCATGTAATGGGTAGCTAGAGACTCTCAGTTCTTTACCAGCTGTTCCCAGGTTTTCTACTCTTAGGTTCGTCGGTTTAAAAGTCCATGGTCCATAAGCCAATGTAAGTGACCCCAGAATCCTAACACTAGCTGGGAACCTCATCTGTATCTATTAGGAGATTGTTGAACACCTGTTTAGTATTTGTGAATAACATGCACAAAGTCTTTAGGACACAGATATCACTAGCTCGAGTTCATTATGATAACCATGATAACCCATTAGGTCTTGAGGGAGGGTAATTGAAATAGTTCTGTGGATCAGAACAAAAAAACTGAATATATTTTGAATAAAATCTGGGCTGCAGCTGTTCAAGCTGCTGGGCTCTTGCTGTTTATTGGCAGTATTTGGATAGGTCTTTCAAGAAATTTTGTCAAAGCCAGTAGCCAGGATGGACACTTGCATGACTCAAGTGGCCTGAGTAATCTCAGTGATTTCTAGCCGTCAGCTATAAAGAAGTATGAAGTGCTTTGGTGTATTGGGCCAGACCTCAGATGTGTGGCACCAACATTGCGTTGTTTGACTTGTTGTGTTGACTCATAATGTTTTGCATATATGCTTTTCAAATACTTTTTTCCTGAATAATGAGATTTTGGTGTTATGATTTTGGCCGTGAGTAGGCAAAGACGAGCTGGCTAATGAATTGTAGGAACCAGTGGTGCTCCCTCATTATGTCTGGTAAATCTACATATAGAACTTCCTGTTCTTTCACTGACTTTGAATCCTTCATATTTGCTTCAAATAAAGAGAATTTTTCTCATTTGGTTTAAGAGAAAATTATCTGTCTCTAACACTTAATGTGTTTTTGTCTTTCTACTGCATGGACATCTACATTTGAGCTTCTGTTCTGGGCTTCTTTGATAATCGTTGGAGACAAATATACATTTCAAGGAATCTTAAGCAGATTTTTAGAACAAGTAAGGTTCCATGAAAAGATATTTCTTCTCAATCTCTAAAGGGATAATAAAATAAATACATCAGACATAGATGTCTGGAACAGTTTGGATATCTAATGTTAAGGAAAAAGTCAACTTAGTCTGCCTCAGATTCTAATCTGCAAAATTACTGTTTCATGTATTATGACTTATCTTGAAATTTTTTATAATTTAAACTTAGTGTTCTGCATTTCTTGTTACTGAATTGCATCCAATTTATTTAAATGATTTTCCTAATTTGTCAAGATCTTTTTAAGTCTGTCCTCGTATATGTTTACAGACCCTCACAGCTTGATGTCATTGGAAATTTAATAAGCACACTACACTATTTAATCATTGACTACCTACTCAGTGACTCAAGTCACTAATGAGAACATTGATAAGAACCGGGCACAAGACTGATCTCTGCAGAACACTGCTCAATACGTAATGCTAGAAAACAAAGAACCATTTTTGACTACTAAACATGGTTTCCTAAACATGTGTCTGCCTCATAGCAATTTCATGAAGATCTCCATTTTATGAAAATGTCACACAAAAAAAAAAAAAGAGTGGTGAGGTCAAGATATACAATATATACTATTCTGCATATTCAGAACTTCCTGTCAACAGAGAAGGAAATTCAGAGTCTATGATATGTTCTTGACAAATTAATATTAGTTCATACTCATTCTCACTCTATTTTTGGGGTGTTTACAAAAATGTATCCTTTCATTTGCTATTATTGCATAAACTGAAGCGAAAATAACTGGTCTGAATTTCCAGTCTCTCCCCTGCCTCTCAAAAAGTTAAACTTTATATTTGCCTTCTTTCCCTCTGGAACTTGCTCTAGATTAAGCAGCACTGTCTGTCTGAGTAGCATTTATACACTTTTTTTTTTGTGGAGAAAGACACTGAGGAGAAAAATATAAAGGAAACTTTTTGTCTCCAGTTCTTGCCTTGATTTGTAGGTATACAGCATCCCTAATGATTGGAAGATAATTTTTATATCTCTAGAAATTTTTTAAAAGTTTAATTTAATTCAGTTGTTCCAGCCCTGTTCTTTTCTTCCACTTTCCAAGTTCTTGACCCTTTATGAAAGGTCTCAGTTTTGCTTCACAAGACCATATATGGGTTATGCAGCGAAAGGTTTTCCATTTTATAATGCCTAATAGGGTCCTGGTTATTGATCATTTTACAGAGATATGTTGATGTGTGCAATGGGAGTGATTTTAATCAATCCTGGGAAGGCAGCATAAATGCATTAAAAATTCACACCAGTCATTTTATATTAAGAGATATAAATTTCGTGATGACTCTCAACTAAAATATGTTTAGCTCAGTCTATTCTTTTCAAAAACAAATTTTGTCACTAAGGATTTTTATAACACAGTTATCTCTTTACTATTCATGGAATGGTGGTATCCTAAGAAAAGATTTCCACTCTGATCTCTGAAAAGTCCTCTATAGCACTGGATATTGTTCACAATTATTCTGTGTGTAGTAAATGCATCTTAAGTAATCTGAAATAACTGTTAATAGAATATTTTCGAAATGTTTTGAAGAGGCCTGAGACACCATAAGGCTTTGGGCATGATCAAGCCCTGGATCAGGTTGCCCAGTGAGGCTGTGGATTCTCTGTCCTTGGATAAGCTCAGAATTGGCTTGATATTCAGACCAGACCCAGCTGAATGGAGCCCTGAGCAACTTGCTTTCACTGGACTATTCTGAGATTACCAAAGTCAAAGCAGAAATAAAGACCATATTTGAAACAGTGAAGTTTACTAGCAAAAATTAGATTTTATTTTTCATCTTTTGATGTCTAAATATGATTTCAAAGGTACAGTTTTGTCAGCAAGAGACTGATCTCAATAAAAAAATGGAATTATATTCTAGGGATTACATTTTAATTAACATCAATATGACATCTTGGTTTCTTTCACAGAAAATTATTTTTCATTATTCTCAATGTTCTGTTGAAGCAATCATAGCACTGTATTGGGAAGTATTTTGATTTCACATTTTGTCTAATCAGCTGGAAGTATTTTACATTTACATTTGTGCTTACTTTTCCAAGTGAAATGCGATCACAGGGATTAATATTAAACATTATAATTTCTAGAAGTATAGTTACTTCCATTTACAAGAAACATTGCAGAAATGTTGAATCATATTTCCTGAACATAATGAAAAAACAAGCTATCATTTAACTAATATTACATTTGAAGGAGAGAGGAAATAATACATGAATAACAGGAAATTCTGCACTGCCTTTTTTTAAACCACCAAATAAATTCCCGTACCACTTGAAATCTACCTCTTAATAAATGAAGTCCCTTTTTATTGTTCACCACTAAAAATTCTAGAGGTCTATGTCTTTTCATTTTTGGGTTTTTTTTCTTTTCCTTTGGTATCACTGTTTGTAGTCCTGGGAAAAATAATTTGACATTTTTTTCTTAAGCTGAATATGAAACGTTTTGACAGATTTCTTTAGGAAGATCAGAGAACCTTCATTACATGAAGAAAACAGAGAAAAGACAAAAAGTGTAATTATTGAGGGAAGGGAAAGAAAATACAAGTGCTAATTACTCTGCAATTTCTTACACTTTGTGTAATTTTGTTACTGAAAAGTAAAGCTATGTATTGATCTATGTAATTTGTTGAGTCAAGTGTTTTTTGAGTTCTGATTACTCTAATGAGTATGCAATTTCAATCACAGCTCCATCCACCTAATAAAGGACAAGAGGATGATTAATTATCTCCTGTACAGAGGAGGAATCATGTTAAGTAGACAAAATTTCTGAGATTTCTCCTTTCATGTAGGAGACACGTGAAGGTTGATTTGCCTGTTCAGGTTAGCTCATAGGATTCTCCTTAGCTAATTGCTGTTTCAGTCTTGTTGGCTGGCTAATTTCCACCTTTTATATGTGCCTGTGTGCATTAAATTTTGAAAGCAGTTGTTGCCTTACCATGTACAAGCAGTATCTTGGTCAGAATATTGCTCCAAAAAGTTTGGGGAAATCACTTATCTCTAGTTAATCACAAAGCTGTATAGGAAGCTGTATAGGGTTCTTGTTGTAAATTTATTTAAATTGTGGAGTTTATAGTGGTCTATGACATCCCATTCAGCCTAGGGGATATAGTGAAGACACTAACCTTAAGACAAGAGATCTGGAAACCATGAAAAATAAGTGGTGCAATAGGTGCTGTAAACATTCAGTAGCTGGAAAACCTGCCTGAGATGAACTGTTCAAAAAGGCCATTTTTGTTCCTGGTTTTTCGAGGTAGGCAGATCCCGTATAGGACAGTTTCCAAGAGAACAGCCTAGAGGTACATGCATAGCAGATGCAACTCAACGTGTCTGTTGCCAGGGAGGTGCCATTTAGCTCTAATTATGAAATCAATTCCTTCTGTCAGCAGCCTTACCAGAAAGCTGGCTGCCCTCTCTTGCAGATAAATGCTCTCATCAGCTCAAGCAGTCCCTGTAAGCATCATGAAAAGACCATGTACACATGGGTTTCAAAGAAAACATGAGCAACATTGTACTGTCGAGTTTCACTGTGAGCAGGGCCAAATAAAAACAAGAAAAGAGAGAGCCATGTATAAAAAAGTACCTACTTGTCTTGACAGAGATGGCTCCCACAGGCAAGCAAATATTTATGTAACTTTTACCAGCTTTTTACAAAGTACTCCTAACCAAGATAGATCTCAGTAATGGGGAAAATACGGCTTTTCAATTTCTCCTCTTTATCCCTCTCTAAGTTTTTATAACTTATTTACCTTAGTGAAAGTTAGAAAGGGAGAAGGACCTTTACCATCATTCCTAATTTTCATCAAATCTTACTCTAAAGACTCTCTGCATGTTTATGAAAGAAATTAATCAAAATCAAGAATTAATAATTAAAAAGAAAACAAAATGAAACAAAAAAACCTAACACAGAGATAAAGTACGTAAGGTGAATGACTTAACCACATGTAGTTAAGAGTAGAAATATGTAACTAAAATAGCCCAGTGTTATTCATCATAATCAGTCAATCTCAAATGATACTTTACTCATATGATATGGTATATGATAAATTTTAATATACATAATTCCTTTACCTCATTATAACTAAATTTTTACTTTTAGCAAGTAAAGAAATCAACAGATAACTTACTTTTTAACTATAAATGTGAGCAAAACATACCCTCTAGACAAGTTTATTTGAAACAGGAGACCAGGTTATGTTACTGAACATTTTCTGGATAAACATTTTAGAGCTTCCAATTTCAAAAATCAGGTAAACAGATTTTGAGAAATAAACTATTATTTGAGGTATTATTGGATTTCTTTAATGGCTAATACTAAAAACCTGCAGTCTTGTCCTTCAGCTGCAGGTTTTATGAAAAATATCAGAAACATTAAGAAGATAGAGCCCTACAAATCAGGGAAGAGGAAAAGTGTCCCAGACACGGGACAGCGGGGAGAATTTAAATAATGAAATAGTCAGGGGTATCATCCAAAATTCCAGATGATGGACAGAATCTTAGAGTGGGCTTCTTTTTTCTAATTTTAGCCATATAAATTTAAGTACTAAGGTAAGCCTTCAGACTACTTCTATTATCAATGATGAGACACACGTATATTGAAAAAAAGATGTATCCTTCTTGACTTTGATTCCATTATGGTATGAATTTGGTCCTTAAGCAATCTTTCTTTTTTGTTAGATGGTTGGCTAGATGTATGGCTTAAGCTTTAACTAAATGAACAGCTCAAATTAGCTCTTTAACTTTTAAATTAAGTCAGTTGAAAGATGCTCTACTTATAGGCGAAGCAACAGAAGAAGATAGTGAGATGGTTTTCCTAAACAAATAAAAGAAAAATCAAAACAATCAAGTAATCAAAACCACATTGTGCTGTTACCATCACTTTGTCCTGATCATTAACGTCTGTGTTAATGAGCAAATATTCCCTTTAAAGCATAAAACTAAAAAAGGAATGTGAATCTCTTTGTCTGGTCATTGTAAATTTAATACTGTCTTTCAAAATTGGTCATTAACAGAAGTATTAACTGAATAATCAAGCTTACTAACATGTTTAGGTTCCTTTTTCATATGCCTCCCTTCGTAGTTAAAAAGATTTAAAATATAATGAAATTAATACAACTAAATTAAATTTGTCCATTTTTCTCAAAGAATGAGTGCCGCAAAAATAGAACAGATATTTAGTACTTAATTACTTCAGATAGACCATGTTCATATACAGAGAAATATTTCTATCATACTATGGTGGATTTCACTGCTTGTTGAATATTCAGTCTCCATTTAGGATTAACCCAGAGCAGACATTTGATACAGCTGGCTGATTTCTGCAGTCAAATTAAGGGTTGCAGATTCATGACAGGAGCACTTGGGATTTGTGGATGGAAATAAAAACCAATTCAACAAATCTGCACAAGGATGCAACACTGTTTTATTTACTTTTGCAGTAGAAATCATTATAGAGTCCTGTGGTGTTGAGCAATGGATATTTCATGTAGATTTATAGTATGGACTTGGAATCATATAGTCATAGGATATGCTGAGTTGGCCGGGATCCATCAGGATCATCGAGTCCAACTCCTGGATCAGCACAGGACACCACATGGATCACACCAAACTCCTTGAACTCTGTCAGGCTTGGTGCTGTGACCACTTTCCTGGGGAGTTTTATAAAGACACACTAGCAGATTATTGACTATGGAAAACAGAGCAGGAATGACTGCTGAGAAATTTCCTCCTTTATTTCCTGTTTCCTCAATTTCAGTGACTGGTGATGAACACAAATCTTAAATTCTATTACGTTTAGTGTCTGTCTTCATATTTAATTTCTTTAACCCTGAAAAGCCTGAAAGACTTTTTAAAAATTACAGAGACAAGGTTAAAACATAAACCAGAAGTAGATCATGGTAACTGAGCATCACAACTAACCTTAACCAGAGAGAATTCCAGTGAACATTCAGGCATACCCGTTCTAAACACAAATCGATGACAACTTCTGGGATTTGAATCATCTCTCAATGTCAATATTGAATCTGTAAAACGGGGAAGGTAAAAGCATCAAATCTAGTCAGTTAACTTTAGAAACCTCCAACAAACCATAACAAGGCATACAGGAACATTCCTGAGAAACACCTAGCGGAAAAAATAAAAATTAAGATTTAGATTTGCTCAGGAGCATGAGAAGTAGTGTGCTAATCAGTTAGCAATCAATATGCAAGAGAAGAGCTCAAGAGGGATAACAGAAGGAAAGCTACACAGATCTTTGCAAAGGTGTTCCTAATAGTGAGAAGAAAATATTTCTACATCATAGAGGTTCCATGCAGAGTCATCCTTATTTATGTGTGAATATAACAGCTTTAAAAACAAAGTAATTTAAAAAATGTTTCTATGAAATGGAATAATTTGTTTTTTCAGAGTTTGAAACATTTCCATAAAAAGTATTTCGTAAGCATTTTAGGTGGGGTCAGAAACAACTGGGGTTTGTGCATTTCTTGGTTTTTTCCAGATTTTTATAGAACAAAATATGAGGGATTTTTTATTAATACATATTCACTCTCACAAATATAAGTAATTACAATTATGTGAAGGAAAAAAGCCATAAAACTAGTCATGGCTTATTTATTATAATCATTGCCCTGATAGGAGGAAGTGTATTTGTTTTAATGGTTAATGGAATAGGTATTCCCTTGATGGAAAAATTAGAATATAGAGAAGTGACTCAAAGCCTAGCAAAAATTAGAAAACAAGTAATCTTAGAGCCCAGGGCTTCTAATCTCCCAGTCTAATTCCCAGTCACTCTTTCATTGGGAGTCACTGTTCTCATTTCAGAGAGATTTAGGTAAGTGTCTCTCTGTCCCTAGAAGTGGAAAAAATTAGTATGAGTTTCAAGAATCTCATAAACACAATGGAAGTAAATTTGAAGAGGAAAATGAAGATTGTACAATTATAGGGTTAAGTGAAGAACCAAATTCAAACCAAACCAAACCCAAAACAAAAAGCATTAATGGTCTACTCAAAGTAGTGTCTGCTGTCCTTGAAAACATTGTGCAGAGAACTTAGAGGGTATTCAAAGGAAGTGGTTAATTGATTGTGTATATGCTGAGTGAACCCATGTGTTTTCCTTTCACGCACAAGCCATAACTGCTGTCTACTGCAATTCCTTTTTCCTCAGGTTACTATTGACTTATACCAAAATTTACCAACCAGTCCCATATCTGTGGCTATAAAAAACATTCTCATCATGTTTAGTTTCTAACCAACAAAGTTTTGTTACTCCAAACTACCCTTAACCCTGAAGAATGCATTCTCTGTTGCTTCAATGGACAACCTGTGAACTGAAGCTTTCCTAGTCCCCATCACAGTCCATTGCTTTGTTACTACTCCAGCAAACTCCTTCCAGGCAATCTGTGAAGCCCAGACTACAACTGAGTTTTTAACTCCCAGGCAGATGTGATCACAGAATTATCTTGTTATTATTATAGGACATGATGGTACTTTGAATAGGTGTACTGGGAAAAGAGTACATGAAAACATACATATGTATCAGATTGCATAATTATTCAGAAGTACCCAAAATTCAGCCTCTGGTTTAACCCACTGTTAAATATATTCATTACATTTTTTTTTTTTTAAACTCAGTAATTAAGTTTCCCAAAAGCCTGAAAAAAGTGGTACTATGGGAAGAACAAAATAAATCAGAACATTTCTGTCTTCTGATTCTTTTTTTCATTAGAGAACTTGCCTTTAATCTGTTTACGTTGTATTTCTTTACCATTTGACCAAGTACAATAGATGGAAAAAATTTAGTTTTTCAAGTAAATGAAAATCAAGCTTTTTTTTTTGTCTAACTGTGTCTCTGATAGATCACAGGCACACTGCCTTATTTGTTTAAACTTTTCTAGGAAATCCTGTCCTAGTGTCAAACACAAGTTTTGGTTTTTCACTCTTTGTCCATAAAGGTACTAGGAGCACCTACTAAATATTCTTGAACAAGGACTAAATATTCTTGAACAGCAGAGGCTGCTGTTGGGGTTTTCCACTTCTCTTTACAAATCTCTGCTTTTCCATGACTACAACATCACTAGAGAGCTGGTGTGTGTGCCAGGAGCTTTCATCCAATGCTAGGGAAGTAAACAGAGGGATGCACTGAGTACAGACTGCTCCTCCCTGATGAGCCACATCCCAGTACAACTACTGCTCTACTAGAAATCCCCTAATTCAGACACTTCATCTCCAGTCTGCTCAAGGGCTTCCCAAAGCAGAAGGGAATGGCCTCACTTTTTAAAAGAGTAGAGGCAAAATGAGACTACCTCCACCTTTCCATGTGATGTCCAGAGAGGTTGTGGAGACTCTGCCATGGAAGATATTTGAACCCTGGTTGTACACAGCCCCGGGCAATCTGGTGTAGGTGATCCTGCTTGAGCAGGGGCTTGTACTGAACAATCAACACAGGTCCCCTCCCAGTTCAGCCATTCAATCACAGAATTCTGTGATTCTTTGTGAAAGACATTTGATAAACATATCCTATTGGCCAGAAAATTATTATTAGGGGTATCATTCAACTCCTATTGCCTTTCCAGCAACTACACTGGCACCTGGCTCAGACCCAGGGGCAGCATCCTATCAAATGGTAGACTGTACAGAAGCTTAGAAGCTAGAGGAAGCCTTGTTTTAATGGGGTCTGGTACCATAAAGAAAAAAAATGCAGAGGATGGATAATAGGCAAAGCTGTAAGTGGAATGTGCAGTGCAGTGTGTTTAGTGTTAGTTTGTATAGACCGTTGAGTCTTTTCAGCTCTTTGGAGCCCTAGAGCCAAGAGGAAACAGAGAGAATGGGACAAATACTGTGTATTTAAATTGCTTTAACGTATATGAAGATTAAAAGAGAAGAAGAAATTTAAAAAAAAATAGAATAACTCCCCTTATTTTAATATAACAAATTCTTTTTATGAAATAGGAGATAAAATATCATGTATTCATTCAGAGAGAGAGGCACGACCATTACCTTATATTTTAAAAATACTAATGAATATGACTTTTACACATTTAAAATGTTTATTTTATGAAAATGAAGCATGTGATGCATTAAGGGATGACTAAAAATAGCAGCATGTTACGATGCAGTAAAAAGGCAGAATTTTAATAGCTGCTTTCATTTATATTTTATGTACAAAAACCCAACATAAAAACATTATAAGAATCTGACTGTAACTAAATCAAAGTTATTCAAAGCAATGATGTTTCCTCATCTCTTAAAAATTTGCTCCCTTATGCTAATAAAATAATATCTGCAGGTGAGATATTAGTCTGCAAATTTAAACATGGCTGCTCTGTTGCATTATCACAAATTCACTCTTTAGCAGAGGGAGAAATTTTATGGCAACTTCACCTCAGTTTCTGTTCACTACTAGCAGAACTCTATGAGCTGATGTCCTATGAAAACACGAACTCCTAACCTGGTGTTTGTCTAAATGCAGAGCTTCTGCTCCCACCACGATTCACAGATGTACGCAGTCCCAAGGTTTACAGTCCAGCCTTTCACAGTGCCTGACAGGGAGCTACACAGAGAAGTTAGGTGAGCCAAAGCATGGCCATGCCTGTGCTTTGCCTTAGCAAGGGTCTTCTTAAAAAAAAACCCCAAAACCAAAAAAGCCTACAAACATATAAGAGCTTAGACTGTAAACTACCAGGTCGGGCAGAAATTACTGAAATTCTTTCCACTCTTAGTGCTCTGTCTCAGGGAAGACTGCTCAGCCCCATGGAAAAGATCCCACTTTGACCCCAAATTAAATAGTAATTATAACAGAAAGTCAGTAAATGAACCCTCTCCCCTAGTTTTGCCTGTCTCTAATGCCCTTAATTCTTCTATACATATTTTTTTATATAATGCATATGTTGGTAATTAAGTGTCCATGAAACAGATATACAAGGAAAGGTCACTATACTGTGCCTGCTCCCTATGCATTCAGACTGCATGCCCTGCTGATGCAGGCATTATGTTGTTTGTACAGCACACTGTAAGTTACTGTGGATGCTTAGAGGGTTTACAACAGAATAATTAACTGCATTACTTTCATTATGAGGTGATGATGCTTTTTTAAATTAACTAATACTCACAAAAATATTTTCTCCATATTTTGTTTGAAGCATGTTTAAATGAAGAGATATAGCATGCAATCATGATCAGACACGTACCCTGCAAATAGAAAAGTGACAAGGGTATCTCTCCCCATTCCCTATATAATGCAAGAATGGACACAAACTTTTCTATTTGTTGATGCTCATGACAAAGAAGCAGAGCTGAACCTGTCTCCTGTGTGTTCACTGGGCTACATCATCTATGTGTAATAATTTTTACTGTCATAATGGTGCGCATGTCAAATTCAGTGGCATGCATCCAAGGATGTGGTTTGCAAGAAGCATCAAAACCACCACTAGCTCATTGTTCAAAAATAACTGGTCTTGGACCTTTGATGGCTAAAAAACCTGATGTCACTGAGTGAAATAGAAACAAGGTAAGAAAGCAGCTACTTTTAGAACTAACATTTATGCTTGACTAGAGGCAGTGGGGACATGATCTAACTGGTTAGCTGATGAGAGACCCTACAGGAGTTTTCTACAAAAACAGGAAAACAGCATTAAACTGACATTTACTCAGCAAGCCACCAGCCAGAAGTGCTTGGGGGACCCCCTACACTGAAGCAAAATGCCAGAGCTGTATAATGATTAGACTTTGATGGATCCCACTGACATCCCAAAGGCTGTTCTGTTTCTATTTTTTATTTCTTTCATCTCATCTTCATCCATAATTTGACAAACTATTTTTAAGTATCTATTTTCCTTGTGATTTATATATTCCAGGCTCATCAAATTAGTTCAATACTTCATCCGAGCACTAACTACACCTTAGCTGTTAAAGGGATGCTGTATTCCCAAACCCACCATGTTTAGTTGTGACAATATCTGATCACTTTAAAAGCAGTGATAGACATACCCCTGCAGCCAAGATTCCCCCAATTTGTCCTATAGTGACATTCTACAGTTCTTGTCTTCTACTCTCTACATCATTAAGCCCCAGTGACTGAAAAAGCAAGAAAGAATGGGAGAAAAATAGTAATCTCGAAAGGTTTGTGTAAACTTCTTCCGAATTATCTCCTTGGGTTTGGGCCTGGAACAGCAGGCAGTTGGCTAGTTTGAGCAGTGTATGCCCCCTCAGCCAGGGAAGCTAATTCCATTACTGTCTGACCCAGTCTCTGTCCAGATGAAGCTATGGTACATATCTGAGACTCACCCATGCCAAAGTTCTTGTGTCTGCCACCAGGGAAGCTCAAAGAGAAGACCTTCCTGCATGATGTGATAAAATGCATTAGCATTTGACTTTCAAGCTCCCCTGCTGCCATGCATTTCTGTAGGGGGTGCATTGGTATTTTTTATTTAATTGGAAAGGTATTTTTATTAAATTCCTAATTTATTTTTGGTCCAACAACAGTATAGGCAAGTCAGCAAGAGTATGGGCAAGTTTAGTTACCTTTTATGTATGCTGAAGAGAGTTAGGTTAAACCTAGTAAATTGTTGGTGACCTACTTAGCATTTAGAATAGTCTTGTGCTTCAGTCTGCTGCTCCATCACTGCACGACAAGCTTTGAGCACCTTCACAACTAACAAAAACAAAAGTTTCAAACAAAAAAACTTCCAGTCCTTGTTAAATCACAGGCAAGGCATAAACTTGAAAATACATACTGTGTCATTATTACCTGAGGAAAAAGGTAACCTCTCAGACAAGCCAAGCCAAGCCCAACTCACTACAAATCACTGCTGTGAAAAGTTTGAAGGTCTCAGAATTTAAGCTCAGTGAATGTTCCTCAAAAAAAAAAAAAAAATCAGAGAAGGAGCATGTCCCTCAAATGTAGATGATCTCTGATTCAGTGCTCACCATCACCATCATAAAGACCTTTTTTTTTTTGTGGGATATGATAGCAGGGAAGAAAAGATTTTTGTGTAGTGTATATTTTGCTTCATTGAAAGATGTGACCAGATGAAGAAAATAAAATATCTGGAAGATGCCATTTATTAAGAAAGATTTTCAAATATTTAGATTATTGTTTTAAAGTCAAAATAAAAAAATGTTCTGGGTTTTGGGGGGTTTTTTGGTGGGTTTTTTGGGTTTTTTGTTTTTTTTTATTTGCTCTGAATAGCATAAGTAATATTTTAAATTGTAGCAGGAGGGATTTAGCTTTTTAATAGAATAGATACCCTATGGAATTTCTGTCATTTAAAGTTTTAGAATAAATGTCCATCAGGAGGAGTTTAGGTGCAGGTGTGTCTGCTTAGGGGACATGGAAATAAACCAGGTGAATTTCTGTTGCTGTTAATTTTTTATTCCATACTGCATGAAGTCATTGTCAAAAACCCTCTGAATTCTCAGAAACAAAATTAGTTTATGGCAATCCTAAGTTAAGACAGAGGTATAATAAATGAGAATTCTCAGTTTTTTCTCCATTAAAGAACAGTTTGAATTAATGAGTAGGTTTTATTTGTCTGCACGTGCAGTTGAGGCAGGATCCAGCTGTTCAGACACGATAATTTAGTGCCTTTTCAGCTACTCTACAATACTTCACTTGCTTCCTAACTGTTGCTACGGAATGGCACATTTCCCATGGATCTGTCAGCTCCATACACACCTGGCATATCGATGATGTCTTAGAGAGAACACCCTGCAGGGAATGGGCTGAGAGCCAGCACAGTCACACGCAGTTACCACCAGAGAGGCAGGCAGTACCTTTGAGCATGGCCTTGTACATCCTCACAGCCCTTCTACTGACACCACAGAAGGACATGGGTCTCCTCAAGGCCCTGGGTGAGATATCCTAGAATCTCATAAGTGGAACTAACACATGTGTCCGCGCAAATGAATTGAGCTTCTAGTGTTTGATGTAAGCCTGGAGCTATAAAATGCTGCCTGATTCCTCTTGCCATATGTATAACAGATGTTGAAATCATGCTATTGCAACCTCTTCTTGAAAGCATGTAACATGTTATACTTCAAACAGTGACTAGTTCTGTTTTATAACAATTTGGATATGATTTTCACAACTTCTATGGCACTGCCAGCATAGGTTTTAGTGTTTTTCATTTCCTTTCTGATATATTTTGTGGCACAATAGACTACTAGGAAATACTTGGTTGTTAAACAAGTTTTAAAATTATAAAATCAATGCTAAATTTTTAAAGCTTAATAGGAATATGCTAAAGAAAGCATATAATACATGAAGAAAATAGGAAAAAAATAGAAAACTATTGTAGGAAAGGATTTACCTTATGAACTGCTATATCTATCAGTATTCAGAATCCTATTCTGTCTCCTAGTTGAGGGAGAGTTGAGGAAAGATGAAAGGGGCGTATTCCTATACAAATAACAAAAAATTCTTTACTCTTTGTTATAATAACATTTGAACTTATAGGTCACTCCCTACTAAGGTTAGCACAGATTTAACCCACTAACATTAAATATTAATAGTTTATCTTTCCTTTGCATTTTAAATCAAAATTTAAAAATCTGTTTGTTCCCAGAAGCTAGCCACAGAGACTAGAAACCATTTCCTTTTCATAAAGCTATTTTTATTAACAGGAAAATCTTGATCATAATAGCTTTTGGATTTCTGTAACTTCCACAATAAGAGCAGCAGAAGTTCACACTTAGCTCCTTAGCTTTTGGAACTGTTAATGATAATACTGCTGATTAACAACAGGATAAAAAACTATGTCAGGGTGCTGTTTTTTTTCCAGAATCACTGGATTCTGGATGAAAAAAACCCACATGAAACAAATTAAAAGTTAAATATTCCACAAACAAATGAATCTGAAGGTTTGTATCCCTACATACTCATGTTCTTTTATCAGTCAGAAGAAACAGCTTCTAAATCCGAAGTGATAGTTTGAAAACATTAAGTCAAAAAAGAAATTGCAACTCCTAGAATTATTTTTTTTTATCTCCCCTTTCAAATGTTTTCCAATATTTTCTGAGTCTTGAAAGACTCTTGGGGACTTCAGGAATTTAAAATGTAACAATAAGCTGATCTAGAAATTTCGTAATCAAAATTATTCCTATATTATAACAAAGATTTATTATATCTCTTGAAGCTGAAAATACAATATCTCTTACAACAAGGATGTGCAGGCTAGCCACAGTATCATTTCGGTTAGAAGGGAACTCATATTCTCCAATTTCTTACTCAAAGAAGGCCAGTGAAAGCACATTTAATCTAATGTCTCTCTGTAAAAGGCAGCTATTTGAAAATGTTCAAGCCTTGTGATCATTCTACAAAAACATACCTCTTTAAAATAAGATATTTATGAATAGAAAAGCAAGAACATATTTTAACTAGAAAATAAAAAGTCATTTATCTACTTTAAGAGATTAAATTCATATTGGAATGATCCAATGTACTCTGCAGAAGAAACATGAAGGCAACAAGCACAGGAGGTAATAATTAAAAATTAAAGCTTTTGTTGCCTTGGGCAGGTTAGATTGAATTTGTGCAGGTTCCAGTAATATAATTATAATTACACTGCACAAAGGTGTGAGAGCTGAAGTACCATTACATAGTACTCCTTGCTTGAGACAATGGGCAACAGGCAGTTAGCTTGTTTTAGTGTCCTGTTTTAAGATTAAAGCTTAGATAATAAGAAATATCTTATTTTCTCTTTATCATACACTGGTGAAACACAATAAAGCTTGGTTATCAAAGAAATGTTCAAACCATGGTGATGAGCATGGTACTAAGAGATTAATAAGCTAGACAATTCAGTAAATTTCAACTTCCAAATCTCAGCAGAACTGTAGAAATGAAGGGACAAAGCATGGAGAAGTTCACATTATCACAACATACCTGCTAGTCTGAGAATAATTTCAAGGTGCTGTTGAGGAAACCAGGCATCCATCATAGAACTGAATTTACACCTCAAAAAATCATTATAGGCTTGCATAACAATTTGGAGTCATAGAATTGTAGAATCATGGAATCATAGAGTGTTTGGGTCTGAAGGGATTTTAAAGAACATCTAGTTCCAACAGCCCTGCCATGGGCTGGGACACCGTCCAGTAGACCAGCGTGCTCAAAACCCTGTCCAGCCTGGCCTTGACAAATCCAGAGTTGAGGCATCCACAACTTCTCTGAGCAACCTGTTCCAGTGCCTTACCACCTTCACAGTAAAGAATTTCCTCCTAACATCTAACCTAAACCTATTGCTTCTCAGTTTTAAGCCATTCCACCTCATCCTATCACAACAGTTCCTGATGAAGTGTCCTTCTCCAGCTTCCTTCTAGACCCCCTTCAGATACTGAAAAGCTGCTGTGGGGTCTTCAGGCAACATTGTCTTCTCCTAGAGAGTCAATGATGACTCCTACAACAGAAGGAAAGATGCTCATGTGGGTTTGTCTTGGGTTTCTTGCAAGATCTGATTTCTTGGATGTGATTGCAGGCAATCCTCAGATTTGGGGTGTGCCTAATCCAAAGTAGTAGTCAGTTACCCAGGAAGTATTAGCATAACATTTTTAAGTAAATCACAGAACAAGAAATTATCTCAATTGAGAACTGCACTGTGCAGGTCCCTTCCAACTCAGCATATGATTCTGTGTTTCTAAGATTAATTTTATTTTTCTTTGACTATATTGACTGGCCCATAGATTTTGCTCTGAGAAAGATAA
Organism: Donacobius atricapilla; assembly: GCA_013397315.1. Taxonomy (NCBI): domain Eukaryota; kingdom Metazoa; phylum Chordata; class Aves; order Passeriformes; family Mimidae; genus Donacobius; species Donacobius atricapilla. The sequence goes on along the minus strand of WBMY01014678.1, from coordinate 164,453 downwards.
TTGAAGGAGAAAAGTTTGCTCTACTTATTGAAAGATACACGCCCAGCTCACTGAAGATGTTCTTCTCTTTCTCTAAACACAGAAATGGGCTTTTGGTCCTTATAGAATATTTCTATCCAGACTCTGCAGTTAGGGGGAAGATTATTTCTGAGTCATGCAGGTTTTATAAACACGCTGGAATTTAGCACAAACTAAAGACTTGCTGAGGCAACAGGACAAATGCAAGGTCCTTCACCTGGGAAGGAAGAGCTCCTTGCAGTTATGCCAGCTGGGCTTGACTGAGGGGAGCAGCACTGCTGGCAAGATGTAAGGTGTGTTGGCAGAGAGAGAGTGAGCAGGAGCCAGCAATGTGCCTTGGCAGTAAAGAGGAACAACAATATTCTCAGCCGTGTGACTAGAAGAGATGGAGCAAAGTAATCATCTCCCTTGTCACAGCATTCCTTCTGCAGCACTGCATTCAATTTTGTTCTTCCCAATACAGGAAAGACATAAATAAGCTAGGGTGGATTTAGTGGACCAAGATGGTCAGGGATTGGAGCACTCGCCCTGTGAGGACAAACTGAGAGAGCAAGGCTGGTTCAGCCTGCAGCAGAGGTGGTTTTTGGTGTTCCTTTCTGTAGCTCTCCTGCACCTCTGGAAAGATAAGTGAGACGATGGAGTAAGGCTCTTTGCATCAGGAGAGTGAGATATAATGGGCAGAGATAAGACTAAGCAACCTCGTGAGCACACAGCTGACCCTGCCCTGAGCAGGAGTTTGAACTAAACACCCACATCTCAACGTCCCTTCCTGATGAATTTATCTTGTGATTCTATAAGTTCTCAGAAAACAAGGTGAAGAGTAGAAAATATAACAGCTAACATGAGTTACCAAAGTTTTGCTGTTACCAAAGCAGCAAAATCATCCTGGGATTGATGAAGTAGAACAGACTTGCGAGACTCTTGCAAAAAGGTAGGGAACAGTCTGCCCTTTGCTTCAATCATGAGAAGGAATAACCTTAAGTCATAGCAATAGATTCCACTGTCATATGTTCTTCCTTTCAAATGATATTTCTTAGCCACTCACTCTTCTGAAGTATATATGAAGCCTCATTTACAGATTTCTGTCTCTATTTGTATTATCTTTCTAGTATTTTCTGTCCTGCTTGCTCCTCTATGTACTTGAGATAAACAATAATCATAATAATCCTAACAAAGATAAAGCACATGCATTTTATTTTACTCTGAAACATTGGGGATATCATAAAGGGTAGGTAAAGAAAAAAAGGGAGTCTAAAAGATAAAATTCAAGTTTTGATTTTAATTAGCAAGAAAAATTATGGTGCTATTGTACCTTGATACTGTGCTTTAAATAATTTCAAAATTGCCTATAAAATTAGTTACATCAAGATAGACATTTTGGTTATATTTAACATGATAACAAAAAAATGAGGAGGAAGAAAATTAGCTGTTTATGATCAGAAGAACTGTTCTTTCTTGCAAAACCAAGCATTGCAGCTCCTAGGTTCAGGATCACAGTCACTGAATAAAGTAATGCACTTCAAGAGGTTTAATCTCAGAAATGTCAATTTTATCACTTACATGTGATATGAAGTCAATCTATACTGGATTCTACCAGGCCAGAGACATTTAATAGGTGCTATTGCTATTCTAGTCAACTTTAAACAATTCTCAGGCCAGATTTGTGTTTCTAGAAAACAGAAGAACTAGACATAATACCAGTAGGGAAAAATCTACTCTTGCTAAATGAGCATTTTATGGGAATGAGGAAGATTTTAACTAACTAAGAAGATTTGAACTATGAACTAAATTTACTTATCCTTTACTTCACATAAAAACTTGATAAAAAACACTCTTAGACATACTTGTTCTTGACAAAGTTCTTTAAGGATTTATCAACTGCTTTGCAACATTTAGTTAAAATTTGAAAAGGTACAAATCTCAAAATTGTAATTGGCCAATGTCTTTTTTCAGTTATCTAAAAGAAAAAAGTAAAGAGATATTTACTGTTAATTGCTGTGCATTTCTGACTTTTAGAATTTTCTTTGCAATCACTTCTGCATATAAAATGCCATCATTTGTATATTTGCTGCTGGCAGCATGAAGAAAGCAAAGATCATTGCCAGCTTTATGCATACTATTGTAGATCAGTCTGAAACTATAATAAAGGCTGGGTTTTGCTCTTTAACACTGGCCTTTTGTTGAGTTTCTGTCTAATATTCTACCAGACAAATCAAAGCATGTATAATTTAAAAGGGCTAAAGAAGAATTTCTCCTTATATACCACTAACTGTTATTTTAAAAATAAAAGTTATGATAAAAGCAAACAAAAAACACGATTGTGCCTTACGATACAAGTCCTAAATTCCCATTCAATTCTTCATAAGGAATGAGAGAAAAACAGGATTTCTGATTTTTTTTCCTAACTGCTCTAAGTTGCAGTACATAAAAATTGCACAACTGCATCTGAATGTTTTCTTTAATTGTAATTTGTAATGAAACCCTTTATGCTTCCTACATTGTCCTCTGTTTCAACAACATTAAATTCCAATTTGTTGACATCTGGTCCAGTCCAAATCAAATCAAAGACATTTGACATTGCAGAGCTGCATTCAGCAAGCTTTCAGACAAACAGCAGAGGTAGCACAGAATTTTTTACACACTACAACAGGTCTCCTTCATTCTCAGTATACACAAAAAAACAGTGTGAGACACAAGTACCAGGAAAGAAAGAATGAAGAATTAAAAAGGGATGTCTTGTTCTTTCCAATTTTAGGTAACCATAAACTAGAATAATTCTGCTAAAGTCTGCAGAATTCTACTGTGAATAAAATAAAGAAATTACATCTTCTCACCTTGAAAAAAAGCGGTTTGATTTCAAATAATTGAATGAGTATTCTGTATTTACAAATGCAGCATTCTAGTTCCCTTGTAATAAAGATATAAACAAGCTTTCTCTAACCTTCATCTCCCTCCACAAAAACTTTCTACTTGAAATTTTGACTTATGTAATGAATAAAACTTTTCTTAGGAAAACTGAAGTATAGGTCAGTAAAACAAGTCAAAAAAATGTATTAAGAAAGATAATTGTACCTGCAAGGCCTAGGAAGTGAAGGAACTGTGTGGCATTAATGATTTCCTTCCTTCCAGAGCTGCAGAGCTCATCAGGTAAAATGTCTGTTGTGATTTCAGTAATGTAACTGTGTCCTCTTGACTCTACAGCCCTTCTTAGGCTATCCATGTTCACATCAACCAGAGCATCATCTGGAACCATGCTGAGCCATTGTGGTCCCTTGCCGCATCCCTTGGGTTACACCTTGGTAGGGAATCAAGCACCATAAGTTTTTCCAAGACAATTAGAGAAGTTTAATAGGCAGCACCCAAGGGTTGAAGTAAAAGACGTTTTCTCAGAATATCACTATAAAATTCACATGTAGTTTGAGTTCATTTGTCATCATATCCTAGCAGCACGTCCCTCTGAAAGATTCTTTTTGGTATATGAGGTTACATTAGTCCACAATACAAAAAAAAGGTTTGCTTTGGGATTGTTTGGAATTTTATTCATTGACGATGTCTATGTTAAATAATTAGCTTATTAAATGCAAAGACTTCCCTGAGATGATATGATGATAATGAAAACTTCAGCCTAGTGCTAAATACTGTCAACAGAAAAACTTCTGTGTCCTTCTAAAAGCCAAAAACCATTTATCAACATGTTGTAACAAAATATGAGCACAACACTCTCAATCAAACATGGCTTGGCGATTGACCCCAGCCATGTCTCTTTTAAACAGTGCATCAGATTTACTATCAAAAAACAATTTATAGGAGGGTGTTAATGTTCTCCCCCATCTCCTGCAGCAGCAACAGCAGCAAAACTCGGGGTAGATTACGGGGACAGGATGAAGACAGAAATGAGCTGGTTGGCACCTACAACAGCCTCTTAGCAAAGTTAGGTACAATGTTGTGTTGGTTTATAATTATTTATACAAAAATTAAATTTAAAGGATAGAAAATTGCCAAATCAAATTACCAAATCAAAAAGATTTGGGGAGAAGATTGGGAAAAAGCACTGGTCTAGAGACTGTGATACAGAAGTGCCATGTGCCAAAGAAACAACCCTGTGTATCCCAGGCCTATTAAAGTGCAGCTGCTCTTCACTGGCCTCAATCCCTAAACCTGAAATAAGTAAAAAAAACATAACACAGACATACCTAGCAAGAAGTGCTTCATGAGACGCTCCTAATAGCAGCAAGTCATACAAGATGATTTCATGGGCTCTGAACATCCACAGATACCTGCTGCCTGAAGGCCTGTGTCAGGAGCAGAGCCTCTCCTCAGTCTATTTTTCAATACAAAAGAGTGTAGATATTATTCAGTGTCATGCACCTCCCCAGTTCTTCTCTCTCGTTGAAGAAAGAAGCTCATCCTGTACTCCTCCACCTTCCTCTCCACCTCCAACTGTTTTGAAAGAGCTGCCTATCATATTTAAAGCAGACCTCACCTGACAGCGAATTACAATATCTAATAAAATTCTGGGGCACCAAATCTTTCTTCTTTCCCTGAACCCCTGAGGCTACTTAGAGTTCCTGAGCTTGCCTGTGGTAGAAGGGTGAGTGACCTAGCCAAGCCACAGCTGCTGAGTCACAAGTTAAAGAAAGGGTAACCACTTCTCACAGGTGCTCCACGTGAGACCCACATACCAATGCTGACCTCCTGTAGAAATGTTCCAGCTGCCTCTGCTCCTCCAGTCACTGGACAAAGTTACTGCCATGAGAGTAGAAGGGGAATACAAAATGAAGGTAGTTGTGACAGCCTGCCAGCTTTTCCTCTCCATGCTTCTGTCTTGGGCAGAATGGGAAAAGCCACTGCTTCTCCAATAACACAGTTCCTCATAGCAGTGGGCAAGAGGATGGCTGGAAGCACAGCAGCTGCTGCAGCCTTCTGGAGTCACCACACAATCACAGCACATCATTATCACCACTTAGCATGCATGATGACCAACACTTTCCACAAATGACTAATAAATGTCTATCACTTCTATTTTAGCCTTATTTTATTGGGTCCAATTTCTCATGCCAGAACATCACAAGCATCTTGGAAAGCATTATTCAAAGTCTCTTCTTCCAGACTTTCAGTTTTACATATTAGAGATAACTACATTTTAGACAGTAGCCTGAAATCCGTCAGCACCAGGGCCATATTCCAGATGAGGGATGGGTCTCTGGGCTGGCTTGCTTCAGAAGCAAATCTAAATATAGGGCACATGGAGGTGCAGGACAATACCTGCTCCCCTTTCTACCTGCTCTCCCACAGTGACAGACTTGCCCTCTTGCCTTGCTGTGGGAGATTTTTGGATGTATCTCTAGGACTACCCACATTACTTGAATAACCACCCCTTTGAGGAGAGGTTGAAGAGTCAGGCAGAGGTATCCTGGAGTCTAAATCAATTTTATATGGATTTAGCTGAAAATATTCAGCTGGACTGTGCCACTCTAGAAACATTTTCTCCATGTACAGATAGAAACAGTAGCTGTTAGCAGTACAATGGTTGCAAAAGATACTCTGCGGGGGAACATCAGTTCTCAACACTGTTATTAAGGAAACATCTCATAAAAATCTTTCAAAGATCTGACAACTCCTTGCTTAATTGTTCAAAACTATAACCTCTCAGCACATTTTCAAGAGTATTACCTAGTTTTCTTGCTTTGCTTTTCTGCTTGGAAAAAGCCTGTATCTTTCAATATTCTCGATATTTTAGCAGCACCAATTGAATTGAATAATCAGCATTTTTTCTCTGGAAGAGTACTAAAAAGAAAGAATTGACTAAATTTATTGTGATTTAGCCACAAATTTATAGTGTATTTAACATGATTATATGCTCATTTTAACATGGTTATCAATGGACTTAAATATATGCCTGCTGGGGTTTAAACTTGACAATGACAGCAAGCAATACAACATGATCTGTCATTTATATATTTGCAACACACATTTTGGAGCTAAATCACTTCTCATTCAATGAAGAAACACTTTTACATTCACTGCAGTTATTCCAAAATTATGCTCATATAATTTGCAAGAAAAACAGACCCCATAATCCTTAGAGTCTATCAGAAATTATCTATATACAATTTGGACTAAATACTCATATGCTGTGAATCATATAGGTGTTTTGATTTACAACAGCTGAAAGATCTGTCTCACCAAACATAAATTACAGGCTTCATCTGAGACGTAAATCCCTGGGAATCTTTTGCTGACATGGAATCTATGTGTTGTTTTCACATGCAGAGCCTGTGTATTATCAGCCAAAATCTTAACTTGCTGAATATTGCAGGTTATACTCAGGCATAGCTAGTGCAAGAAGGTCGGGAAGTTAAGCCATACTTTCAGCTCTTAGCCATCTCTTCTTCTTAACCTGCAGCAGGAATTTCAGAAAAAAGGCTTTCTTTCCATTTCCTTGACATTGCTCAGGATTGGAAGCCATTTTTCCCTGCCCTCCTATCATTATACACAACCCTCTTTATCTCTCTGTTTACTCCTTGCAGGACAAACCCCTTTCTTTCCATGTGCCCAGGGAGAAACAGAACAGAATCCCTTCAATTCAGCTCAGTTATCTGAGGCTATGTATCATTCTTGCACTTTTCTTCCATGGCACTGTTAGAGGTCTGCATCTTTCCTAAGAGGGAGTCAGATCTATATATACACGATAATTTATTCACTATAATTGTTTTGAAGTTCCTACAATTCACCTCTATCTATCTATCTATCTATCTATCTATCTATCTATCTATCATCTATCTATCTATCTAATTGGTGTACTACCCTTTGGGAAACAACAGAAACTGCACACATTTCTTACAAAATAAGTGCATTTTTACTTGTCTCTTAAACAGGATTCAGTCACTGGAAACAGGAATAAGATGAAGCAGTTTGACACAGACTGCCAGGAGATGTCTTAACACCCCAAATTTATGTTTTCTCCATTGCCCTGCTTAGGTTCCAGAGATTTCCCTAAACTTTACCCCTTTGTTAAAGATCTGAATGTGAACTGATTGTTACCCAACAAATTATCTCACTGCCATAAACGTAATTAAGAATACCAATCACTTTTAAATTGTCATAGTTTCAGTAAAGACCATTCTGTATTCTAAAACCTCAACTGATGATGTTACAGCAGCTTAGCTGATCCACCGTGGGTGTCTTTATTCAAGCAAATTATAAGTTACCTGAGGAGTTACCTGGGCATAGGAATACTCTGTTTTCTAGTTCTAAAGCTGTACTATTAGCATGTACCAACTAACTTTTTCCCAAATAATTCCTGGGTATTGGTCAAAAGTTAACACTGAATGAACATTGCCACAAAAAGGTCACACGCACATAGTCAACCTCTTTTGGAGGCACCGGGGATTCATTAGCGCAAGCATGGGCTGTTCTGTACTAGTTAGCCTCAGTTACTGTAAACATTTCTGGACACTTTTATCTGGCCAGCTTATATCTGTGAGTGTGCTCTAAACCCACTCATATTACAAAGCAGAAAAAAATTATTCTGACCACCGGATAACCTTTAAACTAAAGTGCATCTTGTAAACCAGGACTGAGATTGAGTCCTGGGACTGTTGCCACACTCATCAGATACCCAATATATTTTTAAACCTGTGTAACATAGTCATCATACATTTGATGCCTAAAATACAGCTGGGTTATGAATGCCTTGTAGTTTAGTATATATTGCTCTTATGGTGACTAGCATTTCATGAGAAATTAAGAACATACTCTAGTTAGAAAGCCTAAGATGGGAAAATTAGATGCTGAGCATTGCTCTGTTACATAAAGATTGAAAAGTATCTCTTCTTGAAGTAAGGAATGAGTATGCTCATGTAGTCTGTGTCTGCAATTAACAATATAGCAGTGCTGTCATGGACAACAGGATCAATAGATTAAACCACCCCCAACCTCATTATAATTCAGCAATGTAGGAGGAGAAGGTCATGGCCATATTCAGGGGTTAAAATTAAGAGGAAGATTCATTAACTTTGAATCCACCTCATCATGCCTGCAAGTCTGTATACAGAGAGATGGCTTTACATGCTTAATAAGATGGGAAGAACTGGGAACTAGAATTAGAATTAGAAATAACTTCAGTGAAGTAGAATTTAAAACTAAACAGCATTGACTATAAAACAAAGTAGTAGTTCAAGAAATATGTGTGCTCTAAACAACACTCATGAATGTATCAATAAACAGATAAATTCAATTATATTATGTTGAACTCTGATACTTTTCTGACATTACTTTTGAAAGTTAGTGATAATCAACAATGTAGAAACACTTTAGTTCATAGCAAAATAGGACTCAAAAACATTATGCATGACAAATATCTAATGAAAGGAAAAAATCTTTGGTACACACTTTATTTTATGACCTTTTCTTTACCTTCCTCTTCTTTTGTGGAGGACTCTTACTTTAGAGGAATGTGTGGCTACTGTTGGCACCACAGAAAGATTAACATGATAGCAAACTTGAAATTGTGGCCTAGTACCAAGAATGTAGAATGGCACTGATGGCATGAGCTCTTACACTTTTTATAGTCAACCTTGCAGCAGGAAAGAAAAGTATCACTGCATTAGAGTAATAATTTCTGCAAGTTTGTACCAGTTAGAGCGTCCCCAAGGAAATCACAGAGTAAAACTGCCCTTGCCAAAGACCAAGAATTGTATGTGCATGTGCTTTCACCTGCTTATTTTACATTCATTCAGGAGGCAGGTAAAAACATGGTTCTGTCTTCTGTGTTCTGATGCTAAAACACTGCCTGTTTTCTTGTTTTGTTTTGTTTTGGGGTTTGTTGTTGTTGTTTTTGTCTTTTAAAGATGTTATCCATACCAAGTACTTTCAAGTTAAAAAGTGTAATCTCCAGCTGCTTCCGGAGATGGGCTGGACATCGTGGTTTCAATGGTGTGAAGATGGGTGGTGGAGCTTCCCACACTGCTAGGGAGGAAGGGGCCTGAGCAGTGAAACATTGCTGTGAGAATGTTTATATAGTGTTGGGAAACAGCACCACTCCCTGCCAGCCTGTTCTCACCTGCCTCTGGCTGATCAGAAATGGAGTACAAAAGTACTTAAACATTTCTTTAAAAATTCAGCCTTTGTTTGCTCTGAACATGATTCTGTCCAAGAGAGGAATCAAGCCTTCTACAACCCTGTCTTTTGTTAAAATAGTAATACATGATTTTCAGTGTTCCTGCTCTGAACTTTGCAGGGTAGAGTGCTGTAGGCTGAGAGCAGGAGAGGTGTGTATGCAGTACCTGCACATGAGTACCTGAATAAAGGGACATGAGAGAAATGGTGTGCACGTGATACCCATGTCCATGTCATACCAGTGTGAAGAGCAAAGCTGAGGGGCAATCCTGAACTCACCAGCCTGCATTCAGGATGGTGCTAACTCAGTTGCATGCCTGGTTTTGGATAGAACCTGTCATGCTCCCTGCTTGTTCAGATCATAGGCAGAGAAATCACAAGTCTGCAAAAACCTAAAGAGAAAGGCTCTACAGGGACACTCTCATTACATACTCACACTGAAGGCAAAAGAGATATCTCACGACTAGTTTTATATGCAAAAAGAATCTCTTGGACAGGCACTTACTAATTAAGGAGGGACCGGGCTTCAACTCAGGCCCCCTTCAGGCCATACTGTGTTTTATGCCACAAGCGTTCACGTTGTGGACGTTACACCAGCAGACTCCAAGTAACAAATACCAAACTTCCAGATGGCAACTTTTGTTCCATTTCATAATTTCTGAATTCTCTGGGATGCAGAAAGTTTTACTAAAATTTTTCTCTTCTGTTGGAAATAACTGTTTTTCTTTTAAAGTTTTTCCCCAGTGGACATTCTGTAAGAAGACCTTGTGAAAGATTGAATCTGCTGATTCTGAAAGTCTTAGCTTGAAAGATAGTAAAATATTCTGAAAAGTATTGAAATTTGTCATCAGCAAGAATTTGTCGTTGCAAGAATAAGGTGATGAGAATCAAGAAATATTAAGCAGACAACTATTTTAAAAGTGCACAACCTTTTAAATCAACAAATTCAAAATTGCGCAGCATGCATAAAGAAGATAATGGAGTGTCATTATAGACATGTATTGTACTCTCTGGACTGAATTCTATGATACCTCAGATCTCCTAAACTGTATATTCTAGATGCATTTCATGTTGTTTAAATTTTAGGATAAATAAAAAAAAAAACCTACTCTGAATTTAAAATTAAATCATGCTAACTGAGGTTTAATACAAAAACTATCATGATACTTTTTCATCCTCCTCAGAGTTAACATTTATTACCTACAAAACACATCAAGACTAGAATGACATTGAAAATACAGTAGGGGTTTTTGTGGCAATTTTGCAGCATTTTCTAATACTATATAGCAGCATCTCTAAACCAAGCTCTTATGGAGGATATATCGTGCCTGTGAGTGTTCTGAGCTCACCAGCAGATGAAATCCATTTTTCAGTAACACAAATACTGGCTTAATTTACAAAGATTTATGGATCAATTTCTTGCCCATGAGCTGTGTATCACAATCCTGTATTGAGTTCCTTTCATGCCCTTAAGGACAAGCTTAAGGAGAAGCCTTTTGGATCACGTTTCCTGCCATGTTAATTTTTAAAATGATGTGCTTTCTTGCTGGCTTTGAACAAGCCTTGGAGATGGTAACCACAATATTTGCTGACTTCTTTTAATCTCTAATCCTTCAATTTTTTTCTACCAGGTGTATGGCTCACTACCAGCAAACTGTGTTACTTGTGGTGGCCTGGAAAGGAACACCCTCACATCAGTTTAAAATCTGATTTTTTAAAGCAAATACTTCTTATCATTCTGGATTAAACTATTCTAAGCTGTGTAATAAATAATAACCATGTATTTCCCCTATAACCCTAGGAAGCTGGGTTACAAACGGAAAGCCAAACCACATCATTTCTAGTTTGTATGTTTTCATTAGAAAAAAAGACATGGCATACATATTTTATTTTTCATACTTTTGTGATTTGCTGTTCACAAGTTTATACAACTGATGTCTTTTCAGCATAGTTCCCACAGAAATTTCTGTTAAATGTTAGTTGAAGTGAAAGACAGATTGAACAAAGAGCTGGTATAATGTTTCTCTCTCCCTTTCTCTGAAAGGATCTGAGGTAATGAAAAAGCAAAAAAGAGGCTACAATCCCATTCAAAAAATTCAACTTATCAGATAAAAATATATACCTGCAGTTATCCTTCATGTTCTTTATATATTTTAATAGTCTTATAAATCAATAAAAAAAAACTTTAATGAAACACATTTTACGTCTTGAAAAGGGGTCAAAAATATAAATTTAAAATTCTAAGCTTGGTGCTTAAAAAAATTTATTGTATAATATCCCTACTTGCAACTAAGTCCTAGCACAATAGTTTACAGAGACTTTCTAATTTATATGTGTAATGTATTTTGTTTTGAAACGGAATAAATTTTCTGTGAACAATTACAATTAACTACACAGACAGCTGTGGAACAGGAGAACTTTACTCCCTGAATAAAAATTTAGTTTGTTCATAAGAAGGAATTTCTGTTCATATGGCAATGAGAATATTCAGAAATATTTTTGAACTTTACAATTCTACTTAATGATTCTCTGAAAAAGAATCTACTAATTTAAGATCAAAGGAACAGAAATAAATAGTAATATAGCTGATGGCTTTTCCTTTTTAGCTTATAGTTCTTGTAAACCCATATTAAATTATATACTTAATTTATTCAGGAAAGACAGCAAAGGAAAAGCAATATTTACCCTCCACCATCCTCTCCATAATTAACATCTTTTGAACTTTGGAAGCCTAACCCACTGGTCAAGTCACAGGTATTTTCACTTGGAATGACAACTATTTCAGCTCAGTTAGTAGCAATAAATGATTATCCTGGTTCTATACAGGAGAATAAGTTTCTGGTTTTATCAGCTGCATAAGCAATAGACTTATGTGATGTAGACTTAGGAGGGCTGTACAAATGTACATCATTTATCTGCACTAAGAAGTTGCTTCAAAACGTGAATTTCGTATCAGAAAGAAAAATAAAGATATTTGTTACCTCTGATCTTTGCTTGGTCTTAAAGGTGTTTGAGTGATGAGCTGAGCCTGGTTTTATCCTTTAATACAATCTCTTTTGTGTATCTATAGCTCTCTCTCTCTCTATATATATATATAATTTAATCAATAAAGTAGACCAATTCCAAACATTAATGAATTAAACTAGTAATCTTTGTTTTGTAGACCACCCCTCACATTCCCAGAAGTTTCATTGCTTGTTTGAGCACCAGGTATCAAAAAATACAAATCTTAATAAGACATGCACAACCAGTACCTTTGATTTTAGTCACTAGAATTTAAGAAATTGATATGCAGTAAAATAGGTACCAAAAAGGCATTTAATTTGCTTCAATGTCAATGTGTATGGATAGGGAATCTGAAAGAATTTTAATCATATTTGAGACTGGCATGTAAACACAATGCAATATATTGAATTATCATCTACATGAGAAGCTTTGTGAAAATCTTGCTACAGTGAGGATAAAGTGTTCTGTATGAACAGTGAAAACCTTGCTCTTGATTGTAACTCCAAGGAAATAATATGTCTTCTGTTGCGATATGTTAAACAGTAAAAGAGTTGTCTTAATCTTTTTAAGAAAGTCAACCTTCAGGATATAAGCTATTTACAAGAGTGTTGAGAAAAGTGAAGTTTATCAGTACTGGCAAGAAAATATGAGTATTACCATGCTGAGAGTATAAATAGAAATATTAAAAAGTGTACTTGTTATTTACTACTTGGTTAATTCATGGTAGAGTGGTGGGGCTATGGTAGTGGTGTAAGACACTGAGACACCTTATTTTATATATTTTACATTTGTATATCAAGTACAAATACTGAGAATACAACTGCTATTTAACAGAGGTGAGGAGGTCAGAACCAACATGAACTGTTTATTCTGCCGAAGCCATTGCTAAAGTGTATACAGTGAGACTGGAAGTCCTGTGTTATTCCTACTGGTATACTTATATTAAACATATGTAAAAAACATATTACATGTTTTTTACCCTGCTTCAGAGGGCCCTTACTACTACAGTTTAGCACCACATTTTTTTACGCAACCATGATGTGCCACAAAGAAAGAAAGGGACATGAAACAATGCAAACTTTCTGGATTTCCTACGGGCACACAGATTTTTTTATTGTTGAGTACATAAGAAAATGTTGCAGAGAGTAAATGTTATGCTGCCTGTTGCAAGTATTTTTAAGGCAACACAGAGCTTTTAAATTTAAAAACATCATACGCATTTTTACAAGCAGCTGGTGTTTAAGTATGTTCGTAAGCAAATTGCAGTTGATGTTTTCTCTGCTAATTTGGTACCAAGGGACAATCTTGAAAATTAGATCTACATATGACTAACAAAAATCTGTTGCACAATGTAATTAACTGAGCCAAGGTAGACCCTCAGAAAATGACACTAAACACAAGAGGTTAGTCTCAGAGCTCTTGTGTCATCATGTTTGCACTGTGATTCATGCATCAGCCAGCTCTGGAAGCAGCCTTCATCCCTGCTGAGCAGGGGCACTGCGCTCTCTGGTGGGCACAGAGCTAGCATGGGCAGAAAGCAGAGGGGAGTTTTGGGAGGTGATGGCCGCCAGAGCTGTACCCATCCCAAGTCCCTCGTGGGAAGCCGTAGCTGCCATGTGTTAGCCCTGGAAGAGCCATACCTCCTCCTGAAACACCCAGGAGTGTCACCTGAGCCCAGTCCCTCCGCCCAGCAGCTGTGGGCTGCCCGACCTTTGTATGCCCACAGCAAATAATTTAGGTTAGAGACACCCCCGATCCTCTCAGTGTGAGTCTGACATGAGGGCCTGACGAAGCCAGATAGGCTTTTTAACCCCAAACCAGCATGAACTATTACTGCCTTGGTCTGCCTACAAGGAAACATCAGATGCTCAGAGGCCTTTGTTTTTCTGCCCTGGCCTGGCACAGCTACACAGCCAAGAGCAACAGTGCTACTGGCACATCCCAAAAGTTAGCCCAGCACTTATGAGGTAGGAAATAGGGCAGTGGCAGGGCAGGGTTCCCTCCCTCTTCCCAGACATGCACTTGTGTGGCCAGGCAACCTCCTCAGGGCTGTTCTTCAGGCCATGGCCTGGCCCTGACACTGCAGCTGCCTGAGGGCTGCAGATGGCTTGTTTGAATGCTGGACTGAGGTCCTGTGAGGGCAGCTCTGAATGCAAAAAGCAGAACAATATAAAACCTTTAGGGACAAAACCTCAGCTGCTGCTGAACCATTTCAGCGGCCACTACAATGTCTGCTCCATTATTTGAGTCTTGCAACTATTTCTGCCTGTACCACCAGGCTCAGAGAGCCTAGATGCTTTTATTTTGTGTTGGGAATATCAGCACTGTTTTGACCTTTATCCTTAAGTTCTCATGGACTACTTCAGAGGAGAAATCATTCTGACGAGGTTATATTAAAATTGAGTAGACCTGACAATTTGTACATCCTTAAGTAAAGACTCACAATCCACTTGTCCACCTCTGTAACTCTTCACCCTCTACTCCATATTTCAAATATGTTAGAAGGGGGATCTTTTCATCATGGCAAGCGTCTTCAAAAATCAAGCATCTATCGCAGTAATGGCCTGTCCATCCTTGTGTTCAGGTAATGGCAATTCAGCTCAAGATGCCAGCCCCTCCTAAGCACAGTGGAGGCACTTTACAAGAAGGGATGTATGCATGCTGTGGCTGTTAGATATTTTTCAAGTTGGCACCATTAGCTCCTGCCAGAAGACAAATCAAGGTGGCACCACAGCTGTTGTGCTGTTGAGGTGTTCACCAAACCTCCATCAGGCAGGAACAGCATATCCAATCCCAGGCAAAGCTCTGTTTGCTTCTTCCTCCAGACCTGCACCGATGGCTTCATAGGACAGCTTGCACCCACTGCTTAGGAGTGGTGCCTTTGCTCTCCAGTTGTCACTATGAGGGCACAAGGTGGGCAAAGTAAACGTCACGTTTAGGGCACTTAATCACTCCTTGAAGAAGGCATATGTGCTTTGCAGAAGGCATATGTGCTTTGCAGCACAACAAAGCTTTTATGAAAGGCCCCTGTATATTTTTAAGTTTAGCAAATGTGTACATACCTTGGATAAATATATTTGAAACATATGTTAAAATCAATAATCGAATTCAAGGTTTGGATTTTATTATCTTAGTTGCAGGTTTAATCTGATTCCCCATGACTATAGTAATTAGATCTACAGCTACAGTTATTAGAGGTGGAGGGAATACACTCTCTGTGAGTACAGCAAAAGGAACTCAATGAATCTGGCTTCACGCAGTGAGTGAGTCAAGAGCACCATCTCGTGGTTTTCCCGTTGCAGAACAAACTTCATTTTAAAAAATGTCCATAGTACAGCGTAATTTCCTCAAAAGGGCTGTCAGTCCTTGGCTTTGGGAGGTGAGAAAAAAATTCTTACTTAGAATCTTAATCTAGATTCCTTGTTTTTAAAGTCTCTAAGTCAGAGCAGACTTTATCTTTTAGGGCTAAATATACAGATTTTTTTTGAGTGGTTACTGACACAAGGATGACATTGATACTTTAGAAAAAAATTCAACATACTAAAATTTTACTTCCTTGCAGTGAAGCCTTTGGCTAGGGTGAACATATCTGGCACATGCTGCAGTTTTGCCACACTAGAAAATCAGGCTCTGAGGTGACCAGCTGGGCTAAGATGGCAGTAGTTATAGAGTTGAAGGTTGTTATTTTCTTCTTTTGGTTCTTATATGTTCCACAGTCCTCAGAGCACAAAGGCTTCTGCTGGAGGATATATTAAACTGATGAGAGCATCCAAACTTGTCCCTGTTTATACGAGTGACTCTGTCATCACACTCAGGGACTTCAGCTTCTCTCCTTGCTGTGGTAAGAGCTGAAATTGCCTTTAATGACTTGCAGAAAGGTGTAAGCACCTCAAGCAGCTCCTTGGGTTTTTCAGGACAGGACATAGTGCAAGAAATAAGAGCTGAAAAATGCAGATACTCAATATTGATTTCAGAAAGTCTTTAATGGCTATCTTTGTCTGTCTTCCAGCTTGGGTTAGGATGAAGGAATAATCTGTCTTCACAGCTGTTCAACATGGGGGGAATAGCTGCTAGACCCAGCAATTTACAGAGCAGAGAAAAGTCCCACCCTTCCTCACCATGCAAAGCCATTGCTGGAGATAAGTAAGTAACTGGAAGAAATCTGCACTTACACCAGGCATGCAGGAGACTCTGGCAGCCTGCAGGTATTTATCACCCTCTGTAGATCTGAAAGGCGTATGCAGTGTGGGTAAGCAGCTTATCACATTCCTGCAAAGTCACTGGGGCTGCCAACTGCTGAGTTTGAAAGTGGTTTTTGACAGCAGCTGCAGTACCTGAGGAGTACTGATCTCCATATGGCAAGTGCTGTGCTCTTGCCCCAGGTATGACTCACGGATTGCATATCAAAGGCAGGTCCAAGATAGCTCAGCAGAGACATTAACAACAATCTGCATCTACGACTTTCACACCTTTGGCACACAAATCACTCTCCTCAGCACTGGTTGGGGCACCTACTAGTAGTAACACCCATCATCCTCACTCTCTGAGGACCTGCTTTCTCCCTTAGCAGTAGATGATGGCATGTCTGGGTGGGGACTGATCGTCCACCTTTCTTTTTCTGCAGCTCACCATTCACTGAAATTATTTATGAGGAAACCAACCATCCTGCGATTTTCAGTAAGATTGCATGGGTTTGTAGTCAGGCCCGTAGTCAGTGTTACTGGGCAATGTTTCAAATGCTGGGCAGGATTATGATAAAGAAATAGCTGTGCCACCCTAACAGATCCTATGCATAAGAAAATTGTAAGTGTTGATAACAGATCAAGGTCCTTAAGCAGCTGTCACCCACCTGTTGAAGGCTGCAGTCTTGAGTGTCTATTCTGATTAAAACTAAAGCTGGTAGGCAAAGATCTGAGGATCATATAAATTAAAAATGGTTGGGCAAGTGAAAACAGTCACAATGATTTGCAGCAGGTCCATTACAGCTTGGCCAAAGCTTCATTAATCAAATAATTTGACCTTTCCAACAAGGTTTCAGGTAGGAGGTAATTATTCCTTATCACTCAGAAGTCTGTGAAAAATGTCCATTTCTTCACTCTTATTTGGAGGTAAAAAGGAAATTTTCTCAAAATTCTTCATGAACAGATAAATTTCTACAGCTAAAAAAGAAGGAAAAGAAGGAAAACAACAGCTATTCTTTACTCAGTGTACAAGTTGTTAGGCCTACTAGAATTATTATTCTTTTAGTAAGCTGAAAAATATAAAAAGATAAATTTGATTTACCACACTCAGATTGAAAACACAGTTTTAATTCAAGATGTATCCTACAGTGCAACACCAGTCTAAGAGTGAATTCCTGTGCCATATTTCTTGAAACTTACAGGAA
This sequence comes from Donacobius atricapilla, assembly GCA_013397315.1. NCBI lineage: Eukaryota > Metazoa > Chordata > Aves > Passeriformes > Mimidae > Donacobius > Donacobius atricapilla. Next base: position 146,923 of record WBMY01014678.1, on the reverse strand, counting down.
ACAGTTCTGTTCACATTATCTGCTGCTCTTCAGGACTCAGGAATTTCAGTAGATACTAATGAAAATTTTGTAACAAGTCTCGCTTGGAAGATTAACCCCTGTGGGCTCAGCCTATCTCTTGCTATGGTTTTATATGTATCATGATGGTACTGTCTAAACACCACAATAATGGATCACAAATTCGTAGAATTTGTGGGTTGAATTCATAGAATGGTGTGGGTTGAAAGGGACCCTAAAGATCATCTAGTTCCAACTCCCCCGCTGCAGAGCAGGGCCAGGGTTGGGCCAGGTTGTTCAGAGCTCCACAAACACTCCTGGAGTTGGGCATCCAGTTTCACTTGGAAACCTGCTTCAGTGCCTCACCACCCTTAAGAGTAAAGGTTTTTTCCCTAATATCTACTCTAAAACTACATTCTCTCAACTTTGAAGCCATTCCCATTTGTCCTGTCACTACACACACTACAGTTCAAGAAGCAAGACCTACGGTGTGGTCCTTTCCAGTCTGTCATTTACTTACCAAAAAGGAAAAAACCCACCCCAGGTAATTCCACAAAATTATTATTCTATTTCTTGAAAGCCTGCCTTTTTTTTACTGTGGTATCAGCAGTATTTTGCTGACCATGAGCTAGTTCAGCAACAGCAGCATAAATCCAGGCAAAAGAAAAATTTCCATTGAAATGAAAAGGAGGTGTTGGCACTTTTGACACTATAGGCAATTACTGATAAGAGCCTTTAGGTAAGATGCAGGAATACAGCATGACAATGGATTCAGTAGGTTTTACGCAAACCCAGGAATACTTTCCCTTTGTCAAATCAACAGTTTAAAGAAGGACATACTAGAAAACCTGCAAAAAGAGCATGAGAAGCAATGTTTTAGGATGATAAATAGGAAGGCCAGATTTGCCAACCAGGTTGTTGAGAATAAGCATTTATTTTCACATTTACAAGACAAATATGAATAATATTTACAAATATATACAAATATTAAAATTAGCTTGTGATTTCAAAAAAAAGTTAAAGTATTTTTTAGCAGTATAGCCAACATACAGTACTTTTTTTTAAAACTTGGTTTAAGATATGAAAGAAGAAATGAAGGAAGAGCAATTAAAGATTCACATAAGAGAAGCCATCAGAGAAAATGGCATTATGAATGTCCACATTTTAAAATCAAAGGCAAAGCTTCGAAAAACCATAAAATCTAGTCTCCCTCATTTTCACATTAAAAGGGGCTGCACTCACCTCACTCGACAGCACTAGAAATGTTTTTAAAACCTTTCTGAGCAAGATGATTAAATACTACAGAGGAACAACAGAATTAACCATTTTTATGAATATGGAATAGCAGAAAGCATTCTCTTTGTGGACAACCAAAAAAACTTTTATGGGACATTTGTCAGTTTGTATGGGGGGGAGGGGGGGGGACGAATCACAATCTCTTTAGATTCTGCTTGCTTTTCTTAGTCCCAGGAAGCGGCTCTGGCACAGAGCTGTGTTTCACTGGTTTGCTGCTCACACAGTCACGGGAGCTGTGATAGCTGCACATGCACTTAGTGCAAAAGTCAAAGCCGCAGCCTTCACGATTGCATGTTGCTCTTTGGAGGTAGGAGTCATACTTGGCAGGTGAGCCACAGTGATGGCAGGTTTTAAGGCTTTCAGTGTTTTTCAAGTTCCTGGCAGCCTGTTGGAAAAAGCACACACAGAAAATCATGAGTAGAGGGTGAACACACTCTCCAAACACTTCCTGATATTATCTTACTGCAACAAAACATATTATAACATCTCCTAATGTAGAGAGACAAAAAATTTAGCCTAATTCTCGCTGCAACAAATTCTGATGGAGACTGAACAAGAATAATCAGCCTATAATTGCAGGTATTTTGTACCAGAATAGAGGTAGAAAATTTAAAATTCTTAACTACTGAAAGTTGAAGGACAGGCTAAATCAAGAGCAGTAAGGATAATAGCCTTCCCAAATCTTCCAAACCTCATTCAAGGATGGTAATGCAGCTGTGCATAGATGCATATATCATGCATTTTAAGACTGCTACTGAACAGTTGTACTTTTACATTCCTAATGCTACAAAGTCCTATATAGTAGTATACAGTGTCTTGATTATACTTTCCAGTGACATTTCATCATCTTCTCTTATTGCATCAATTTGCAGAATAAGACTTGAGCATAAAACCTTTTTCTAGTTAGCAAAATCTTTTGCTAACTAACAAGCAATAACTTTCAATAAGCATTTTAAAAAGTCTTATAAGATACAGGTGCAGGTCTACATTGCAATAATGTGAAATAAAGATGTCTTAAGAAAAAAAAAACAAAGTGAAGGGGAAACAGGCTGTTGGCAGTTATTGGCAATTCAAAATGTGTGACACTATAAATACATAGTTAAAAAAGTCATTTTAATGCCAGGTAATTGGTATAGAATGATCAAAGAAGATATAAATGGCTAATCTTTGAAAAATTTGAAACTAAGAACTATTAAGTCTTTGGGGTTTTTTGTTTTGGTTTTTTTTTTTTTNTTTTTGTTTTTTTTTTTTTTTCTAATTGTCCATCAGTTTTGAAGCAAAGTTGACAGTTTTTGTGATATTCCTTATGTGGGAAACATGTAATTCATTAAAAACCCATGGAAAATAACAGGAAATGACCAATTTTTTAAATATCTGACAAGACAAAAGTTAAGCAAAAAAATAAAATTCACTAAATGAAATTCTTAAGGGAAAAAAAGGATGTAAGAAATCTCAGTATATTAATATTCTCCAGTTATCCTCTATTGTCTTAAAATAGTCTTACTAAGCAAAATCTGGCAGCCATACTGATAAGAATTACAAACACTTGAAATTGGAGATGCCAGTTTCAAAACTACGCTTTCCAGGGTGATTGTTTGTCAGACAACATGAGAGAAATTAAAGATTAGTGGAAATCACCACTTACCTCAGAAAACTCCATGAGCCTGCTGTGACTCCTAGATGCTTTGGATCTGGTGGATTTTTTGTTCAAGTTTTTTGGTGGGGTTGCTTTCTGAATGGAAGCTAAGGACACTCTGTAGAGAACGTACTCTCTTGTTGCATCATGCTCTGGTGCCTTAGTGACATTCTAAGGAAAAGAAAAGCAAAGACTTAAATTTGGGAAGAGAACTTACCTGATCAGGTTTTTTTGTTTAATAGAAGTCATTTTGTAATTCTAGATCCTTCCTCTTCGTTTCCGATAATAAAGCATCACACCAGGGTGTGCTACTGATTTTACCATAACTTTCACAGTCACTTCAGTTCCTTGTTCAAAAACCAACCAAATTTTCTTATGTAATCCCACTTTCATATCAACACAGTTATTTAGAGCATGTAACCTATTCATTATAATTTTTTAAAGCAAAAACCAGTGTTTCCAATTCTTCATTGTGAACAGGAGCGCTTGAAGCTTTCTTTGTGAAAAATAAACTCCACCCACCAATTTTCCAAGTTTCCAGTTCAAGTTAAACAAAAAAGCATACAATAGCATAGAAGAAATCAAATTTTATGGATAAATATTCAGTACAAATGTTTCAGCCTGACAGCGCTGTAAAATACTAGGTAAAACTCAAACTGGCTAACAACCTTATCCTGTGGCAGATCCTAAGCCTTTGTTCTGTCTCTGTCTCTCAAGAAGGAAAAACACTGCTAGTGTTTTGAGAGTCCTGACTTGATAAAACGCTAGTGTGGTGTGGATGGATCTAGTATTTTTATTTCATAGGACAGAGGCATTAGGAGTAGATCATAGTGCACAAAGCTTTTCAGTTTTCCATTGCAGGCGCGGTGGACTTCAGAGACTACTGCTACAGTGACCCTGATTCACAGAGCCAGCTGAGCGGTTTATGTCAGTCTTCCTCCCTTCTGGATCAGTGGGGATGCTGAAGCCACCAAGCCTCTACTGAGAGGCTCTAGGGCTTGCCCAGTGGGCTGTGCTGGCAATGACTCTCTCCTTCATGCCTTTCTCTGTAACACAGGACCTGTGGCAGCTCTTAAAAACATCTATATCACCTCTTGGGTCACCTTCTCTGTCAACCTTCCTTGGGGTCCCCAAAGTCGCTGATGTGACTAGCAATGCTTGAGACAAGGCATCCTAACAGGACAACCTCAGACACTCCAGTGACAGTTTTCAATCTAAGAAACTTTTCTGAGATTTCTTAAGCATAAGAGGAGACCTGAAATAGCAGAAAAACACTAAGGGTTCAGTGCAGAAACTTACAGAAAGGTTTTTCACAGCTCTGCTATACGTTTGGAAAATCCATTTATCTTCTTGTAGAATCTTCTGCCATGTTGTGCTGACTTTGCCAAAACTGCAACAAAAATACAAGCATATCAGTCACCGCCTAGGAAAGGGATTTATTAAATCACAAGATAATAATTTTTTTACAAAAAGATAGACTATGTTCACAGTTGTAGTCTTTAATTCGCCTTTTAGGGAAAAGACACATTCTCCATATGTATCATGGCTTACAATGTCAGTTCATGTTTTAATATACTAACACATAATACTTAATATTGAGTAAAAGTCTCAAGTCTCATATCTAAAACATTAAGGCATCTGATTAGGCTTTTTCCTTTCCCAGTGAAATACAATGACATCAATATACTTACTTTACTAAATCCATCTCGCTGAGATGCCTTAAAATGTTTGCTAATACATGTTTCAGGTTCTTTTGGAAGAGTTCAGCAAGAATGTCTATTCTATCCAGCCCCATTTTCTTTCCAATTAAGTTACAAAGTTCAAATTTTCCCCTGGAAACAATTCTGTCTACAGCAGCCCAAGACTTCAGATTTCTTTTACCACTTTTTTTCAAAGTCGAGCAAATCACTTCTTCATAATGGATTACTGGCAACAGTGTCTTCTTTGAGAACTGTTCTTGGTTTTGGTTCCTCATGAGGCAATGCTTTGGTGTGCCACAGAGATTCCCAGCCAAAGGTAAACTATCCTCATGTTCGATTGCATCAGCATAGTGAGTACTTAACATAGAGGAATAACCACTGTCCTCATTAAGTTTACTGCTGTCCACTACCTCCATTTCGCAGATAACTTCATCAAGCCTCTGGGTTACTTGGTTGTTTTCTTTGTTATGTATGGGTCTGTCTCCATCTTCAAGATCCAGATTTCTGGTGGCTGCATGGTATGAGTCACTAAGGAGTATTTTCTGATGTTCTTCTGCACAGCTTTTACAAAAGCCTTCCTTATAATTCAAGGAGCAGGATTTTTCCAGTCTTGTTTTCTCCACAGCACATTTCAATGGTGCAAACCCAGCACGAAGAGACGTGGAATCAAAATCACGTTTCATTTTGCAAGAGTGCTTAAGGTTTGATTTCATTTTGTTATTTGTATTCTGCAAGAAACAACAAGGGCAGTATGAAAACACAGCATAAACTAGGACCACAAATTCTTTTTCTTATGAAGGCTCTACCATGCTTTCCTTCTGCATTACAGATTTTACACTTTTATCTGACTCAGCCTCTAGTGTCTAAAATATAGCTAGTGGAACTAAGGATTTGAACAGCCATTGATTAAACCTATGTACGATCTTCCCCAAAACTAGTTTTATGCTGCATAAAACTAGGGCAAGAAAACTGACTGGGTGATTTACTTGGTCACCATTACACCAGCATAAATGAGACACACCAGTGCTTACGCTTCCCACTATAAAGGTAACAACGTAGTGAACACTTGAGGTCCCTGCAAGGGACACCAGTGGCAGAGGGTCCATGAGTGACCACAGGCCTGTGCAGGCCAGAGAAGCCTGAAGTTTGCATCTAAGACTAGAGGCAATGCTGCTGCTGCAGCCAGATATCTGGCATTTTTGAGAAGGGAGGAGGCTGGGTGGCACAGGAAAGGCTTTGAGTGCTCACATGTGTGAGTAAAATACAAAGAAAAGCGGCCATCCTTAAACAATGGTCAGAGTGAGAGAAAGGTTCAAGCTTGATTTTAAAAGGGCGGGAAGTCGATATATATCATAGGGGAATTGAGCTTTTCTTGCCCTGTTTCATTCCCCTCCCGCGCGAAATGTGGTGCTATCTATATTAACAATTGCGGGGGGATGGGCGAAGGCTGAAGGGGGGAAGGAGGTCATTTCTCCCCAGTTAAAATCTAAAGGGAAAAAAGTTTCAACGTGCTTTGCAACCCGTAGCAAATAGAAGATCCCGGATTTCAGTGTTTTAAAAAATTTTAGCACTTCCAGCAGTTTCGGAAAGAAGTACGAGAAAAATGAGTTCCATGAACGACTTAAGAGAAAAACTTCCTTCTTTGTACCTACGTTTGGTGGGAGAAAGGAGCAAATAGGCTTATGGCTTTGTATCGTGTGAGCTGGGGGAAGAGACACAAGCCCTTCCGAAGCCTCTTCCCCCCTTCCCTGCGAAAGGCCAGAGAGGCTTTTGGGCTGAAATCCTGATGATTTGGAAAACGTCCCCAAATCACGTTTCGGTGCACGAGGGCCTGCCTCGACCCCCGGAGAAGCGGGATAAGCCGCGGGGCCCCGCGGCGCTGTCAGGCTGCTCCCGCCAGCGCTCAAGATGGCCCGGGTCGGTGAAGATAGACCGGATTCCGGCTCCGCCGTGCCCCACGGCATCGGAAATCTCACCCCACGCCTTCGGGGGCCTCCTCTTTCCCCCTAAAACGGTGGTGGCGGGACGAGCAGGAGCGCGCCCGGGGGGATGCCCTTCCGACGGCGTGACCGGCGGGCGGGAGACGGCGCGGCGCGGCGCCTCCCCTCCCGTGGCTGCCCGCCGGCGGGAGCCGCGCTGCGATCCCCATCCCGGCCCGGCTCCGGCCC
>WBMY01014678.1:127902-139999 GCA_013397315.1 Donacobius atricapilla | reverse complement strand
CAGGGAGCCAGGGCTGCCGCGTCCCGGCACCGACATGCGCCCCAGGGCAGCCTGCCGCCCCGCCACGTCTGCGTATGCTCGTTTAAATGGACGCGCCTGCGGTCTCCCCGTCACCCCGGCGCGCCCCGAATGTGCAAAGCTCCTCTACCGGGGAATGATTCTCTCCCGCACGGGAGACATTCAGGAACAGCCCGGGGGCAATTCTGTGCCATGTGCTCCAGCCTGCCTTTCAGCCTGACCGTTCTGTGCTTCGAGTCGGGCGGTGGATCTGGGCTCCTCCCCACAGAAGTATTTTATGTGACCGACGGAGCAGTGGCTGCAGGGTGAGCAGGAGCACTACTGGGAGCTAGGCTGACTGGATACCAGCGCAGGGATTCCCACCACTGCTGGAAAGGCACCCTGCTCACAGCCCAAGGAGGTTGCATTTGCAGAGACAACATCCCTTGCATTAAAATTAATACAGAGCAAGCAGGCAACTTCAAGTCTTTACGCAGTAAAGCTTGCCATGACAGACCAAGGAGGACAGTGAAGTTCCCCGATGTACAGCACTGTCAGACTGTCAGAAATACCTCAGCCTCCTGCCAGAACTACAGGATGTCTGTTTTTTCTCACACTGATGAGAGCCTGGTCACTTGCAAGGCAACAACATATTCAGCGTTTGTTCAAGAGCCAGATGAGAATAGGGAGGCAGGATCTGGCTAGACAGGCTACAAGCTGGAAAATCAGAGAAGGTCTAGGGTGACAAAGACCTCAACTATCTAAGTTTCATGCAGTAGCCCAGTGCGTAGACCTGGTATATGGCCCTTATTTATTTGGAAAAATATGAAGCTGAACAGCAAACTCCATCTATCACTTGGCATAAGGAGGCCTGGGTCTAAGCCATGTCAGTATGGCTGCCACAAGTGCTTTCTAGTGTTCCATTTACAATACTGATCTGGTAAGAATGAAGACTTCAGTCTTAGTTTCTGCTCCAACAGGTACCTAGTTATTTTACACAAAAAATGATTCAATTTTTTTTTACTTTTTTATGTGCCAGTTTGGAGTTACAAAACTGCCAGTAAATACAGACCTAGGTCTCATGCTTACCAGCAGGAAATATGTATGCCTCATCTTATGCACACAGATACTCCTCCATCTGAAGTTAATGCATCTTAAGTATGTATCTTAAATTAAAAGATTTGGAACTTAATCATAGTTACCATGCAGTGTTTACTAGAAAAAAAAAAGCTGATAAAGGTATCAAATGTTTTAAAATGCTGTTAAATAAACAGACAAAACCAGTAAGTGCTGGTCACAGCTCATAACTTTTTCTTTGATAGAAGATCAATAACTTGGACAGTCCATTGAAACCATAAAGGAGAAACTGAAGTCAAGTGGATACTAAAATATCAGCCGAACAGTATTGTAACAATTATTTTAATTTTTGACTCAAGAACAGAAATATTTGTTTCAAACCCAATTCATAAGAGTTGTCACTTGGCTTCCATGGCTATTTTTTCTCGAACAAGGGACATTCCTAAACTTGTTTTGTGTTTATAAATAAAGGGCCAGAAGGCCTTGAAAACATGACAGAGATACACTTTGACTCCTTTTGCTACGACACATGTAAGTGATTAATAAATATGTGGATAGGTAGAGTGGGGTCATTTATTTATCACCTTTTTTCCAATCACTCAAACAAAGTAGGAATTTTTTTGTTCTCTCAAGTAAGCTATTTCACACTGCTGTGTGATCGTTAAGCCATAGTTTAAATAAAAACTGGAACTATAAATAACTCCTTTAATGCATGCATACCTTTAGAGAGTGGTATATCAGTTCTCAGTAGAAAAAGTTAAAAACTGCTGTTACGTCTGGTGCAGTCAAATTAACTTTTCAAAAAGACTACTGCAGCAATAATGTCTTATATGAAGATAACAAATTCTTTTACTCAGCAAGTAAGAAAGCAGTTTAATATTCATGAGGAAACAAGTTGTGATGTTTTTCACGATCTTAAAAGAAGTTCCATTTTCTGCCTGGTGCTCCAAGAAGCTTCTTTGCAGACCAAGGCCTACATCTGCTGTAACGGCCTGAGAAAGAACAATGTTCAGGAGGAATTATGTTTTTCATTTTCTGAAATAATTTCCATTAGAGATTCATAATCAGCATATTCTCTCAGAGTTTGTATCATTTCGTCTAGCATTTCTTCCCCTAGCATGAAAGACTCGACATGATGCACTGATCTGCTTATTCTGTGGTCTGTAATCCGGTCCTGTGGAAAGTTGTATGTTCTGATCTTCTCTGATCTTCCTTTAGTCCCAATCTATTGGGATTGAAGAAGAAGAATCACTTTATCATCATCATCATCTTACAAAAATTATGAAATATTGATTAGGCATATAAAGCAAAAGGTTTCTCTTCCTCAGATGACTATAAATTTCTTTTTCTAGTTATGTAGTACTCAGATCACTTCAACAGCTGCAGCAATTATTCTCAAACATGTAAAAGAACAGTTTTACTGCATCTTTTTCTAATACTGTTCTGGTTCTTCATGCTGCAATCCAGTTTGTTTCAATGGATCTCAAGAATTTACATACTGCTGAAATTTTAAGTCTGGCTAATAACCTTTATTGCTGAAGTAAAATGTAATGTTGTTGTTTAGAGAGCTTGGGGACTCCACAAATTTTGTTCTCCAGAATAGCCTAGCGGAAGGTATCCCTTCCCATGGTAGGAGGGCTGGAGCTAGATTGTTTTTAAGGTCCCTGCCAACCCAAAACGTTCTAGGACTTGATGACTTTTTTTGACTCATGTAAGTCCTTCCTGGGCTCCTGTTGCCCTGTATTTCCATTTATTACTTGTTGTTCAACAAAGATGTTACTCTAAAAATGTATGTTTGTACAGAATTGTATCACAACTAAATGAAACTTACTTGAATCTTTCGAGCACTGTTTCTCTTTTTGGTTTCTTCTTCTAGTCTGGCATTGTATAGTTTAGCATAGAGCATTTTCATAGCCTTCTCTTTGTTTCTAATTTGGGATCTTTCTTGCTGACATTCAGACACAATCCCTGTCAAAAATATCATGACATTTAGCACTTAAGATTAACACATACTAAAAGAGCCCTGCAATTTCTGGAAGATTTTTTATATGTTACATTAGGCTGTTACATTTGGACTGGGAATGTAAAAGTCCAGGTTTATTAATGAGTAATGATACATTTTGGGAGAGAAGTGTAGGCTGAGTTGTACAGGTGTTTTAAGCCATCAGACAAGAAATTTAATTCAGTGGAAATTTATTTCACCTGGACAACAGATGGATAATGAAATAAAAGATATGCAATGTGATCTGACTTATAAAAGACACCTTCCTTACTCATAAATATTGGCCACAGTTTCAGGAAACACAGAATTTAAGGAACAGTAAAATACGTAAGACAGTCCTTAGAATATGGTCAGAATACAAAAAAGTGGGCACTATTTTATTAAAAAAAGTATAAGGGTGTGCTTTCTCATCCCAAACCACACAACTAAAGCTAAGAAACAAAAAGCCCAAAAAAGGAGCAGGGAAAAGAAATACAGTACGAGCTAAGTTGTTATTTGGATTTATTAAGTAGCTCTGGTAATATTAGAGGATGATTTTATAAGATGACATACTATTACTTTCTGAAAGACTTATTTATAAACAACATTTTGGATCACGGTGAAGGTTTATAAAAAGATTTAGGATGAGAGAAATAGAAGAAGTAACAGGACAATTTTAAGGATGAGAGAAATGAAGAAGGGAAAGGTGGAACAGGAAAATGTCACGAGCTAATGTGAGGTATGAACTCCCCTGTTAACTACGTATAACTGCAAAAAATTTGCAATACAATTTAAGATTTCTATAAGACACCTTAATAACTGCCATCAGCAAAAACTAAGATCAATTGCTGGTTTTAGTTTGTTGCATTTTTATCCAAACATACAGGCAATCCAAAACATTTATAATCTGGGGTATCTTTTTGTCACCATATAATGAACAGCATTTTAACCTCTCCACTGCTTGCCTTCTGCTCTACTAGGGTTATACAACAAGTGCAGAACGGATTGGTGTTTTAAACAGACACAAGGAAATGGGTGGCAAAAATCTGCCAACATGAAGATAAACAGTGCTTGGGATTACCCTGAAACCCTGTAAAGCCTGACTAATGTTTGTGGTAGAGAAGAAGAAAAGTTAAAATGCAATGAAAGTCACGAAGGCTGTTGTGAATTGCTCAAAGGGAAGTAAAAGGCTTAGGAATGGCAATAAAAAGCCCCCATACAACAGCTAAAATCAGGTAGTGTTTGAGGGTGTATCTTATGCCTGCTATGTTTCCTAACATGAGCCGGAGGGATGGGCCTCCTAATTATGTATGTCATCTACTGGAAAGGAGCCAGTAGACGAATGGGAGCTGGCATCTTGAGTAGACTCTGCAATTAAAAGTAATGTTTTAATACGGAAATAGCACAATATCTCTTTTGGAGACTAGTCAAGAAAATTCAAATCATGAGATTTCAACCTACTCCATTTTCCAGTGTCATTTTCATTATTTGAAAGCTTAAATAGAGTTTTTTTTATATAAACTGATCTGAATGCTTTTAGAATGTCATGTTTAATACCAAAATTAATAGCTTACCTACTGAAGCCAATAGTCTTCACTGTTAAAAACTGGAGTGGGCACAATATGATGCACTTAGAGTAGTATGAATAGACATGAAAACTACATAAAACCTCTGCTCTACTGTTGCCCAGGTTTGAAAATAAAACCATTGTTTCAAAAGAAATTCTGACAGCAGTTTTGGAATGTAGATCTTGTACTAAGGAAAGAATGAAGCAGCACCTGTTGGAATGTGAACTATCCGTACAGCACTATCTGTAGTATTGACATGCTGGCCTCCAGCTCCACTGGCTCGCTTTGTTTCTACCCTTAGATCTTTTGGACTAATTTGCAGCCTCATCTGCCATGGGAGACAGAAAAAGAGAAAAAAGGTATTTTATGTTGTTTCTTTCTAGACAGATATCAAATAGGGACAGTCAGTTTATTTTAGAAGGCACATTCATGCAAGATCAAACTTCTGAATGTTTATGGGTACTAGTTCAAATCCTCTTATAAACATATTAAGAAATCTTGGTAATCAGACTGGAATGCATCGCGATGGAACCCCCAAATCAGCCAAACAGTAACTTAATGCATAACTGTTGCTTAACACTAATTTTCCTCTCTTCTGAGAGCTCTGCATTCTCTTCCAGCAGAGTTAACCAATATCTGAGCTTGATTAGATGCTTCTTAAATGAAATGGCAGACATTCCCTTTTTTGGCTTTGGAGTGGAACAATAGCCTCTGTGAGGAAGGAGCAAGACAATTTCAAGAAAGTTCAGGAAGTCGTAACATCTTTGACAGTCTGCTAGGTCAACATGAAATTAAGATCAAAACAAAGGTTTCTTAGCCCATTGCTTTTAAACAAGCAAATATAGCAAAACTGAATTATCATACACTTTAGAACTTCCAAGTGAGGATGCTACAAAAGTGGGAAAGAGGACGTGCTAAAAGCAAAAATCTATGGCCTTGGTAAAATGATTCAGTCTTTTGTTACTTTGCAGACAATGTAGTTTTCCACAAAACATGCAAGACAGTCACAGTGAATTTTCAAGTCATAGTCAAGTAAACTGTCAGTGATTTTGTTGAGATTCTGATTATGAGAAAAGACAGAAATTCTTTATTTCATCCCTGTGATAAAAATAAAATAACTAATGTGACCTAGTTTAAAATTAAGATTAAAAAAGTCATTACGTGAGAATATCAAGAGAGGCAGAAAACACTTGGAATCAAACATTGCTCCTGGTACTGTCTGTTATACTTAAAGATAAGTATTACCTCAGTGGGTTGGGGTAATATTGCAACAGTCATTGTGCTGGTGTGAATGCGTCCTTGTTTTTCTGTCTTTGGTACCCGCTGAACACGATGCACTCCTCCTTCAAACTTCATGTACTTGTATGCCTCAACACCTGCTATACTGGCTACTGCATGTCTTAGGCCACCTTTAAATAGAGAAGAAAAACAGTTGTAAACCTTTAAGAACTGCTGGTACTATGCTGTTATACTTCAAACAGTGTATTTACACACCACTGGCATTTGTTTCTTAAAATGACAAATTTACCATTTAAACACTTGGGTAAAATTATGTCAAAAATGCAAGAAAAATCTGAAAGTTGTACATATTTACTCACACGCTACCTCAAAAGGGAAAGGACTGCCAAATTCTCTTTTATAGAGGCCAACTTAATTTTTTTCTACAATTTATATACACTCACATACTTTTTTTCCTGGAGCAAACAGAACTCAGGTTCCTGCACCTCTTACCAATACCTCCAGAAAAACACTTGACAGCAACATCCTACAAATATTGAACAGCGTGGAACTTGGAAATCAAGCCCATAGCAATCACAGCTTTGGGACAGAGTTTGTTGCTCTACTCAAGAATGTCATGATCTTCCTTGTTTGTTGGTGCGCAGTATATGTGATCAGAGAAGTGATGGCACTATGAATATAACTTTTTTGTTTTTAATGCAGCTCAATTCCCAAATCCCATTCTCAGCTCAGTGGATGGTGTGCCAAGGAAGTGACTGAAGAAGACACAGGTGGCCTTGAAAGAGTATTGCTCTTCAAGCCTTGCAATATGAAACCACAGCTGAGGAACAGAAAAGGCACATACTTCTCAGATATACTGGTTTAGGCTATTTCTCAGACTAAGAAACTCAACCATAGGGACAAGACAACAGCTTTTTAAAAAACGAAAATGAAGACAACGTGGAATCTAAAAATGCCCGGCACAGCAGGAAAAAATCATCTGCCAGAACACAGGCCAGGTTATTCAACTCCATGGACATGTTTGTTCACCCATGACTTTATTAGAACATGTATTGTTTTACAGTCATGTTTGTGAAAGATAGGAAGAGACCATTTGGCTTTCTCTTTCACATCATTTTTGTACAGTGCTTAGAATAAGATGACCAAGAAACTGCTTCACATGACAAGTATTTAGATCATACTGTTTCAAATTGACTATTACCAACACAGGTTTATTATGAACTGCAGCGAAATCTAATGAAATTTTGACAGACCTTTTACCCTGGCAGACATGTTGTAGGCTTGTCAAATACAGGTAACTCTTGATAACTATGTGTTTTCCCCTTTCATATAAAATCTCCCAATCTATCCTGATATCTGATTTACTCAGAACAAGTTTGCACTCATTTTTATGAGTGCATCTTATACTCAGATAGGGGAGAAGTCCCACATCTGTGTCTCTGCCTGCCACTACAGGGTGAGAAGGAGTGGATAAATACTGACGTGAGTTTGGGCCTCAACATGTGCGCTGAATCTTCAGCGTGCCATTTTCGCACAGTGGCATCCCATGGGGTAGGTCAATAAAGTCATTGAAGAGTGGACTGTAACCTGTATTTCATTGCAGCTTTATTTAACATTCACCCTGTTCACACATGCTCGCCTTCATATTTCAAATTCAGGAGTTCTCTGAAATAAGGGCACTTGCTAAGGGCCCCACTCTTACTCGGCACAGTCCAGACACTTTGAACCTGAGGGTTCAAACATCCATTTCATTGGCCGTGCCCCTACCTCCCAGTTTATTTCCAGAATCTGTTTTGGTATTATGTGGTTACACAAAATCAAAAAATAACCTGCAAGAGGCTGACAAAAGCTAGGGCTGCCCTTATTTTTCCCCAGATTCACATCCTGAATGTTAATTTCAGTGCATAGAAAAACCCTCAGCAAAAGACTTTAAAATATATACCCATTAAGAAAACCTATCCCTTTCAAAGAGAAAATATGGATATATATACACTAGCTTAATGTATTAGTTCAATTGCCCATTTAAGACATTAATGAGAATATCTCTGAGGGTGTGGGCTCCTTGTCCAAGGACAGAACTTTCAGAAGGGTAGCCAAGCCCAATTCCCTTTTTCTTCTAACCATAGGACTGTAAACAGATTCAGACCTGACTTACAACTATTCCATAACAGGGCTTTTAAGCCAAATCAGTGGACTGATCCAATTAGCATGGTGGCCTCTAAACTGCTAGAGCTGAGAAAGAAAAAACATACAGGCGGCTGCAAAGTGAGACAGGCCTTTCTTAAACTGACTGAAACTGTACTCTGAAGGCAAAGTGTATGAGACTGCTGGGGTTTACCCAATCCAAGACTTGCATCCATGGAAAGGGCAACACCCCTCTGCCCATAGTGTGTGAAAAAAGAAGACCCAGACTCTTCTGCTTTCCTGTTTACACCCATCTAACCTGTACAATGTTTATTTACTTTATAAAAAAAGAAAGTAGATTTCTGTTGGCTTTGAAGGCTGAACTGGTTCAGCTCCTGGCAAAGCATTTTCCTGGTCATGAATGGGGATAAACATGACTTTGCTCTTTCAGCAATAAGATGCACTGTAACATGAAGCTTCTCATCCCTATCATAATTTAAAGTGTAAAAACAGTTTACTTGGCACAAGCTCTTAACCATACAATAAGTTTATTAATATTAACAAACCTAGATAATAGAAAATAAGGAATTCAGGTGTCATAAAACTAAAAAAGTATATTAATTGAATCATTAACACCACTCTAGAGGGGAGCCTGAGTTCATGTTCATCAGTTTGAAATAAGATACTTACTAAGAACTCTAAAGAAAGTTATTCAGTTTACAAATACAACACTTTTTAAAATCAAATTCTAATAAAGATTTTAACAGTTGTTACAGATGAGCTATATCCAAATATCCCATTCCCTTATATTATAGATGAGATACTATTACACATAAATTTAAGATGTTTTAGATTAAACTTCAAGAACTGTTTTATAAAATGGATTCCTCTATGCCAATAGAGCCATAATAAAAAGGAGATTTTTCCATCTACCACCAACCTAATCTATAAATAATAAAAAATAGATAACTAAGTAGAACAATGTAGCCAAACAAGGTTTACATAATCTTCATTAAAAAAACCCGCTAAATCAACATATCTGTATCACTTTCTCAATTTCCTTCTGCCAAGCACTTGTCTTTCAATAGTTTTAAAATGTAGAAGTAAAATTACTAAAAGACAAATTTTCTTTGTAGCACTTTAGTATTTTAATAGTTTTTATGAAATGGAGTATCATGCCCAAATACGGAAGCTGAGGAGAACTGTCCTCAGATATTCAAACAATATTTCATGTCTAAAATTAAGATAGTGTAAATTAGCTTCCTTTATTTAGGAAGTTAAAATGTCATATGAATGAGTGTTTCAACTTGAATTAAGTTACAGTATTATCATTACTGACCTATTTCACTGGGAAAGTATTCTAATACTTCAAATTTCCAGTTTTTATAAGCAGCATATCGTTGATACATATCAAATATTTCCGAGGTGAACAGCATGGCTTCCTGCCCTCCAACGCCAGCAGTTACTTCCATGACAAGATCACTCTCATCTGTTTCTTCTGAAGGAATCAAAAGCAACACTATCTGTGAATACAAAAGCACCCAGCTAAGACTCCTCTCTGACACTGCTATCCACACCTGAGACAGCGTAAAACACCAGACAAGTCTGTAACTGATCTAGGCTGCGTTCTCCTGCCCCGAGGAAAGGCTTTGCCTCAGCCAGGCAAAGCTGCGTAAGGGTGATGCTGCATTGCAGGAAGGCTTCCTGCGTCTGTTCACAGTCACAGGAGCTACACAGGCCTCTCTTGAGAGCCACAAAATGTCACAGAAGTTTTTAATCCATCAGGAGCACTGTGAAGATAAACCACAGGATACATGCCTGTTCTTGCAAGACAAAGGAATATCTCCCTTCTAATCAGATTCCCCTTTCAATTCCATCTCAATTGCAGAGCTAAGAAGATATGGATGTTCAGGAGCAGTCCTTCAACAACAACAACACAAATGTATTATTTGCAGAAGAAAGATATACCAAAACAAACAAAAAAGATCAAAATTTTGCATGCTGGATGAAAATTCTGAATGATTTGCAATTGCTTTTGAATCCTCTTCCTTTACTAACAATAGGTGATATTTATTTCCATAGATGATGACTTCTTTTGGAGAATTATAAATATTTACAAAAAATACTTATAAAGTGACTGTTGTATTGTTGTTGGAGGAACAAAGAATGTGACCACAGCAACTTCTACAGTAATACTAAGTTAAAACAGTGTTTGCCTAACGATTTCTTTTGTTAAGTTACATAGATACTCTATAATATGAATTCATAAAAAGTAGCAGACTAAAGTAGGTACATAGTATTAAATTTTTTTCAAAACCACCAGTGAGCGATACTATGTAAGTTTAACATTTCCAAGGGCTAAAGAGCTGGTAAAGGTACACCCAGACAAGACAAACTATGGCACCCACTTAAAAAGACAATTTGTTTGAAACATTTTCATGCACATATAGGCGCTTGCTTACAGGATAGCTTTACAGCACCAGACTTTTTCATCTTCCTTAGCTAACAGACACTGTTTGAGGACTATACCTGGCACAGGGGAGGAGAAGAACGTATCACATACATCTTGATAAGAATCACAGAATGGTTTGGGTTGGAAGGGGCCTTAAATATCACCTAGTTCCAGTTCCTAATCCCCAAGAAGACAATTTGGCTATGTTAATTTAAGAGTGGCAAGGCAACAGGGGCTTTATAAGGGGATCTAACCTGATGTTTCAGTTCAGCTATCTCTTCTTCACAGGAAGCAATTTCTGTTTCTGCAAGCTTTCGGAAATCCTCGTTCTCATCTGAAATATTTGAGTATGGTTAATTAGATTATATCAGTGCTGTTCTGAGAAAAAATAACCGCATGAAGAAATTACCAAATATATAGATATACCAAAATTACCAAAAAAAAAAACCCAAATCAAAACCAAATTACCACACAACCTCTCCTTACCCTAAACCTGTCAGAAAATCAAATTACTAATATGTAATCTGTAAAGAAGATTCTAGGTACATATTAAGTGTTTTCTAATCCTGTTCTCATGTCTCAAGACATGAGAAAAATCTGAAATAAAAGAATTTCCACTAAAACATCAAAACCAAAATCCAAGCCAATCATAAAACCAACGATTAGTGTGCTGGTGGTCAAACAGCAGCACAAGTTGTGAATTTCCATCCTTGGAGATACTCAAAACCCAACCGGGCAAAATGCTGAGCAACTTGTGGGTGACCCTGCTTGAGCAGGAGGGTGGACTGGGTGATGCCCAAAGGTCCTTCCCACACCAGACATTCTGTGTCTCTAAAACACTATTTTCTGTATTTCAGTGTGTCCAGAACATAAAGGACTTAAAGAACATAGCGGCTCCAAAACTGGTACACCTTGTTAAAAAGACTAATACCTCTACCACTGTATGCAATACTTCAGTTCTAGGGAACACTTAATCATCTAACGAATGTTTCCTGATCCTAAAGTACTCCTTTTTTACATTTTAGTTTTCTAACTGCTATCAAAATGAAGTTTGATTCTGGGTAAATAAAAAAAGAAATCCATTATTTGGCAGAACTAAAAGCGTGCAGCTACTGACACATAACAAAGTCAAATGGCAGTGTGGAGACAGCAGACACAGGTGCCTACTTCTCTGACTTCCAAAACGGAGGCAGGTAGGCAGACTGGGCTGTCTTGGCAGCAAGGGAAAGATGGATTTAAAATAAGGTCCACCAAAACTTTAACCATTTTCTATCCCCGATTAGTTATCTATGTTTTAGATGAAACGAGTTGCAGTGTCAGCACTTCCCACGCCGGCGGCAGTACTCTCCCCGCTCACTCGTCCCCCTACCTCTGCTCGGGCCGTTTCTCTGCCCCGGGAAGGCCCGGGGAGGCCGCCCCGGGTTCCCGCAGGTGACACGCGCGTCGAGTGCCAGTGTCAGCACTCCCCACGCCGGTGGCAGTACTCTCCCCGCTNCAGCGCCGCGGCTCGGTATCCTTGCGCCGCGCGGAGGGCCCGCGAGAGCAGCTGCATGTCTGGCTGTGGCCGGAGCGCGGCCGCCCGCCTGTCGCCCGGCACGCCCGAACTCGCTCGGCAGCCTCTCTTCCGGGTTTCCGGGAGTTGCCGCAGAAGCTCGGGCT
>WBMY01014678.1:52954-122697 GCA_013397315.1 Donacobius atricapilla | reverse complement strand
TTTTTTTCCTAACAGCATTTCACAGTAGAAGGAGGCAGTCCTTTCTAACTGAATTTCCCCCCCCTCAGGTTTTGTAAACATCATAGCTCATATTCTATCAGTATAATAATTGAATATTTTATTCATAATGGTAAGTAGCTAACCAACATGAATAAAGTTGTCATAACACGGTAGCACTTTCAGACAAAACAGGTATTTATTAAAAGAAACATTTATAAATATTTTGTCTTGCATTTTAAACTACATTTTCATAAATAACAATATTTAAAAGTGCTGAATATGGTAGGATAGTCAGCAATGCCACTGTAAACAGATTTGTTTTTCCACTTTGCAGATTTTTGTTTTAGATCCCATTTTGTCAAACACTACAACAGTTAAAATATTTGCATAGGGAATAGAGAATAGCCCTTTTAATCATCTCCTGAATTCTATATAAATTACAAAACCAAATGAGTTTAAGAAACAGTTTGTTAAATTGTTCATATATATATCCAAAAAAAGCACACAGGTTTCAAGTAAAAAGAATGACTAAAAAATTCCCCAAACCTGCTATCTGAAGCATGTTCAATAAATTAAGAAAATGAGAGGTAGTAAAACAAAGGGAAAAAAAGAAGCCCCAGAAGATAAACTAAGACCTGCATCCTCCCAGTTACGGTGTCACAGCAGACCTGCCTCGGCAGCAGCAGCTCCTGCCAAAGCCGGCACCGGAGGCTGCCTGCAGGAAGTAACTGAGGGGTTGGAGCCAACTGTGTTCAAGCCAGATTCCACTCAAGGACACAACTGCCAGACCTTTCAGGCCAATCAAAAGCGATGGGCTCGTGCCATGCTTAGTCCTATGTAAGTGAGAAGAACCTTGCCTGTTAAGTCTTAGTATGGTTGTCAGTATTAAATATATATATATATATATTTAATAAGTATTCAGAGCAATTTCTTGGTATATCTTNGTAGCTAAGATAAGTCTTATTTAACCCGCCACCTCATAAAACATTACTTCATTTAAAAACATATTTTACTGGATTTAGCTTTCAAAAAAAAAACCTTACAGAACAGATGCAATTCATCAAAATGTTTTAAAATGCTCTAAAATGCTACATGTAGGCAATCTTTTATTAAATTTCTTTATTCAAAAACTAAATTATCAAGCTTTTTGCGTTGTTTCTTGTTTCTTTTTTTTTTTTTTTCTGAAGTACATAACATTATACAACAGTGTTAGAACTGGATAGCCAGTCTTTAATAAATCAATTACAGTATCTGACATCTAAAATGTACATTGAAAATCTTTGTTCTTTTAACAATTAAACAATATCAGCGCATAGATTGTGTCACCCAGAAATGGATCCCTTTAAGTGTTTTGTGCTTTTTTTTTCTTCTTTTATTTTTCTTTTTCTTTGACATTGCAAACTCTGTAATGAAAATGCCACAGTTTTGGCAGTGAACAACCAGAGGAATCCTCCGCTTGATTTATTTTAAATAAACAGTGATAAATAGCTCTTTTTCTCTGTACAGAAATATTGGCTTCAAAAAGTCAGTGTATTGTACTCAGTAGAGCATGTACAGTAATGCTACACCTTAAAAATTGGCTTTTTAGTTAGTGATGTTAAAAAATGCAAGCCTCTTTCTGGTTTGCTGCAATTGTTTCTATGTACCATTGGACTGTATTGCACAAAAAAAAGTTTTTAAATATAGATATAATTTATGTTATTGGATTAAATATTGCAACAACTAAGTGGTAAGTGAAGCAGTTTTACCTTGCACATGCAGTGTGAGGATACACAAGGAGACTGTTCATTAAACTACAAATACATCATTGCAATCTTGACTGCAGTAGGGTGAAAGAAGTGTGAAACAAATGTATTTTGGCAAATCCATTGATCCCCTCCCACACCATCTTAAGCAAGGAGGCCCTTGGTAAAAATGTAGACAGAGATCATAATATGTATTTTTTTTCTTCACAGTAGCCTGAGTAGTGCTAAACTGCAGTTCTCCAGGAACCCAGCTCCAGATGTTATGAAACTACTTTTCTTCCATCCCACCCACCCCCAAAAAAATCAACTTATTTTGTTTGAAAATTAAGTTTCAGAAGTAGCGCCTGTAATACTTTCAACAAGAGACTTATAAATCTGAGAGTTCAAAAACCTTGGAAAAGAGTCTCTGTGCATCAAGGTGTATATCTGGAGCTGGGCATCTTCATACATGTGAGGGCTGGGATCCAACAAGTTTCTGTTGATCACTTCTCTCACCCGGGAATCAAGACTAACCTGAAGAAGATGAGCACAGAATGATAAAACAATAACATTGGAAAAGCTGTAATATGTATCTTTTTTTCTCAGGGCTCCATTGAACTTGTTGAGTTTATCAGTTATTCACGTAATACTCTGTCCTTCTTTCAGAACCATCACACAATTACTGTGCAATGCACTGAGACCATCAACTCTATTTCAGTTTTGACTTGGTCTTTGCATCCATCTTAAGATCTGCACAATGAAGTGTAGCTGTATGGCAGATTAAATGCAGTGCCACTGCAGTTTTCCAAAATACATTGTTTTCCCATAAAAATAATTTGGAAGTATTTAGAATTATTTCTCAGGAATGAATGCTGAACTACCCCCATTCAGAGAGCTGCAGTTTTATTTTCTTCTGAGCATTTGTGGTAAAACTTTTGGAAGATTTCTATTCATCGTTCTCATCTGGCTGCCCTAGAGAATTTTTCTTCTGTTTTGTTTCCGTTTTTTTCAGTCATTACACTTGTTCTTTACAGATTACACCCAGGGATCTTTATAATTTTTATTGTGTTAATCTCCCCATTTTTCAGATTTGTTCACCTTGTCAGAACTCTTTAACATCTGATAATTCATACTTTCAGGAGATCATATATCCATATTGAAGGTGTTAGCAAGTTTCAGTTTTAGCTTCACATTTGCTTACCATTTGTGATGAACTCCTGGGCCTAGGCAGAAAAGGACAGAATCACAGAACCACAGAGTCACTAGGTTAGAAGAGACCCTCAAGATCATTGAGTTCAACCCAGCCCTAACACCTCAATGAGACCATGGCACTGAGTGTCACATACAATCTTTTTTAAACACATCCAGGGATGGTGACTCCACCACCCTCCTAGGCTGACCATTCCAGTACTTAGTACTTAATCACTCTTTCTGTAAATTTTTTTTTCCTTACATCTAACCTATATTTCCCTGGTGCAGCTTAAGACTGTCCTCTTGTTGTGTCAGTTGCTGCCTGGAGAAAGAGACCAACCCCCACCTGACCACAGCCACCTTTCAGGGAGCTGTAGACAGTGTCAAGGTCNAGGGAGCTGTAGACAGTGACAAGGTCACTTCTGAGTCTCCTCTTTTCCAGGCTAAACACCCCCAGCTCCCTCAGACGTTCCTCACAGGGCTTGTGCTCCAAGCCCCTCACCAGCCTCGTTGCCTCCTCTGGATGCACTCAAGCATCTCAACATCCTTCCCGAGGGGCCCAGAGCTGGACACAGCGCTCAAGGTGTGGCCCCACCAATGCCCAGTACAGGGGAGGAATGACCTCCCTGCTCCTGCTGGCCACACCATTCCTGATCCAGGCCAGGATGCCCTTGGCCTCCTTGGCCACCAGGACACACTTCTGGCCATGTTCAGCTGCTGTCACCAGAACCCCCAGGTCCCTTTCTGCCTGGGCACTGTCCAGCCACACCGTGCCCCACCTCTAACACTGCAGCAGGTTATTGTGGCCAAAATGCAGGACTCAGCACTTGAACTTATTAAAGTTCATCTTACTGGACTCTGCCCATCCATCCAACTGTTCCAGGTCTCTCTGCAGAGCCCTCCTACCTTCCAACAAATTGACACATACTCCCAGCTCAGTGTTGTCTGCAAATTAGCTAATAAAAGACTCAATACCTTCATCCCTGTTGTCAATAGAAATATTGAACAGAACTGGCCCCAGCACAGACCCCTGAGGGACACTGCTAGTGACTGGCTGGACTTATTATGCTTGGGATGAATGCCCAGATGATTTTAGAATATCCTTTAGAAATCTGAATGAATGTATAGTTTATCCACAAAATGCTCTAAAACCTAGTAAATTAATGCGTTCTGGATTAAATTAAATGGCAGTAGCAGCAAAGTCCACTGGGATCAGCAAGGATTTACTCAGCTAAGAAGGGCTAAAATCCACAGCAGATAAATGCCAAGAAGAGATCAGTTAAGATACTGTGATTTACACCAAGTTGCAATCTGACTCTGCTGCTTTTCAACCATACAAAGATATTCTTGTTGTCTGAAGGATTGACTTCAACTTTGGAAAGCTCTACGTTTTAAGATATCTTGATACATGAAGGATGGTAACCAAGATGAAAACTCAGAATATGTTTGGATGTGTGAGCCTATGCTTTCATACATGGTGAAACAAAGTCTTTGAAATATGCTGGTGTAATATGGCATAGTATGTATGGTACAGTACTGAGAAGTAAATATACATTTACGTTCTATCTTCAGTACCAGCTGTAGAATCTGGCATTTTTGGTTTGTTGCCATATTGGAGTATGCTACTGACAGAGCAGACAAGCTCTTTCTCCTTCAGTATTTGTTGTCACTTGGTTATCAGTCACAAGGCACAACTATGAGAGACCAGTGGTGCTGCTCAGTCAGTGAGTGTGGGCAGGAGTACAGTGCTATGGTAGCTTTGAGTGGCAGAGTTGCAGCCATGTGTCTTCAGAATGTGTTTGAATAGATCTCAAGCCCAGACCATTGCATGTGTACTACACAGAAAGGACACACTAAGATTTAAGCAGTTCTCCCCGACATGCAGGCACACACATCTATATCAACAAAAACAGTTTGTGCAGATAACTGGTTCTTCAATATAGAACATAATAGCTGGGACAAAACCCCCTCAAATTTGGCAGGATACTAAGGTTTTGAGCCACTGAGCATAATAAAAGTTAATTGCACTTAGAGAATGCAAAATACAAAATTAATTCTGGAACTGTTAATTTGCATTGTATTTTTTCAGTGACTCACTAATGCCAGATGGCAAAACTGGTTGGAATTACTGAAGATATTTTCTTGCTAAACAGATGAATACGAAGTATCTGTTTAGAACACTAAGACCTTCTGCCTCAGTAACTTCCTTTACTGAACGAGTCATGCTAAATATTTCAGCTCTTAGGCCAAAAGGTAACATCTGGAAAGGGATGCCAGGATGAACAAGAAGTTTTCAGTTCCCATGCTACTCTGACACATTGCAAACAGTTCTTGTTTGCCTCCTAAGATTTCCAGTATGGGCAGGAGCAACTGGATTGATGAGATCTGTACGCATCCTGTACACCAAGCTTGTGAATAGTTTTGTTAAACTGTAAGTCAAAGAATGCTTAGTTAGTGTTTGAATTTTAAATGCTGATTGGTTCTTAGCTTAAAAAGACAATTGAGCTTTCATCACATACCTATCTGGTAAAAATACAGTATTAGAAGAAAAACTTATTAGCTTGCTGTATTAGCAATTGTATTTCACTCCAAAGCAAAAGTAGATACTATAGCACAAGAGAAGATAATGGAGCTATAAATCACTTTTGGCTTCATTCATATGAATGAAGTTGCAAATTATTACTGAATGCAGTGAAGTAAAAAGTAGGAAGCAAGGTCCACAGTAAGCATAAATTAGCATAATGCCATTGAGTATAAATTCAAATGCAATGCACAAAGACAAGGCAAAGAAGATAAAGGTACATGATGTGGCCTAAGAAAAACTCTTCTACAGTGCTTATATATTTATATATATCTTTGTATTACAAAACATGGTTTGATAAGGATGCTTTTTTTTTTTACTATAGGTGAAGATATTTTCAAAATTTGTCTATTTCAGTTAAAGGGTTGAATAAAATCTTATATAGTTCCCTAGATATTATACATTTCATTAGATAAAATATGTCAGCCTGATTTTTGGACTCTCACATAGGAATAACCAGCGGAAATTCAGATTTTCTCTCAGACAATTGTAGCAGCAGAAAAATCTATAAAGATTCTGATTTAAATTCCCTAATTTTCATGCCTTTTCTCCAGAAATCCATTTGCATTACTTACTTCCTCTCTCTGTCAGACATGTAGCATTACTAAAGAAGCAAACCTCTTTCTCAGTCTTCCCTTTCTGGAATTTCTTGAGCCTTACAGAGAACTTGGATGTGTTGTGGCTGGTAATGCTAAATGGCCTAGTGCCTGCATCTCTACTGTTTCTGTCCCTTCCTTTCCTGAACTAATGTTCATACTAAGACTTTCATCTGGCAGACTTTCAGACTCTCACCTGGCAGTCCAGTGTATAACATTTGTGCTCTGGGATAACAGAAATGCAAATGTAACATTCACAGCTTTACCTCTTTTGGTGATAGTATAGAAATGTAATCTTCATATATAAGTCTTGCTTTTTCTTCAATAACTTTCTTGTTCTGCTCCTTCTTTAGATCTTCACATGCAAGCCAGAAAAGCAGGTTCTCCTCACTATACTCTGTTCTGAGAAACTCTCTGAAAAGGTTCCTCCCAGCTGGTGTTTTCATCATCTTGTCAAAATTCTGAGCCCAAGACAAAATTTCATCTGCAGTAGGGTTTTGGCTGCAAAAGAAAATACCATTACAAATATGCTTCTATTTTTGTAGTGTTTTCATGCATCCGTCCAAAAATTCTCTGTTCAACTGCACCTTATTCCAAAGTGAAAACTGGAAGCAACAAGGCTTCAGAAGTAACAGGGGAATTTTGTTTGCTTTTTTGCATTCATTATCCCAATAGCCCACTAAATGGGTTTAATGTTATGAGACATGCACTAGCCTTTACACTTGAGTATTCTGCTGGTGTTCTTAGCCATGTGGCTCAAAGACAAAATCCCACAACAGCACTGAATTCCTGCCTCTGCAGTTAAAGGAGATTGCAGGAAGCTGGAAATAGACTCTTATGAGGAGTTTAGATGACACTTGATGTCCCTGTCTGCCTCTGATGGTGACTGTACACGATTTGGTTTAGGAAGAACAAGAAAAACAAAATGCTCTTGGCAGTCAAAAGCATACTAATGAGGCCTAACAAAGTAGTAATTCAGAGAGATTTTAAATTAGCATATTTCTCTGTGCTTGTACCTAAGGGTTGCTAAGTTTCCCTCTGTTTCATGCCATTGACCTGAATGATGATCTTTTGGCATGAGATGTGATGGATTTTGCTGGCAAAATTGGAAAGAGAAGAAATGAGGAAAAGTCCTTATTTCCATTTCCTGAAGGAAACTATTTGTGGCTTTTACTAGTGGATGCACTGGGTAAGTGATCAGAAGACTTACTGGTGTCACTAATCCATTAATGTACCAACAAATAACTTAAGAAAGTAATTCTCCAGATTACTTAACAACAATTAAATATAGTTTCAAACTTAATTTTGAGCACTCACCTTCCTGATTCTTCCTGATCCAACACAAGAGCTTTACTAGCTGTGGTCATTAGCTTCTGTGTTACCATGATTCACAAAAAGTGGCATTTGTCTATATAATTTCCGTTCAAGTCAATTTATCAACTCCTACTCTGCATGCTAGGCAGACTGGATGATGGGAAGCTATTTGTGATAAATCACAAGTTGTTTAACTGCAAAGAAATTGTAAACTGAATGAAAAAGTTTAAACACAGATTTTAAGGTGAACAGTCCTCTCAGGACTCCTCTCCTCTGAGGAGAATGCAAAGAACCTGCTGAGGTGGATGGGGCTGACAAACAACCTAGGCTCCCTTATTGTCTATTGGGAAGCTCTCTTCATTATTGTATTTTGTAGCAATTTATGATATTGTTTCATAAAAGACCAAGATTAGCAATAAAGGCAATGAGTTGTTTGCATTGTTTTTACTATCATCTATGTCCTTTAAAGTTTTAATTTCCTTCTTATGGGATTAGATAATTCAGGGCCCCTGACAGATTACCATTTTTGCCCACACAATAAACATGGGCCCAAGCTTTAGACACAAGTAGAAGATCAAAATTTCAGTGTGTTTAACCTAGGTTACAAAGTATGTGGGTTTTGGTTAATTCCAGTGAAACCATAGTTCAAGCTGTTTTATGAAAAGTAGCCACGTTAAAAATCTGGTCACGAAGTACACTTATGACTATTATTTTTTCTTCTTGCCTGGACAGACAGGAAAAAATGCTGTCACAGTTAGCAGAGGCTTCTTATAGAGACCCACCTATGGAACTGTCCATGCACCTTCCATTTCTTACCATGGTTCTCCCCCACAAATAAGAAACTCTAAATAAGCCTGACTTGTGAATGTCGCTGCTATCATTTCATTGTCAAGACAGATTTTGCTTCATTTTGTATAGAAGTTTTGGAGGAAAAGTGATTGAAAGGACATTCCCAAAGAATTAAACTCAAGAGAATTCTTGATATTAGTTAAAGACAAAACACTAATTAGATAACTGTTTGACCAACTTACCATTCTTCTATGACCTGGATACTCTCCAGTTTGGTTGTATGTGTTGGGCGTCCTGCATTGTCTCCTCTATCTTCATTCCTAACAGTGAGGCTGCAATGTAGTACAACACTTTATTTTGTCTAGAGAAAGTTAATTTAAAACAATGACTATAGTAATGCAAACTTTTAAAAGATACAGACCTATATGGGTATCATTTTTCACTCTTGTGTCTAAAATTTTTGAGAAAAATTTTTATAATTACTTTTCCCCTGAACTGTGATGAATATTAATTTACTATTAGCACATGTAGTTTTTTAGAAGCTCACAGTTTATCCACTGAAAGACAGGCAAATATTTAGATGTCACTTTTGGAGTAATTTCACTTAGTTAACTGAGAATACTAGCAACAGTATGAGTAGGGGGAATATGAATATCTGAACTGGATATTGATGGGGCTTTGATGCCCCACCAGTTCTGGATAGTTGTTCAGTCTTTATGAATGTTCCCTTTTCTCTTTCCAAGATACAGTAGCAGAAGATGGCTCAGATACAGGACTTAGCATGTGGCAGCTCCTTATGATTTCCTCCTC
Source organism: Donacobius atricapilla (assembly GCA_013397315.1). Classification (NCBI taxonomy): domain Eukaryota; kingdom Metazoa; phylum Chordata; class Aves; order Passeriformes; family Mimidae; genus Donacobius; species Donacobius atricapilla. The sequence continues at coordinate 113,692 of WBMY01014678.1, read as the reverse complement.
TGACCTAAATTTGTTTTCCATTCCAAAAAGTAAAACATACTGGCCTCTGCAAAGAAAGGCATACGTTACCCTCATATTACCACAAGCAAGGGGGAGAAAGAATTCCTTTATGCAAGGATGTTTTTAATGGTTTCTCTGCGTCTTTTTTGAACTGCTAACTAGAATCACTTATTTTTCTGCAAATATGTTTTTAATCAGATTTGCTGTAGTGGTAAAGACTTTGTATGTGTTCTCTGTGAATCATCTGAACATGGTATTGCCAGCAAATCCACAATTCCTGATAACTACGGAAATAAAGTATGTTTTGACTGATATAGATATTCATATGGAAAACCTGTTTTTGATAATTAAGCTTAAGAAGTGGAACGTAGTAAGGAGATGGAAATTTTCTTTCGTCAGATGTTCCCTATGTGTTTGGTTGAGAGAAAACAAGCAACCAAGCAAAAATTTCCCCTTTCAATCTCAAAAGTTAATATTTTGAATGTTAACTATTCATCATACAATGATGCTCTCACTCTAAGTGTTGCTACAAAAACATATTTGTAGCATAAAGCTTCTCCCTCCCCACACTGATCTAAATAACTCCTGCTCAGCTCTAAGAAGAAATCCCAGCTCTGAGGCATCTTTAGCACAAACAATCTTTCTTTATAAGTTCTCTGCATTTATGAGTTTCTTCAACAATTTTTCAAGCATTTGGCAGAGCTTATAGGTATTCTCAGATATTCTTCTGAAAACTGGAAATTTAAGCTACCAGGTAAAGCAGAGCACATATCAAGACTTAAACATTATAAAGACGTACACTTGCAAATGAAGCTCTTTGATACTGGTTGCTCCTTCACTTACCTGCCAAGACCTTAGTTCAGGCCCTTGGTCCTGCTTCCCCTGTTACAGCGTAGGAATGCAGCTCCAGTGCTGCTAAGGTTGTTAGGGTGTCATCAACTGCTGCAGGAGAAACAACACATCCTGAACTCTGGGATTGGCAGGTAAAAAGCCTTTCCATCTCCTCTGACCTGTTGTTTGTCAGTCTACAGAGGGAGCACCCAGGAAAGACAGAAAGGATTTCCATGTAGAGGAGGAGGAAAAAAAAGGAGACCATCCACTTTCTTTCTGTCTTGTAATCTTTAAGTCAACACATGTAACTTCTTTGGGTCACCTTGCATGTGGCCAGAGCACAAAGTTGGAGTGAGGGAGAAGAAGGGAAGGGACAAAGCTCTCTCTTCCTCCCTCCCTCCTTCCCTTCTTTGCATAGGTGGAGCAGCATTTGTCTTCTCTGCTGGGTGCAGAGAGCAAGTTGTCCTTTGATTCCACAGAAGAATAACACCATGGAAGGAGGAAACAGCTTGTGTAGGTTGCGAATACAATAGGATGTTCGAGTCAGTCTAAAGGAGAATGAAGCTGCCTGTTCTCCTTCCTCCATCACATGAGCAGTAACTAAACTGGACCGAGATAATTTATTTGTCAGGCACTAGACATTCAAGGTTTAGATGCAGAGTCTTACTGGAAGTAGAAAGTGACTCATCTGAGAGCAGTCAGTATATACTCCTAATTTAATTTGTTTTCTGGGATCAAATACTGTTTGCTTTGCTCATGCAAAATCTCTGCCAGACTTGGGAAAACCATCATGGATTGATGAAGGGGAAACAATGGATAGTGAAGAAGTGATTGGTGAATAAGAGAAATAGGAATAGGAGCAAGAGGCCATGTTGACTTCATTATAATTTTTTTTATCAAAGAAATAACTAATAGACAGTATGCACTTTTATTTTCCTAAAAAGAAACCCAAAACAACAAAACAAGCAGTAAAAAGTTTAGATTGTGGGCCTGGAACATAGTGTGCTGTTTTCTGGTATCTACACCATAATGACAATGCAAGGTACACACTTGGCCCTGATTCCTTCATATCGCCATTCATAACTGGAGTTTAATGGCTGAAGTTAGTCAGGGCTGCAAAAAAGAGAACACTCAGTGTGACTGAAATGTCACACTGGGTTGGAACATGTTTGGGTATCGCATTTAAAACTGATACTTTTGTAATGCATATTGGGCTCAATTCTGCATTATGTTTCCTGTGACAAAACTAGCACTGCATTTCAACTTTTATTTATCTACATCTGTCAAGGCTAGAGTTCCATCAGATATGTTACTTTTGATATATATATATATTTCTGTAAATGAAACCATCATTTTTATACTAACGTACATTCAATTCAGGCATGTTCTGTTTTCACTCAAGGAACTGGTTCATGATCTTTTAGAAAAAGAATTAGATGTCTAAGCAGTTTTGACTGCAAAGCTAGCTTGAAAGCAGCCTTTAAGTAACTGATCACAGTAACAGAGTTTTGGCTACCTTTTAACTTGAAATGACAACACTGCCCTGCTCTTTCCTATGTTTTGCTATATTCAGCTGGAAACACCCTACCTATTCACATTTCTCTGTGGAATTCAAGTAGTCTGCAGCAGCAAAGGTGTCCTGCATACCTGGAGCTGATGTCCTTGATACATTAATTAATCCATCATTGAAGCTAGCTGATTGTGTCAGAATGATTATGCTGTACAGTGTAATACTAAACAGACTAAAAGTAACAGGCTAAAGATTAAAAAAATTATCTTAGTTAAGGCTTTAAGAAAAGGAAATTGCTGATACACTTTATCAAAAAGTAGCCAAATGAAAGGTAGGTTCACTAGAGAGACATCTGATGCAAACTAACATCTTTGGCGCTATTATTATTTATTAGTTGGAATACACTCAGCAGATATCTTTAAAATTTAGAGATGCAAATTACCCATGATAAAAGCACAACAAAACTACTAATGCCTTAAAAAGGGAGAGCTTGGGATGTCTAAAGCGGAGTTTAAATGGAAAGCACAAGCATGATTTTGTTCTCTATTCATATGGAAGGTTTCTTCTGCCCACTTCTACGCTGATTTTATTCCTCTGTAGAAAATACTTCATCAGCCTGAGCTCAATGTACCTTTCAAATATATCTTGGGTTCCTGACTGCTACAAAACCAATAAGTTTCTTGAACTACTGCAACAGTATTATTATGAGTAGTTTCTGCTGGGAGTGAAGGTATTTCTATTTTCCAGCTTCACATGCTTTATGAGTAAAAAAAAGTTAATGATCAGGGACTACTTGAAGAAGCATACATATTGAACAAATAACCACCAAGTGTGTCCAGGTTGATGTGGTTTTGGGGATGTTGCTGGGATTTAGAGAACTGATGTTTATTTATTTAGCTGCTATTATTTGGCTGTTAATATTCAAGTTGAGCAATTAAGTAATTTTTCTGTTGAGTTATTATGTAGCTAAATGAGTATCGAAGCACCCTGTTGCATGAGAAAATAAAAAAGCCAATCTAATTGTACAGAATCATCAAGAGTTGAACTAATTTAAGAGCAAATCTCTCACTGACTTCCTCCAGGTGTTTCCAGCTGATGTTTTTAGGCTTTTAGTAAGTTGCATCCCTGCTGCTACACTTACTTTCTACCACCATTAAGAAAGTGAAGGTTATTTAGAGTTTGGACCTGATCTTTCATTCTCTGTATATCCAGTAAAAAAATGAAATTTATTTGGTTCCCAAGAGTCACATTCTCAAGTAACAGTAGCCTAAATCTGGTGAATCTGTGAAATTACTGTTTTGTACTACACTTTCTTTTACTATGTCAAGAAAACCATGCCCTTGTGAGAGGTGCCATGTTAATATTCTACCCATGCATGGCTGACACCAGGTACTATTCGTTCAGGTATTTTCTCTGTAATGTGCCTCACATGCAGTATATCATCACAGTATTTTGTGATTATGTCTGCCTCTGAAGATAATGTGACTATTAAAACCTCTCGCCTTAATGGTGTTTTTTTGTACTGCCTTGCACATAAGGAGTAGAAATCAAACTGGGACACTGTGAACTAGTTTCATAGGCTATTGGGTTGGCCATTTAGATCTGTGCTCAGTTTCTATTTTTTTGGCTGAAATTTGTAGTCTGCTGGGCAGCTACTGCATTTTAGACTGGACCTGTTTATGTCATGCAGCAGGGCCATGAACCCTCAAGCCACAAAAGTAACAGAAAAATATTCTTTATTCTAGGCCAAAGGTCACATAAAGTCATTTGTTCATACATAATCTGAAGGTAGAATTTTGTTTTCACATTAAAATCAACATTCAGATAAGATTCTCCACATAAAAGATGTTCTGGCAGGTTTTCTTCACTGATTGACCCTTTGAAAGAATATATTTCACTGGCACTGCATTTCACCCTATCCTACTCCTACAAATTTTTATTATCATCAGATCAAGAGATATAATATTTTTTAGCTTTCTTTAAAAACCCACCACCAGTCTCTCCCCACAAAAGACCTCAAGAGATCAAGATTTAATTATGACTTTGAAATTACGGTGGTAGATGACGTAAAATGACCTTTCCCCAAAAGTCTTTAAAAACACAATTTACCAAATTTACCAAATAGATTCAGATAGGAAATATCTTTTCTCTTCTGACTGGAAGAGGAAAAGCCTTTAAACAAACAAATTATTGCACATGAAAACAAGAACATATGTTTAGTGTATTTTCCTGAAATGAGAGGAAGATAGTTTTGAAAACTCTTAGTGTTGGTGCCCATCTTTGTCTCAGTCTTTTGCCAGCTGGGTAAATACCTTCACTCTTCAGTTCAAAATGGATGTGCTCCTGCTGATCCCCATGCTCTCTGATTCCTTTGCTTTTATTACAAGTGCTTGGCTTAAAACATGCTATATGAACAAATAAATTTTTTTCTGGTTTATTTCAGATGCAAAAACCTGCGTGTTAGTATCTTTTTCATTTTTGATTGTAGTTCAATCTGGTCAAACTGTCTTCAATACTGTGGTTCAACAGTCAGTGACTGAAAAATCAATTGTTTGCACAATTCTATTCAGAAGCTCACTCCTAAATGCTGAGGCATGCTTTGTTAGATGTCAGAGATAGATGTGGTCCCAATATCCCATATGCTGTATGATAAGGGAAAAGACAACTATACTGGAATTCTTTAATTTCTTTTATGAAACCTGGTTTAACTTATGACTCAAAATCATTTTGTCACCTCGTTTTTTCTGACAGATGGAATATTTAACCTTGATGTCACTGAATACTAGTCAAGACTGTGTTTGTTTATGCTCAGAGAAGAATGATTATTTTGCTACACTGTGCAAAGCAATAGTAATGAAAAATAACTGCAATATTATTGTAATCCATACATAAAGAACAATACAGCTATGTTAATCTCTAATCACTGTCTTCTATCTCCCTTTCAATGTCACAAAAATACGTATCAATGAGAATGAAACATCACAAGAACAGTATTATCCAATGATAGCTCTTTTTTTGTAAGCTGAGTACAGGGTAAAAACTTGCTTCTATTATTGTTAAGAAAAGATTTCACTTTTTTGTTACAGTAAGTGAATAATATCCAGAATGGTTATTCTGAGAAAAACTAGACCTAGAATCATTATTTTTATGAAGATGTGATGCCATGTAGTAGACATTTTCATAGGCTTAGATAAATTTGCAGTATATCCTTCTAGTCCCTGGCTTTATATAGAGAGAAAGGGGATCCATCTCTTATCTGACCCTGACTTTATGACCTTGTAAGAATAGCAAGGCAGACTAAAGTTCTACAACTCTTCCAATAACACCAGTATATTCAAAATATCAGCCAAATCTGTAGCAATAAATGAATTCTGGAGTGGAGGCTTGCATGGATGCCTGGAGGTGTGCAAGGCGAACATAAGTAATGTGTTGTGAACTTGATATTCCCATATGTCTGCCTTGGTAGTCTGTGAGAGACTTTGAAGGGAAATAGTGGTCAAAAGCCTATGGAATCATTTGCTTAAACTGACCAGAATATAGTCTTAACTTAGTCAGCAGAACATAATAATTATTTTACACATAAGAAACAGATCAAAAAAATGTGAAAGTTTTTTTGTCATTAGTGTCAATCCTAGTTCTTTAACAAGATAATGATTTACAGCTCTTCACTAAATTCAATAAAGAAATGTAGGATATAAAATTGTATATTGAAAACAAGTTAAAAAGTTATGAAAAATAGCTACATCCTACTCTGAGTAAAAACTTAATTGTCTTGTGCTTGAAACTAAATAATGAGATTGTGTTTAGCAGACTGACATAGGAAAGCAGTCTGTTGGGGGAAAGCCAAAAATTACCATAAGGCTATAATCAGCCCACTTGGCAGTGTCCACTGAAACTATAAACTCCTTTCAAAAAGTCCAGGTACCTGTGGTGCTGTGTTTTCTGAGTGCCAGAGTTACATTTGCCTGAGGTGATAAGATGGTGCAAGAGGCATGCATGTATGATCCAAATAGTTTTTAAAAGGAAAAACAAACAAGCATACACTCCAACTCAGCCATTTTAGAGCAGAAAAAAAATATGTGTTTGCAAGTTGAATTCATAAACTTGACATCTGATTCTGTGAGTCTTACCTCATGTAGCTAAAAACCCCAAACAATTTTTTATTTTTTAATAATGCAAGTATTTGCAAGTTAACAATCCTAGAGATTTTGTATTACAGCTAAAACTCCTCCAGTATTTCAAAGCATCAGGTGAGAGATAGAATGTGGAGTCACAAACCTTTCAGCCCTTTGTTCATCTTACAGTGTGGTCTCATTGTTTTAGCCCTTAACTACTAGAGCTGCAGTAATAACTGGCCTGTATTTTTTTTTTTTCTCATAGATCACAAAAAGTAAGATAAAATGCAATAAGTGGTTTGTCTCTTCCAATGCTTTGTTTCTTCCAATGGCTAGAAACCCTACGATATTTTCCTTTCCAATTTTTCTTTGTTGTATTTTCCCCCTCAATTCAGTTTATGTTGTAGTGTGTATAATATTATAGCTCATATTTTCCCCTTTTTTCATCTCCGTTTGAAGAACTCACAGCTGAGAAACAGTCTGTAACAGTCAGTTTGGCACTTCTATGTGCTGTGAATATGCTTTCAATGAAAAAGCTTAGGATCCTCTGCTCAGGATCCAATAATATTAAATGCATGGCTCCCATATGCACATTTCTGTATACCATAAATCCTGTGGGCCAAGCAGGAGCTCAAGATGTAAATTTTCTGGTCTGATTTTTCCTGCCCAGGATGGATACAAAAGCTCTTTCACAGGCCCTTCCACCAGGATTTTATGGAGAATGCAGCTGAATGGAACTGAGTTTGTGTTTTGCACAGATTTGACAGTTTAAATTAATTTACTTTTGAATCGGATTTCTAACAAAAATAGTGTTTGTGGAAAAGTTTAATGATATTTCCTAACTGCTTTTGATAGTTCCAAAAATAATTATCATTACAATTTGAAATGAAATAATCAGTTGTCTTGGTTTTATTCATTGTCAGTTACCACTGTTCTTACTACTCTTTTGCGAATAATTCTAGTTAATGTAATAAAAGAATAGATTTAAATGAAATATTGTGCTTAACTTTAAAAAGCTCTTTAGAAAAATTACGTTCTGTCAGAGCAGAGTTCTTTTCCAGTAGGCTTTCTGATTACAAGAGAAGAGACTTTCTATTAAGAAAACAGCTCATCAGGAAATCCAGCAGCTATAACTACTAACTGCATGATACATGGAGTATTTGTTAAAGCCTCGTCTCTCAGAGTCTGGCTAACAGCATCTCCATTTTTCACTCAGAATCATGTTTATACTAAGAACTAGGGAGAGAAGTGTGAAGAACAATGCTTTACAGCATTAAAATCCCAATGCACAGCAAAACCTGCATTTTTCTTTGGTATTTAAACTATCCTTGCTTCCCTAGAACAGTCCTGAGATTTCTAGAAGACTAGCATCGACAGTATGGCTGTGGAGTGTGTGGACACAGGAATATAGATGAAGTCAAAACCCCTTGTGCCTACAGATGGGTAACTTGACCCATTCACTGTCTTATCTCTGACATCAATGCTGTAGAAACAATCCAGGGTGACTGAAAGAATCATTGCCCATTTTCCTGTGTTTGTTCTTTAGTACTGCTCTCGCAGTGCTATTTCAGCTTTTCTACGTGAAGGAATAGCTTTTAGCCCTGTGATATATTTAAGAGTTCAGACAGAAATACACTTTAAAATACTACAGATGAATAGGGTCCAAACTTTCTTCCTTGTGCAAACCTGGACTAAGTTCTGTGAGTTCTTTTGTTCAACGATTTATGATAAGGCCAGATCATCTATGCTGAGAGCTGTGAACTTTCCCATGAAAAATAAGAAACTTCTCAGTTCATTGAAATTGTGTCTTTCTGCCATTCTTTGAATGTGGGGGAGAGTGGGTTTGATTTCTTACTGGTTTTCAATTGCTGTGCTTTCTTAATACTGTGCAGCATTTAGCCTAAGTGGTCAAAAGTCAATATAGATTCAACCATAAACCATGAAAGAAAAAGGAGATTGGTGGAAATCACAGTTTCAGATATCTGGAGCACCTCAGGCTACTGAGGCCTAGTCAGTTAAGATGTTTAGCTCTGTCCTGATAGTATTATATTGTGCTATTCCTCAGCTTGAGTAGAAGCAGAATTGAACCCAAATGATTTACTGCTTGAGAGTATTGTCATGCCTTTGTTAATGGGAAGCCTTGGCCAAGATTTTGGAGTTTATGTAAGATTAATATATAAGGTGATTAAATTGCATCCCACATGGCACCATGAAGGTAGATTCATCTTTACTGAAATATGAGTGCTAAACTAAAGTAAGTCACAGAGGGATGTGCTCAGTAAAGCAAGTATTTAAAAGGTTTTAGCGAATTTGAGGTGTTTCACTCTCTTCCCTTTCCTGTACATTTAATATTTTAAAATAGAATAGATATAAAATCTGGTAACCTTTTCTCTTCATAAGGGACAGTCAGATTAATAGTCTCTTTATAAAGCCACGAGTTATATTTTCCTTATGTATTTTACATCAAAGTTGAAATTAGTGTATGTTTGATAGATAAATTTTCAAATTTGCCCAAATAACATTTTCCTTTTGGACCCCATGAAAAATTTGAAAGCAAAGCCCTGTGGAATTAAAAATCCACATGTCAATACATCTTCCATCATAGGTTGATATTTGCAATCTGATCTTTGATGTAGTTTTTTGCATTGATTCTTTCGTCTTTTAGAAAATGTTCAGAAGTGTATTGGTAATAGAAAAACTAACCTGCTGGAAAACACTTGATGAAAGGAATGTTCTCCTAAAATGTTCACAAAAAACCCCAGAAATGTTTTGCAAATATTTAAGATCTGAGTTTCAGTCTTAAAACTGAGTTCAGTGCACTGAGTTCAGTGTTTCCTGATGTTAAGAAGGAACCTCCTGTGTTACAGCTTGTTTTCCTTGCCTCTGGTGTCCTGTCACTGGGCACCACTGAAAACACTCTGGCTCCATCTTCTTTGTTCACTCACTTCAGGTATTTATGCATATTGATAAGATCCTTCTGAGTCTTCTCTTCTCTGGGTGGAATGATGTCAGGTCTCTCAGCCTTTCCTCACAGGAGAGGAGCTTCAGTCCTTTAATCATTTTAGAGGCCCCTTGTTGGAATCCCCCAGGGTTCTTGCCCTGAAGAGCCCAGAACTGGATATGGTGCTCCAGGCGTGGCCAGTAGCGTCACAAACAACATATTTAAAAAGGGACTGCAATTGAGGAAAATTTTGGGGGGTTACTTAGAAAATTTCAATTATATTTACATTTCAGGATGGCTTCAGAGTGAAGGAGAGAACTGTTCTCAAGGTCAATGCAGGTTAAATGTTATGTGAAAGAAGACTGGCCCTTTTAATGGACAGCCTTGCTGAATGCGTTGTTTTCTTCCTCTGCTCCTGTGTGACTTATTTAATCTTCCTACCTGCAGATATTTCAGCTCAGCAGGGGCTCAAAGGCAGATGGAAACTACCGGTGTGCACTGTACTTGAACTTCTAAAATAAAGGACAATATCTCCCTCAAACTCAGACTAGCGCAAAGCAAAATTTGTAACTGTGTGAGAGAGAAAAGAACTAGTGGTTTAAAGCAATCTGACTTTCCTAAACTCCTTTCTACTTACAATATTTTGTTCTTCTGAAAAGCTATAAGAAAATATACTTTCTGCTGGATTTTATCTTAAAGAGATTATATTACTTTTACATAATGATAGCCACAACAAAAGTAATCACAACTTTTGTAAACTGTTAGTCCTTTCAAGGATATTTTTTTGAGATTTTTGTTCTCATATGTGGAATGTAATTTCTGTACAGGTAAGAAACCCAAGGCTTGCCAAAGTTTGCTTACCAACGATTTCTGGTGGAGTTACTCTAGCTTTCTTCCATTAGTTTAGAGATGGTTTCTGCTTTAGGCAATATTCAACTCAAGGATGTATTTCTCCTGTCAGGTCACCCAACAGATCGCAAGTGTGGCTGTCAGCTTCATTCCTTCCTTCAGAATAATATTACCATACATATTCCATCTTTTATGATGCATACATTTAATTACTAGGCAATCTGCAGTGTCCTTACTCCTGGCTACAGCTATTTTGCAAACAATTCCTTCATATAGCTGAGACAATTAAAAGTGACAGTTCTGTACTGTTCAAAGAAATTGAAATTGTATCCCTTCAAAGGGTAGCTAGATGAATAAAAGCCCTCCAAATCACTAGCAAGCAAACCTAATGGTCTCAACTAATTCTGATAAATGAACCTAATCTCAGTTTCTGTAGTGGCTTTTTCTTTATTATTCTTGGTTTTCAGATATTAAAGTTGGAGCAACAGTAAAGAATTGAGCTTGAATAGGGTCACTACTTTGGTAATGTAGATAGATTCCACAGATCTAGATATAGTTTCCAAGTGGGAAGGGATGCCTGGAAACATTCATACTAAATTCACATTTTTCTTTTCATAAGGTGTTGCAAAGTAATCCAGTTAAAAAGAGCTTTAGGAAATTTCAAAGGATAGTTCCTACTATGATGTTTATAAGCATCATATTTTGTGAAATGAGCCCGGACTCAACTAGTTTACACTTATCCACATCACAGTCAAGGAAGATGGGGGATGTCCTACTTTACGTTCTTCCAGATAACAAACAGGATTGAGACCCTCTGTGTCAGTCTGTGTATATTAGAGACACCTGTTTTGTTGGTGCTAGTTTCCAAGTTTTGTTAGACAAGGCCCTTTCAGCACGGGTGCTTAGCATCTGCCAGTATCCAGCCCTCAAACAGGTATTTCAGGGGAACCAGAGCTGCCATCTAGGCAAATATATGTGCTATGGAATAATTAAGGATGACTAGATAAGACTCATATCTTCTTTGCCTTTCTGACTCACATAATGAATATTTGAACCACTTTTCTAGTGAGAGGATCTCCATCTAATAGGTGCTTCCTACTAGGGGTCCAGATTAATTTATATGAAATATTCTCATTTTTTCTCTTTAAAGTGCTAGACATTTATTCCCTTTTTAACTGGCATTTTAAACCGATTTGGAATTATGCACAGTTAAAAAATAAACCTATGCAAGATGGAAATTCTGCTGCTGACAGATTTTAGTAGCCTAAATTTTTTTCCCTTTTGGTTTGGAACTACAGGCTGCATTTATTCTTGCAGATAAAATGGTCTAGGAGAGTTCTGAGGTTGACTGGCACCACACAGCTCCAGTCCACTACAGCCCACTCAAAACAGGGTCTCTGCACCTGCCACGGGCCATTGGCTGACACTGAACTTCGGCACTGGCCAAATCTCTGCCAGAGAATTAACACTTGCTAACAATTTACTGTACAGGGCGACTGTAGCACATTAGACCTCAGCCCTGCTTAGTTTACTTAGTGGTATAGGCACTGTCAGTGTGTTTAATTTGCATAAGGGTATTTTGTTATTGGTTTTGCATGTTGAATATTAAAGTTTTTATTATTCCACAATGCATAAAGTTCAGAGGGTTTGCAAGGGGACTTTATCCCCTTCAAAATGTCATCATGTATCAACATACCTTACTTCGGGCGATATTTTGATCTCAGACCCATTGTGAACTTTCATGTGCTTCTCTGTTTATGGGGTTTTCCATTTACTTCTGAGTTAATGCATCTTTGTGTAAATATCTAATTGCAGATTTGTCATAAGAAAATCAAAAGCAGCCCAAACCCTGTCAGGGAAGATTTCAAAGGCTCCAAACTCTTAATATCTGTAAATCACAGCATAAGCTGGACTCAGGCAGGCATTCTTAGCGCTCCTTATTTTTTTCTTTTCTCCACAGCAACAGTCAAGCTGTGCTCTGGTGACAGAAAATCTGTCATGACATTATGAGTCTTCCTTCAGCCAGTGTTCCACAGACACTAAGCTGAACAGCATTTTGATGCAGGTAGGTGGGAAACGGGTATGAGGGGTGAGCGAGAGCCAAGATGCTGATGCTCTGAAGCCATCCATCTCTTAAACAATCTGAGAGGAGGCATCAAGCTGCTTTTCACCAGTGGAAGTGATTCTGCCACTGCTTTCTCTCCCTTCAGTCTCCTCAAGAGCAGCTGTCCCTGAATACACTCTTGTGTTCTGTGCCAGGACAGCATCAAGATCATTTTCTAAAGTTAACTAGATTTAGTCTGCTCTGTCCTTCTAAGGAGCTACTGTTGGTATCTTTTGCACCACTGAATTAGAATGAGCCTTGCATAATCCCAAATCCCCTGTGAGCATGTATTTATTCTTCAATTTAGAACTGCAGTTCTGATTTTTTTTACTGTAATTTTCTTTACAGAAATGTTTGCTTGAAATAGGACTATTTTCAGCAGTTAGAACTGATCAGGGGTTTGTATCTTAGTAGTACTACACACAAAGGAATCTGCATTTCATTTGTGAATCTTTAGAAACATTTATTTAAAATTTGCTAATCTATTATGTTTACAATCTAGTCATTTTCTAACCTGCTTGTGTTATCACAGATGGGGAAAAATATCAGTAAACACATGACCCTCCATCTGTTCCTCAAAATGAAATGAACTTTCAAAGTTTAAATTATTAAGAATAAAATCCTGATATCAGGAAAGCTTGGCAGAGAGGCCCAGGGCTGATTTTGATGTTAATGAGGATTCTACCACTGGCTTGTGATGGAAGTTAACAGACCAGCTGCAGAAGAAGTTGCTGCTCCATTGTTCTCAGTAGCCTTCTATTTTTATTATTTTATTATGGGGAGAAACAAGTTTTCCTCCTACCTTTGAAAACAGAAACATCAGTTTTCATGGACTTAGACTCAGTTTACAGTGTTAAAAGTTTTTTCAAACCAGGGTTCTTTGTTGGAAACAAAGAATTATTTATATATGCTGAACATCTGTGTAGTGTCTTGTGTATCTTTGTGCTTCCACCATGATTCCATGGTAGACTGGCAGCATCTTAATGATTACTGCTTTGCACCACTTGCCAAAATGAATGCAGTGTGTAGCTTACAGCTTTCTCCCAGAGAAGGACATAATTTCAATTTACTTTACATGTCCCAGAAAGCAATGGCCTGCATCAAATCTACTTCTTGGCAAATTTCCTGTGAAAACCCCTTTCTGCTCTGGGAGCTGGTGGCTCACTGTCCTTGCCCCTGCACCAAGGCTGTGCAAGAGCTTCTGCTCCCACAGGAATTTGGAGATAGGTGGCAAGAGGCTAAGAAGAAGAAAGGAAGACAAAAGGTGGTGCACTTGTTTGGATTAAGGGATTTCTTAGCTGCTTTTTGATGAGGGGAGGTGAGATATATTTGATTAATTCAGAAGAGGGCTCCATAGTGTCCAAGGCAGGTTCTCATGAGATTCAATAGCTTAACTTTAAGCTTCCTTTAGTTATTTTTACACTAACTTTTTGTTTTCTGTAAATGCTATTTCTAAGGTCCATTTGGTTTGCCAGCAACATATTTTTTTCCTGCATTCACATCTTACTCTCTAGAAGCAGATGCAGGAAAAATTGCAGACTAGTAGTTAGAAGCAGTTAGCTTATCTGTGAGCCCACCTACCTTTATACCTTGTGGCAAAGAAATATGCCCCCCTATTTTGAAAAGGCAGCATTTCACATGTGCTTCACAGGGAGGTGCAAGAAGTGGTCAAAGCTGCCTTTACTTGCCAGCTCTGAAGTTTTGGGATAAGCTGTGTATTGAATCACATGAGGTAAGTTTGTGTCTGGCTCAAGAGAGGAGACTTCCAGGAATTATTAGGCTAACACTGACAATCTGGCCCAATGTCACAGAAGGGTACAAGCCCAGAGGTTGGCAAGTCAGGCTGTGTTGCCCTAGGAGAGTTGTGTAAACAAGCATGCACAGAGCCACCTGTCTCCAGCCTGCCCTGAGGACCTAAACTTCCATAAATTTCTAGCAAAATCACTTCCCCTGTCTTAATTGTAAAGGAGAAAGAGCTTATTAAATTTCATACTTATTAGGAAGACCTGCTTCCCTGCTCTGATTTTTTTTTTCAGTTTAGAGGTCATCCTTTTCTTTTGCTTTAAAGGGAACAGAAATGCTTTACTTGGGCAGTATTTAATAAGCACTGTTAGAGAAGTATGAGAAAAACCAGCTTGACAAGCTATTTGTTTTTAGTGTGTATTCTGATTATTTTTACAAATGCTGATAATTTAATTATTTTATTTTAAGTATCTCAGGGAACCTTGAGAGGCCCATTTCTGAGGACTAGATTCCTGAATCCTCAGTCTGCACCCCATGGGGCATTCCATTGTCAACAGGAATGTCTGCCAGATTTCTCTCATGGGCTCAGCACTGAGGACATGGGGGTTTAAAGACAAGGTGATTTAAGATTGATTTTCACAAATATCATGTTCAGTAGCTTTTGTGACAAGCCAGATAATGGATTTTATCCAGTTTTAAATACTACCCATTAAAGAACTAATGCTACTTTCCTAAGAAAGCACCAATGCTGCCCATTGCACTCTGATAATGAGATGATACTCTCTCATAGTTGCCCGAAGCATGAGTTCCTAAGCCTTCTCTCTCTCGGAATAAATTGTTCTCCAGGCAAGAGATGGAATTTTTTCATCTTTGACCTCTGCAATATCAAGTGGTAAAAATGTAAGGGTGTTCTGTGATATTTTAAAGTATAAAAAGGCTCAGATTGGAACATCTTTTCTCATTAAATATTTTTAAAAATATCACCTTCTATTTCAGTAGAATAGCATACAGTAGCCTGCAGTTCTGTATTCTGCACTAGAATAAAAAAAAATCCTGATGCACTTTTCCATATTCCTTTTTTCACAGATGTGATGTTTTGAAAAAGTAAAACACAGACAATTGAGTACACTTGTTTTAGACATGTTGTCCTATGTCTTCAGGAAGAAAAATAAGAACTAAAAACAAAATTAAAGGCCAAAATACATTTTTCAAAATCAGTGTTTTTATTTCAAAGATAAAGATTTTCTTTTCTTGCCAGAAGCTTTAACAAACTCCTGAAGCCTGGGTGACTTTTGTACCAGTCCACCTCTAGTCTGCTCCTAGTCTAAAAGTTCTGCTGCAGACAGGCATGGGAAGAAGGATTTGGGCTTTGTTTTTGACATACTTATGAATATGTGGCTATGATTTATTGCATTAAATTATTTTTTGTTTCCATCCTTCCCTTGCTTCCCTGTCCTTCAAACTTTCTATCACAGTTAAATAAAATAAAGCAGCCATGACTGTAGCCCCCAGAAAATATTTTATATAGACTCACGCAAAGCCTTGACAAAAATTTTTGATAGCAAACTAACATTGAATACGCCAGAAAAATGTTATTCTTCTAAAAGTTCTAGAGAGGGGAAAAAAAGAAAGAAAAAAAAGAAAAAGAAAAAAAGTGGGGGGCTTTGTTTTTGTTTCTTTTTTCCATTTAAAGCACACTGTTTGTTAGGAGGGTAACACTGAACCCCATAGAGAACAAATATAAATGCAATTTAAAATTGTTCTTAGAACTGTGTCTCCCATTTCATATTCATGGCACGAGGGACAGAAATACTTTCTTGTAGGCCCAAGAAAACTGTGGCACTCTTGCAAGGAAAATGTTCCCTTTAATAAAGAAAAATATTTGTATAACAACGTCATCAGGAAGAAGTTTCAGAGTAACTCACAGCAGTCATAGACAAGTTATAGGAACTGAGGAGAGAGGTTTCTTGCCAAGAGCAACTCTTGTTTACTGCCAAGATGGCAAATACCCTATCTTCCCTGGAATCTGCTGTGTGTGGGAAACTCTCTTCCATAAGTCTTCAGTAGTTTTAATGGTTACATTTTTGGGTAAAGACCTTTCAGCTCACTCACTTCAATTGAGCTACAAGTGATGCTAAGTGATCATCTTCACTTATCTCCTGGAAGCCTTGTCACATCCCCCAGACTGCCATACTGCTAAGGTCTCTTGCAGGGTAGATGTCAGATCCCTTCTGAGCCTTCTGTGTACAGTAAAAGGAGACAGATTATTGGGCATCAGAGTGTCCTACAGTTTTCAAATTCACTGAGCACCTTATGAAAGGAAAAGGGGATAAAAATATATGAGTCCTGCTCTGGGTAGGAGACAAAGGAGGAAGCAAAATAAAATTGGCAGAAAAGCCAACCTCACTGTGGTAGTGCCTGAAGAGTTTTTTTGAAGAATGCAATTTACAAGTGTTTGCAAGAGAACAACTAGTTTCATGTCTGCTCGGGAAGCTGGAGTAATGGATTGCCAAATAGGGTTGGGGGCGTGAAATAGCAGGCTTTCTCCTCTAACCTTACCAAACTGAGCTCAAAACTATAAAAACTATAAATCTATAAAAACTCACAGCTCTAAGTACTAAATGAGCAACTCTTTGGGGAAAGTGTAATTGAGGAAATTATGGACTGTCATGTTAGAAGACTTAGTGTAAATTTTACAAGTCTCAGGCTACCCAAGTCATTGAAATTATGCCTTGTAAGGAAGCACATTTTCTGTCCTCTATTGAAATAACTCTTTGCAGAAGCTTAAGACATGGGGTGATTCAGTCTATGACCATAGGTACATGACTGGTACTTGTCTGTTAGCTACTTTAATTTGGCAGTCTTCCTGAAGTCAGTGCCTAAGGTCTATGTCTGGTCACTGAAGAGAGGAAGGTCTAGAGAAGGTCTTCACAGGGATGTATCATCTGCTTCTGCTGTAAGGGGACAAGCGTTTCCTGTTGGGAACTTCAGAAGCACTTAATTTTTTTCCACTGAGGAGGACTAGTGTTTCCTTCACTACTTGAACTCAGAAACAAGTTCAGAGCTTAAACTAGTTGGGGACCATCATGAGCATACCTATTAAAAAATAGCCATCTTAATAGTCCTATTAATCTCCATTCTTTTTCAGTCTGAGTAAACCTTGGAAATAAGTCTTACTTTGTCCCTGTAAACTGAGCAACTTACTGTCCTGACAATTATCAGTGCCAATAGATGTACTGAGTCTGGCTGAGATGGAGTTAATTTTCTTCACAGGAATCCTTATGGCACTATGTTTTGGATTTTTGACCAAAACAGTGTTGATAACACATAATTATTATAGCTGCTGCTGAGCAGTCACTGTACAGCATCAAGGATTTCCCTGTTTCTCACATTCCCTTGTCTGTGTGCTGGCTGGGGGTAGATAAGAACGTGTGAGGGGACACAGCTGGGACAGCTGACCACAACTGACCAAAGGGATATTCCATACCATATGACACTGTGATCAGCAATAAAAGCTGTGGAAGAAAAAGGAAGGATGGAGGTTGAGAGCTGTAGCTTCTGTTTTACCAAGTCACTGTAACATGTGATAGACCATGGCTTTCCAGGACATGACTGAACTGATGGGAAAATGTGAATGGATTTTTTGTCTTGAGTTACTTTGCATACAGCTTTGCTTCATCAATTAAACTTTTTATCTCAATGAAAGAGTTTTGTTGCTTTCGCTTTTCTGATTCTCTTCTCCATCCTCCTGGTGAGGAATGGGCTACCCACAAGGATTATCCCATAACAATAGAGTAGTCCTCCAAATAGTTGTTATCTTTAAGAAAGATATATTAGAGAAAAATAAACAAACAAACAAAAAAGGTTTTTAATAAGATGAACAGAATAATTTCTTTAATTTTTTGCTCTTAACAAGTGTCTATTTGGCAAGATACTATTTCCCCAAACCAAGGTATAAATATTTGCCTATGCTCCTGTGCACACAGAAGAATTAATGCCTACCTTAATTTTAACGTGGGGTAGAACAGAAGAAAAAAAGCACCATATGATTCACAAAAGATATTTTCAGAATTCTAATGATTTATTTGGATATAGGAACTATTGAACTAACTCTTCGAACAGTAAAAAGAGAAATTTTTTTACTAAAATCTGCACATGCTCCAAAATAATCTGCAAATGGTGAAGAAGTTGAGGCAATAAGTGGTTAGTGATGTAAGAGTTATCACCAGTCACACACAGGTGGAAAAACTGAAGAAAATTCTAATCTTGGTAGAACACTGCCTTCCCCATTAATGAATCCAGCATGATTTCCAGACTGGTATTTTTTGAGAAATTCATGTTACTCAAATACCTGTGGAACTAGGGAAAGTATGCAATTACATTAGGTCCAGAGAACCTGCTACAGTTGTTGATTAGGGTTTTCTATTACAGAGAACTACCCTAGAGAATTAATTAGCTAGAATCCCCTATGTATGAGAGAATAATAAAGTTAGTTACTTTTAAAAAGTTATTATTATTTTTGTAATTTTTAGTGTGGAAAACTGAGGCAAGAACAGTAACATGTACTCTTCCCAGACAGTTTTGGTTTACAAAACAAATTTGGCATCACAATCTGTTACTTCATTTTAACTGAGATTTTGAAACATTTTATACTGCATTTTTCAAAGTTCTGTCCCATCTTTCCTCTAATGGGGTTTCCACTACAGAATCATAGAAGTTGAAGCTGGAAAATATTTATTGCATCATCTTTTCTGTCTTTTTGATTTTAGCAAACATAATTTATGTAACTATTCCTTTGATCACTTATTTGACTTAATCTTGAAAACTAGCCAACAGGATTCCTCTATGCTCCATCTAATCTACTTTGCAAAAAAAAATTCCCAACCTCAAGCCCTGAAAAACCCTGAAAGACAGTAAAAACAATTACTAGAGCAGCTGAAGGTACATCCTATGTTTTAAATCAATAATTACTCTAATTTAGGTTTAATAGGTATAAGCTGTTTACATATATAATGGCATTGCCTTCTAAGGACTGGAGCTACTCCAAGGGTCACAAGAGCTTCAAAATAGAGTATCATTGTCAAATTTAAGATTTCTTGAGTTGCAGCATGCTTAAAAATGAAATCAGTTGTCATTAAGTTTTAGAAACTAGAACGATATTTTATTGAATACTATTTACATTATATGAATACTATTGATATCATACGAATATTTTTCCTATTCTATTATGCAAGAAAAAAGCCAACCCTAGCTGCACAATAATGGGCTTTATTTTCATTCAGGAAAGAGATGTTGTATACGGGGTGGATAATTTCATGAAAACATCATCTCTGGAGTTGTTAAAAAATGAGCAGAGTGCTAGGAATTAGTAACAAAACTCAAGAGCAAACACAAAACATGGTGCACCCATGTCTCAACCACAAAAGCATATCTAGTCACACATCTCAGACAGGAAATAGTAGAATAGGAAAGGTACATAGAGAGACACAAGGTAGGTGAGTAAATAGGACAGATAAGGATAAGTCATAGGGTCAGTTTCTGTATCACAGAGATTAAAATAGAGAAAACTGTGGAAGAAAAAACAGCTGAAGGGAGATATGAGGGTGCTCTGTAAACTCTTGACCATCCTGGGAACGGTTGGTCACTATTCTTCACATAAGAGCAAGGAAGCATCAAATGAAATTAGTTTCTAGTAGGTTAGCACAAATAAAAGGGATTAATACTTCATGGAGTGCACAGGCCCATTGTAGAATTTATTGCTAGAGGAAACCCTGGATGCCAAAACTTTAGATGAGTTCAGGAAGTTGCTTCAGAAAATGGTTTGACAAATTAAGGAAAGAAAATTCCACTAAGGTCTATAAACCACACAGGAAGGAACTCTGGGCCAGGAAATCCCTAAACTGCAGATTGACAATAGTTGTGAGGTGTTTTACTGTGGGTAGTTTGAGGAGGTGCATATCTACTTGTTTTATCCTTGTCTTGGGTATCTGATAAAGGTCACTTCCTGAAATAGGATACTGAGGTAAACTAATCTCTGGCCTGTAACAGTTTAGCTGATATTGTGCCCTTGTCCCAGAGCTGAGAAAAAAGTGACAAAACACCCTCTCTTTACTTCCTGTTTAATACACTTCCACCTATTTCTCAATATGGATTATACTGCAAAGTCACTTGGTAAAACTTCAGCTCTGGCTCATCCTTGCTCCAAATATCCTCTGCCTTCAGGTGAAACTGGAAGTAACAGCCAAGGCAGGTCCACCCTGCTGCTGCTGCCTCCAGGATGCGGCAGTATCTTGGAAAAAACCTGTCTCATTTGGTACCTAGTGCATATATGCTGGTATGTGTTTTTAAATATACTGAAGCAAATAGCCTCAGATTTTAGACTGGGGCCAGATGGCTGATTGAAGTAAAAATAACACAGATACACAGAGGAATGGTCACTCCACAAAAGCTGAACTGTCTGGTTAAATATGATGCAGAGGCTCTGAACAGTACTGCATGTCATTTGCCTTATATTTCAATACTGTGCTCATAAAAATAAGAAATAAAGATTTGATGTATCTCAAGACACTGAGAATTTAAAGCTATTTCTGAAACTGACTTTAAATCTCTGACTTTACAAGTGAACTCTTCGTTGAGGAAAGGGACAGGCAGCCACTAAAATTATGCCACTCCATTTAAAAGATAAATTGGAATTTATTTATAGAATTTATATTAGTAATATAACAGGACACGACATATTTACATTTATGACCATCTCCCTTTTATTCTCCTGAATGCAGAGAGCTACACTATCAAAAGTTCAAGCAGAAAAAAAAGTTCTGAATGCAATCAATAAAATATTCATTATTGAGTCTCCCACTCACTGAAATTTCCTCATTTAGTTATTGCTTAAGTAGGATAAATATAGCTTGAATTTACTATTCTTTCTTCTTCCCCATCACAAGATATCCAACCAAATCAGGGAATATTTAAATCAAATTTTTAAGTGAAAGATTAAATTGCGTCTCCTCTCACAGAAGTTAACAGGTTCCCAGTGCTTTCCATTCACATTGTTTACCTGTGGTGGATATGGAAGCAAATATACTACAGGACATACCATGAACAGCTGCAGCAACAGCACCAACAAAAGCAACATGTGTTGTTGGGCCTTTGGTTTCCAGGTGCTTGAGACACAGCTGATGTTCCTTCATTTTGTGACTGCTGCCTCTTTCTCATTTCAGCTACTTCAGTGCCCAAGTGGCTATAAGAACACAGACATAAGAGATGTACAGAATTACTACAGGCTGTCATAAATCACATTCACATTTCTACAGCAATGTCTGATGCAACTGGCTCTCACAGCTCATGGCAACAAAAGCACTTGACCATCAACTGAGCCAGCCGAGAAGTAGTTCCACTGTGTTAAAAGCAGTTTCCAGAAGACCACATCTCAGTGACAGGCTTACGTTCCTGTGCCGCTGAATCACGCCCATTCTTACTGCTTTGGCTGGACTCAAGAGAGCTGTTTATTACCAGTGTTTTTAACAGCAAGCCATACAGCTTTTGTAGCACTTGGGAGAGACTGTCTTGTTCCTTACTGTAGGACTATCAAAGGTGTTTCCATTGTACTAAATATGCAGCTAAAAATACAGCAGGGTGGTTATTCACCTCAAACATGAGTTGGAAACTGACTTTTTTTACTTTTTGACTGCTTTAGCCTATGCTGGACCCATGAAATTGATGTGACATTTTATCAAGGGCAGCTGACTGCTAAGGGACAAGATTTTTATATGTCATAACTGACAGGCTTGTTACTTAAGAGTTATTCTTGAGACATAAAATGAATAATAAATACGCATTTATAAAATACTTTTCCACCTTTGAGGTTATTTTCTGGTCACAGACCTTCTTTGCTCATTGCCAGTTTTTCCTAGGTTTTATTAGGCCAAGTTTGTTTTTTTTCTCTCAGTGACTAAAAATATGCAGCTGGAAACAGTATACCATGCATTATCTAGTCTTCAAAAGAAGTTAAACATTTACTGCTAAGTTACATTATTTTAAAAGGTTTATATGTCAGGGTCCTTCTAACAACTCACGTCTTTGTACAACAACTGTAAGTTTCCCAGAGTAATGGCTAGAACAAACACATAAATTAGAGGAAAATTTAGTCCTTTTGCCTTTGAAAAAGTATTAACAGATTACTGTGGGGAGGAGCTTGGTTTAAAACAGAAGCAGGTAGAGGTGGCCTGGTGTGAGCAGCATGCACTGTGCTCCACACTCCCAGGGCATCCTGCTACAACCAGGGGTGCTGGGGAAAGGCAAAATCTGATTGATTTGCCACCTGGGTACACCATGCACAGACAAACGAGACATGCCACTTCTACATGCACTCAAGCAGCAGCTGTGAGAGTTTTCATTTACATGGTTGCTAGAACTCCCGAGGCTTTTATTCTGCAATAGTGTCCTTCTAGACAGCTTACACACAACCACACACAGCAAGGATACTAAGCCTCAGAACTCAAACTCATGCTTTACTCTCATGGTAGCTATTTTGGCTTCTTGCATAGCTACCTTTTCCATGTATACTGTCACTGAGTAGAATCAAGTAATTTCTGAAGCGTTTAGTCAAATCAAACCATGAAGAACAATTTAAATATCAGTGGTAGGTGCACCTGCTTATGCTATTGATATTACTTATAGCTGCTCTTGAAAATTAAAATGACATGCAAACAAACCCCACACCTTTTTTTTCATGTCAGTTGCAAACCACTGATGTTAACAAGGGATGCGCTAGTGCAGCTGGACAGCTGCCCATATTTTTTTCAATACATAGGAAGGAAGGAAAATTGTTGAAGCATTATATGTAGCTCAGAGAGTAAGGGCCAGTATGAAGTCTCTTTCTCCAAATTATAGTGCAGAACTTCTGCTGACTGTGCATGATGCAGTTAAATTACTTCATAGATAGCTGTGTCATGCTGTGAATTGTTATTTTTTTTCAGCAAGTGCCATGACTATGGTTAAAAGAATTAAAGCCAGATCTTTCCAAATGGAACTTTCTTTCTTTTAAGTAAGACAGTGATTCTAGAAATATTTGTACAACAAAACAAACAAACAAACAAAATTTATTGTTTTCAGAAACCAGTAAGTTACCCATATTTAGGCATTTGTTGGGCTGTAATCCCATTAATTCTCCCTGTATACCTGAAGTCAAGAATTTTTTCACCATTTTAGCTATATATAAAAAATGTAATTTGGCTAGAATATGTGGCACTATAAATAAAGGGGACAAGGGTGAAGGTTATCCATTCAGACATTATGATGACAGCTGGTGACTTTGCTGTAGTTTCACAAAAACTTTTCCACACCACAAGATGCTGCTACCACTAAAATAAATATCCCTATCCCTTTTCTCCTGCATAACTCACAGTCACTCGTTCCCTCACCTGAGCTGTCCTCCCTATCTGTGTTGGCAGCAGCATTTGTACAGGTACCTAGTGAATTTGATAAAAGAATAGGCATGATTGAAATTCAATCTAGAGGGAAAATAAAAAAAAATAGTTTAACTTGCTTCAAGTGACTTTCTCATCTACCTTGGGAAGATGCGAGCACTTGGACAGAGCAGGGGAGAGCACTGAATGTCAGACAGGCAAGCAGAATGAGGGGACCATTTTCTTCCATTTCTGCTCACACTGTCAGCAAGTGATGGTGAAATGGGCGGGAATTATGCAGCTGCAGAAAGGTAAAATCTGCATCTGCAGTTCCCAACACACAGAACATGGCAGAGAGGCACAGTCAGAAGAGGGTTTTCACAGGAATGGTTCACATCTTTAATCCTGCCCAGCAACCTCAACAACTGAGAAGTCTCCAGCATTCATCTTTTCGTATGAACCACCATGGCCAACTGTTTCAGAGGTTTGCAAGTCTGGCAGGACACAGAATTGTGAGGAAATATGGCTCTCCATTGTAGAGCATTTCAGGAGAAATGGCTTCTCCAAGGTTGCTCAGAGCCAGTCTAGCCAGTCTTTAGAGCAGAGCTGCTTGCTTTGCTATGTTTTAACAGCTCTGGAGTATAGGGAGGCACATAACCCATCCCCTTTCTGGCCATACATTTTTAGTGAAGGAAGAGGGCAGCCCTTGAGTGCAGGTAAAGCTATATTTATCTTATTTATCTATTTAGGCTGTATTTGGAGAATTTAAAAAAAAAAAAGCATCATAGAGATGGAGTCATAGAATGGCCTGGGTTGGAAGGGATCATCTGGTTCCAATCTCCCTCCTATGAGCAGGGGCACCTTCCATTAGACCAGGTTGCTCAATGCCCCATCACAACATGGCCTTGAACACTACCAGGGATGGGGCACCCACAACTTCTCTTGGCAACCTTTTCCGGTGCCTCACCACTCTCACAGTAAAGAATGTTTTACTCTCACAGCAAATAAATTTTTTCCTAAGGAAGGAAGAGAGGAAGAAAGACAGAGCAACATCCCCAAATCCTGTATGTACATCCAAAGAGATTCTGGCTCCAGCACAATAAAGCATTAATTGCAAAGCCAGCAAAGTGCTGCAATGGGATATGTTTTGAAATAAGTTGTAAACACAGATAATGTACAGTGGGACTATCCTTATCTTCCCAGTATAATGGGCAAAGATCTTACTGGCACAGGGGGAAGAAGTTGTATTTAATCCATTTCAGATTCTCTCCTTTCCACAGCTGACATTGGTGTTCACTCTGAAACTTGCTGTGTCTCATGGTACAAAGAAAGTGATTTTGCTTGGCATGACTACTTCTCTGCTCAATAAAAGCATGAGACTGAAACCCCAAGCAACGGAACAGTGTTCTCAGTGAATATATGAAGTGTTCACCAGCTTAACCAGTCCCTGAAGTCAAAGTCATCAGCCCTGTTCTTCTGTTTGTGTTCTTTTCTCTCAGAGACCTTTAGGCTGAAGTCTATAAGACACATGAAGAAACCCACCTGGTGATGCAAAACTATTACATTTACTGAGGATGTAGTTGGACAGGTGGAAACTTTAGTTCCATGATTATTTTCATTGGATTTCACGTTTCACATTTTATTTGCAAATACCAGATGCCATCTACGCAAAACAGTAATTGATTCCATTAGATTATTTAGGATGCAGAAGCAGGAATATCTTAACTCTTGACTATATTTAGAGACTGAGTAGATAGAAGGTTTATATTTGGTGCCTTAGTCCAAGGCATAAAAAAGAAATTTAGAATCTTTGATTCAGCAAGTCACTCTGCTGGGATGAACATTTTTTCTGAAGTGTGAAAGTTAGTACATAATTGTGAAGGACTAGAATGTTGTGAACAGATTCTGAGCAGACCTTCTAGAATAATAGTACAAATAGTACACACTGTCTCCAAGATCTCAGTTGGCCTTTTAGCTTTTTCACCACTTTCATTCTTCCTGAGACTCTCTAGTTTGGCAAAAGTACAGGTGGTGAAGGTGGGCCTTTTGTCCAATGGAACGGTTTTTCTCCTTGGTACACTATATATGCTCTCTCAAACCACCACATCACAGGTATTAATTTCTTCTGCTAGTTTTGCATCTGGTTCTTTGCCTCCAATTGGTGGCATGTTTTACTAACTGTGTTATGATTTCCATTTGTACTGATAGGAAATAGGAATAGTATTCAAGCTTGCTTGACTGACTCATTCTCTTGGGGGTCGGTTGGTATTATGGTCCTTTGAGCAATCCCATAATCATGGAGAACTTCATTTTGCAGGACATCTGCTGCCCCTACTCTGTAGCTGAGGAAAGGAACCCAAGGGTACAGCAACAGTTTATTATACCAGTTATGAGACAGGTGGCTCTTATAAGCTGCAGAGCAAGAAAGTCTGCGCAACCCTGTGCGTATCTTCAATCTTGCAGTGCTGGAAGATTATGAATACCAAAAAAACCCTAGAAATTTGGACTAAGGTTTCCCATTAGTTCTAGAACCAATGGCACAAGGATCTATTTCTGTGTTTAGATGGTGTAATTACCACTTATTCCACTGGGTTCCCAGGAGTAATTATTACAAAAATCCCCTTGTGCACAGAGCACTGTCTTGGGAAGACTGCTCAAAAGAAATAACTGATGGAAGAATTATTTGGTTTGTTACATTTATGCCTGGGAAGCCCTATTGAATACAGACTGCAATCCCTTAAAATTCCACAGAGTACCTTTAAAAAATGAAAATAGGGCAATTTCTGAATTGTTGCACTTCCCTGACTCTCCCCCTCCTGTAAGATTTGTGCTAAGTTTTAGATAGGTTTTAAAGTGTTTTCCCTGATAGTCCCAAGGCAAAAAAAAAACACAGGCTGCATCATTTCAATCATTTAACTTAATGTCTCTCTTCTGATGAAGAGATTTTTTAAATTTTTTTTTCCTCTAGCCTCAAAAGGCTGTCATTACAGTACTGCAATTTTCTGAACTTTTGGCACTGTCCCATCTGGCCCTCTTCACTTGTTTTGGAGCCTCCCCTTGCACATGACCCCCCTGTAATAATTTCTGTCCCCCTCTTAGCATTGTGAAGGCATTTTCTGGAGAAGCTCCTGTGCTATGAAATCAGAGAAAAATCTTGAAACTCTGCAGGGGATTGAGAAGGGTTTCTATTCTATCTTCTGGAACCATTATCTAACAGCTAGATTTCATAATTTTGAAAGAGAGAGATCATATAAGAGTGAGGATAAACACACACCATTTTATACAGCAAGGAAGAAGCATTTTGTCTTTGTTGCAGGTAGGTCACATAATGGCTAAGATTTCAGGACAGAATTGGTGCAGAATCAGCTAGAGCAATCTATTCTTTTTCAAACTTTGCAATAGGCAAGAAAGATCACCTTGCAAAAGAAAGGTGCAGTCAATGACTTAAGGATATAGAGGGTGATTTACTCTGCAGGCAAGAAACTTAGCCTTTAAAATATCTTTTTTTGTGATCTATCACATCAGTTCCCCTGCATTGCTTAACTTCTTTTGACTTTGAAAATAAAGGGCCAAAACCTCAACTGTGTAGTTTTTATAAATTTGTACCTTATACCAGTTTATTTCAGACCCAGATGTGACTATATCAATCTCTTAACCATACCTGTTTTCACTGTCTTTACCGGCATTCACTTGATTCCAAACAAGGATTGTTTTTAAGTTTAGGGATTTTGAAAGCTTTTGAAACCTAAGTATTAAAGTAGACAATATCCATTTAAGACTCCATCCAGGCTTCACTGTAAGAACCAAAATGTAGACTGAGGAAAGCATTGAATCCTGTGGATTCAAGACTACAAACTACCATTTTAGAATATATTCCATATATTTGAAAAATCTCAGTGTTTATTAGAACAGTTCCTTGAATTTTTTTAATGAGTTGTTGGGGGATAATTGGATGGCTTTTACAAGATTTTGATTGGTTCCTTGGGTTTTAGCTTCCTAAAATAGTCAGCAGGAGTGACAAAGATAACCCTCAAACACTGTTGCTTTTTTTTTTCAAATAGTCAGGGTTTTTTTCAGCCATCAGTCAATTTTTAATATAAAGACCATTTTTTAACTTGAAACACCTAAGCGAAAACCTTCAGAGAATGCTGCGATGTGACACATCTAATAATTTGCAATGTGCTATTTGTTTTAAATCCACTGTGATATGCTATCTGTTTTAAATCCACAGGGCTTTTTAGGAAAAGACATTCTAGAGTAACAGAACCATGCAACACAATCTGGATACAGCTGCCAGTTAAATATCACTGATGCATGTGCTGCACTTGCAATGCAAAGACAGCCCTAACACAACATTGATTTTTTATTTGTGCTGTCTTCATTCATTTGGAGGAGTGTTTTAAAGGTACCACAAGCTAAATGAAGACAGACCACAAGATTTTACCAGATGTCTCTGAGCTACAAAGATTTCCATGCACCCCTTGAAATGCTGAGTGAGCAGCAAAATCAAGACAGCTGAACCATAGGCACCCTTTTGAGCGCTGCTGACCACTTAACCACTACACAGCAATGGCATTCATACTACTCACTGCTCAAGAGAAATCTTGACTTGGGTACATTCTCATTTTGTTGCTAAATCCTGAAAGTCATTCAGTACTTCACAAATAAGTTTATACAAAGTAATAAAGAGGAAGAAATCTACCAGAAGAAGGGCAATGGAATTATCTTGAACTTTTGACATCATGGGTTTGAATACCTGTTGGCTCAGAGAACAGGTTATTGTGCCTACTGATTTTTGCTTTTGGAGAACCGAGGATTTGAAATTCTGCAGCAAAATATCTTACTCTTCAATTAGTTACGGAAACTCAGCAAAAAAAGAAAAAAAAAATTCAAGACACGTGATCTACTACTGCCATACAGACATCTTTCTCCTGTCAGGTCTTTTGACCTGGAGATGTAGGACTCTTTCTAAAGTCTTTCACAGCAAGCCCTGAGAAGTTCATAAAGTGGACATCCTATCCATTATAAGATAGGATAAAAAGGAAATAAAATCTAGAGGAAAACTGACAGAAAATGTTCGGACATCAAATGTTTTATTTAGGGTAGAACACTCTTACGAAAATATTCATTTAAATTGAAACTGTGCAATTTGCCTGAAGACTATGAAATCCTTGCCTTTAGTACAGTAATATTCTTTTTATGACTTTTCCAGACATCTTCTGTACTCAGATGTCTGAGATTTCTTTTTATTGTGTTATGGTAAACTTGGTATCCTGAAGAAGCCTTACTTAAATCTTCATATCATCAAGTAGATTTACATTTGTGCTTGTGAATAAGACATTCCTGTTCAGTAACAAAACATTAAACCTGACAGTAATGCATTATTGAAAAGTTTGAGATGGCTGCATGTGGTTTTTAAGAAGTTGTGCTAAAATTATGATTAAGAGCACTTTACAGTCTTCAGGAACATTTTATAAAAAGCAAAATGTGAAGCTCATCAGGAAACATTTATTTTTAAGTGTATTGTTTTTATTCGTATGTGTTTGAAAAACATCTAAGAATCCTGTTTACATGACCTCTATATACCTATTCATTATAGCTAGCATGGCTTCCACTGACTTGCACACATGAAGCCAGTATACTTGAGAAAGGTGAGAAGATAATTTCCTTACAGCAGGGAAATACAGGCTTTGACATATTGCCGAAAAGAAGTGTTTTGTTAAAGTCTCTGACATTCCTCATAAAGAGGACACTAAGAAGACACCTGAGAACCCAGAAAGCTTCATTTTATGCATTAGCATTGTAATTTTTAAATAAGTTTTCCTGTGCTCAAAGCCTTTTCTCTGTATAAAAAGCCAGCTGTCATTTGGGGGTTATGTGAACTGCAAAGATGCTGTACAAATTTCAGCAGAAATTTAGGAAAAATGCCATGCATAGCGCAAGAATTTGTGGCCAACATAGGCTAAACAGATTTGCAGGTGCGATACAAGTGTTAAACAAGCTTTATTGTGGGTGAACTACTTTTTCTGCAAATATGACCATTCTGGAAAATTTTCATCTGCAGAAATGGAAGCTTTTGATCAAATAAGTGCACATAACTTTTGTTTGCGGTGCATGTGCTACTAAGGGCTGAAAGACAAAGGAAAGGATTAGGAAAATTGTTCTAATGTGAGAAAAGCTTTACTGAAAATCACATTGGACATGGTTCTAGTCTCTGAAATGACAGAATCCACATTTTCACTGTAAGATGAAGACTTGCATCCTCTACTTCAAAAGCCCCTTTATTTTTCCAATTTCCTTTTCAAAATGAAAGCCTCAAATTTGAACAGAAGAGCTTCAAAAAGGCTTCCTGGCTAGAGGCTTTTTGAAATAACTCGATATTTGGCAGTCATGCTGATTTTAGTTACACTGACTTCTGAGATATCTTCTGACATGATCTCTGTGTGTTCCAGCCCTCCTTTCCTCAGCCACCTTCAAAAAAAAAAACCAACAACAACAACAAAAAAAACCAACAAAAAAAACCCCAAAACCCACAATAATAAGTATAAACAAAATGAGGAGATTATTATGGTGTAGAGAAGGTATTTCATTAATATGGTAGCGGGAGGGGAGCAGAAGGTGGCATGAAGTCTTAAAATCTTTCTGATGGCTTTGAACAGTGGGAGAAGGTGAATGCAAGCACTACATTCAGATAGGCTACTTCCAGCATGAAGGGCAGGGGCAGGGCTTGACTAGGTGTCATGTTCTGCTCACATTACAGTTTCTATGAACTTCATCACTGTAGAACTAAAGAAATATTTTCCCTTGGCAGAGAGTGGCCAAGCTGGTGCATACCCACCTATAATGAATCTCCACTTCTCTGCCACAAGCTGTGCTACTTCTGTTAAACTCACAGCAAGCTCCTGGTACTTGTGCTTTTATAGACAGTGCTGATGCTTGCTGCTCTGAGGATGTGAGAGGAGACCAGTTCTACTCTGTGCAAGGGACATGCTCTTTTTCACCATGCTGGCACATGCTGTTAGAACCAACTATTGTTACTATGATTGGAGAAGATTTTTTTGTCTGAAATCCTGTATTTCTTCTGTTTGAATCTTTCACCGTACTTGCTTGCTCTGTGTTGAATGCTGTTTTGTTTACCTGCATGTTGCATATAGCAACACTCATTTTTCCATCTGCTGATACTAAGCATCACATCCTTCATGGTCTATCATGTGAGGATTTCCCACTTATAAAAAGAATGTGACGCTTTTCTTTAGTAGCAGAAGGGTTCACGGATGTATGGATGTGCTGGAGTGAGGGCACAGATTCATGGACAAAAAAAAAACAAAAGCAGACTTCCAGGTTAAATCTCCTTTCCATTATAAGGGCATTTGAGAACTTACAGTCTTTTCAGTGAGAGAAAGCAAGTTTCCTTTCTCTTGTTCTCGTCTTATCCCTTCTCTTGCTGGAAGGATTCCCGTGCAGAAAGCTGCAGCCTCCTTTGTGCACCTCATCACTTGAGCATCAGCCTCAGCTGCCTGAATCCTCACTAGTATCATCTTTGTTAGCTTGCCTGGAAGAAGGGGTTTCTTCAGAGCTACTCACTGGTGAACACTTGTACCACAGTCTCCCTCCCCTAAACATAAAGGTCTGGCGCAAGTGTAAAGTAAAAAGATACAAAGTCTAAATTATACACAAAATACCTACCAGCCTAAGTATGTCTCAGTTCACAGAAATTTCCAAAGTACCACACTGAGGCAGATAGCTTAAGATGTTCTGAAACTACTGTGGAAAACTATTTAGCATGTTGTGTGTTGGAGGGGATGTATGGAGGTTCAGAGAAAGAAAAAAACCCAATTATTTCCTCTCCTCTCTTTTCTCTTCCCATGGTCATTTTTTAATGTGTCAGTTTGAAAATACAAAATGCCAACCATCCCAGTAAACAAATTTTTTATAGCAAGCTGTGCATTTATTTTCATATTCACCAACAGTAAAGAAAAACTGTGTCTTCCTGCAGAATCTGACAGTTATTGCTACATGGAAAACTTAATATTACAAAACAATATAGGAGTTTTATTCCTTTTTTTTTTTTCTCATTTTTTACCCAACCAAGCATGTGGGTTACTTTTTCTATAATTTCTGCAAATGCTAAATAAAAAATTTGATAGGAAGAATCCATCATTTTTCCTTCTCAGAAAAGATATTTTACTTTGGAGGACAAACAACAATAGTAAGTGATATATTCCAGAATTTTAATTTGTTCCCCCTTTTCTTTCTATGATGTTTACTTCAAGCAATGTGTGACTAGGGAAGGCTGTGAATCTACTGCATTTTTTTCAAAGCTTAGGAAGAGAAAAAGAATTGCAAGTTATTTGATGACCAGAAAAGAGCAAAATACATCCAAATACAGAAAACCTTTTGAATACCACTTATAAGTGAATTACAAAAAATACTTACATAAAAGGTCTACTTTTAATGCTTTGTTTTTATAAAGTTCAAAGGACAGAACTTAAAACTACTCTCCCATAATAGGAAGGTCACGATTTTTCATGATCTTTTTATTATTCCAACGTTAAAAAAAACCAAATCTGCTAAACCACAAGGGACTGAAAACGTTGTGAAAACTTAAAACCTTCAAAATCTCTGGAAGCATGTACGTTTTGCGTGAAAGTTTCACTTCTATAGTCATATCCATACATTTACGGGCTCTCTGCTCTTATGCTGAGCATTAGCACAAACTGCAATCACTACCTATGTTACTGCACAGCAAGGCATTAAAGTAGCTCTTCCAGAGTATGCAATGAGATAGAGTGAGTTGACTTAACTTAAAAAAATAGATTTTTGAAGATCAGCAGAGAAGACCTCTTGAAACACTGCTGTCATGTGACAGAGTGGAGCTTGATATGAATGTCTGGTCTAGCATCCCTCCTCCCATAAAAGCTCTGCTCATTGGCAGTACAGCTTGATGTTCTTGTTTACTGCTACAATAATGACAGATTTCACAAGGGAGTTCAGAGGCATCCTTTTACCCAATATTTCATAACGTAAAGAACAACAACAACAAAAAAAACCACAAACAAACAAACAAAACAAAACAAAACCCCAGATCTTTGCAGAAAGAGAAATATATCCTCTAGCCAGTGAAATATAGTTAGGTAGGGGGATTTTGCTGAATTTTAGAAAAAATATGTCTACCATGATAAGAGGACAAGGTAATGTTTTAATTTAAAAGAACTGTGGAAGAGGAGCTCTGGGAAGCCTGTTGACTATATGTTTAAGCACAACATTAAGTGGATTAAAAAGAACTATGGTCACAGCAGATCTGGCCTGTCCAGGTATCTGCAACTCCACCTTCCCCACAATTTGCCTGCTCCCAGATACTCAGCTATGATTCTCTCCACAAAAGCTTTAGTAGAATCCCTCTCCTTTACTTGATTGACTTTTTACAGACACTTGGCCTAATCTTCTACCTTTGAGATTGTCTTTGGAAGTGCAACCTGTCATTTGGTTGAAATTGAATGACATACAAGAACTTAGTGGAGAGAGAAAGGCAGACACAGCAAGGATCATCTGTTGGGAAACCAACATGAAAAGTCAGAAACGAGATGAATGGTGAAAAGCTTTGAGCTCTGGATAGCCCACCAGCGAATAATATATTTCTGTTTTTTCACCCACAACCATAATCCAGGAGATACATTCAGTCACAGAGGCAAAGAAGGAAGGTTATTGTTGGAAAAGGGTATGGAAGGAGGCTAGTGCTTGCTGTCTAGCCCAGCTACACTGAATTTAGCAGACCAGACCCCTCTGAGGTTTTATTTCCCTATGTCAGGAGTATTTAGGCTAGATTCAGTCCTGTCAATTGTGCAGTTTTGTCATGTGCTTCGGGGAGGAGAGACAAGACATGCAATAGAACTAGAAAATATGGTTGAAGCTACAAAGCTTTGCAGCAGGCTAAGAAGAAAGCTGAATATTAGAAACTACCTAGGTCTCTTTTTAAAAAAGGCAAAAATTAGAAAAAAAGTGTTTCTTTACACTTTTTTTTAGCTTTATAAGACATAAAAATTTAAAGTTTTCCATCTGAAGGGCCTCATCTAGCTCTCACTTGAGGTTAAAATTCTTATGTTCGGCTTTAATTTGCTTCAGCTGATCCTTTTGAGTCAAAAGGTAGAGTATGCTCTATATCTATATGCAATATGGAATCAGTTGCTTTGAAATCTCTACCATAGTAATTTCTTGTATATTTTCTTCTAAATCCCTTTACAATAAAAGAATAATGAAGCTTTTGTTGAGTAAGCAAACTGGAAATTAGGGCACTGTAGGAAGCAGAGCTTGATATGGACCAAGACATATCTTTTCTCTTACGAAAAATACAACATGTTCTGTATGATAGGACTTTCAAAAACATCCATATTATTGTGGCACTTTCTGTACTGAATCAGCTCTTAAAAAATTCTCTAATTTGAAGCAAAGTGAAGATGAGGCTCTCACTCTGAAAAAGGTGAAATCTCTGAAGATACTCTAAAAACCTTAGTTATAAAAGATTAGTTATAGTTGTAAAAGAACCTAAAAAATTTACATAAATCACAGAAAACTGTATTAAATTAATTTTATTGACTGCAAAGCTATCTGTGTTTTAAGTATTAGACATAAAGTTGTTTCATAGTAGTGGTTTCTAAGGTTTTAGGCTGTGGAGCAGAGATTCCTCTGATGTAGTTTTTCACAAAGCAAAAAGCATTACATTTGCTACAGTTAATAAATCCTTATCCTTTGAGACAAAAGATGAATATTTAACACAACCTTGCATCCTCCAAGTTCTACTTTATGTCTTTCCTTGTTGATATCTGAATGGTGTACAACTAAGCGCAATGACAAGTAAGAACAGAGGCTTCAGAGAGGGACATTAAACACAGTATTTCTCAATAAAGAGACCACTGCTTTGTTTCAAGAGCTCTCAAACAAAGTTGTTCTTCCCTGTTATGTTTTATATTTGACTCATGCCTCTTGCAAAGTTTTAGTACATTCAGTGAATGCGCAAGTGAAACAGCAAAACTCAGCATTTCTTCCCAGCACACTTGACACAGGTCAGAATGCCTAATGCCACATTGCCAGTCCTTGCTAGTTCTAACACATATCACTTGTGGCTTCATTCCACATTACACATAAGGAGAACAAAAAAATCCCAGCGGAACTACTCGGTTATGCCTGCAGACAACCAATGGAGAAGAATTGCCCCGTGCTGTAGAGAGGAGCTCACAGATGTGGAAGAAGTGAGGCTTGATATGGCAGGCACACGTGACACCCACGGAGCATGTAGGGGCAGAGGTCTCTGAACTACCATTCCACTGGAGGCCACCTGAAGCCTCTTCCGAAGGGAGCACAGCTCAGAGACAGAAAGAAAAGATATAACAGATATAGGCCTTAACAGGAATACTTTCCCCAGCAGTACTGCAGGTTTTAGTTACCTCTTCTGGTTGTTATCTAGCTGTCCTCTTGTGGGGGAAAAGTCACCTGCAAAACTTTGTTTCTGGTTATTTGTTACTATCTACTGAGATAGATAGTTACTACCTACTGAAATCGATTTCTCTCTGAAATACTGTCAGCACTAACTGTGCGTCAGCATTCAATGTTGGACAACTGAGCACTCCATACATCTGCAGTTAATAATCCATTCATCTTTAACTTCAGGGCTGTCTTGCACTGTAACGAAGCATTCTTCTGCTCATCACATTTCCTAAAATTTGCAGATTCATCCTAATGGCAAAATCCAACACAGTTCCTTTGGTTTTACCACACTGGCCAGGAATACTCATGTCGTTTGTGGGGTGCTGCCCATGGTGGACTTTTACATTGTGGAAAATAAAGATGTAAATAAAATGCATTTGGAAATAGACCTGAAGTAGAATGGCATTCAGAAGTCAAAGTCCTGTTTATCTTTCAAAACTTCAGGCAGAGGCCCTACCTTTGCCTATTAAACATATTGATAAGAGTCAATTATGGATCTTTCAGTAATCCACAGGATTTGTCTCAAATTGCAGTCCTAGTAAGGTTTCACCTTCCCCAAATTACCTTTGAAATCTAGACCAGGCCTTAACTCCATTTTTACTTGCACGTAATATCTTGTTATAAAATTCGTTGTTTCTGGGGCTCATTTTTGTGCATTGCTCCTAGTTTGAGCATACCATAGGTCATTAGCCACCTCTACTTGAGTTGTTAAAAGAAACAAAACCCAACAGATTTTTTGGTACCATCTACTTTGGGAAACATAATGCTCCTGCCCACCTTCCTTTTCAAATAGCACTGACTCCTGTCAAAATAAAAGAGTATCTAAAACTACTCTATTAGCCTTTCCCATTTCCATACTTCCAGTTCTCAGTGGAGGATGATCTGCTCCTTCCTTCCCCTAAAGTTGGGGTGACAGTTTCCATTACCACTTTATCATCTCTGGACTGGTGCTCGGCTGAGGTCAACTTCTCTTGAGAGGTCCCTCCGTGTCATCCCTCCTCCAAACCCAACATGTGGCTCCATCCCTGCTTCCAGCCCACAGAAGGGTGCTGTTCCATAGAGGGAACTGCAGGAATAAGTTCCCCCAGAATGGGCTGAGACAAGTCCACAAGCAATTCTTACTGCAGGAATGAGGGAGATTTTTTTTCCCTATTTTTATGTAAATACATCTGCCACCCTTCCTTCCTATGTCAAGACAGTGCTTTCAATAACAAGTAGGAAGTGGTTTTAAAGGCATCTTGCAGGCAGTTCCTTTCAAGTTGATTAATCATTATAGATAAGCTGAATCTAGTTCATGAAAATGATGAGAACCTGAAAGTTGTGTACTCCATTAGTAATGTGTGCTCTGACAGGAAAGCTAATTCAGCTGAACCAAAAAATGGCTTAAGAAAAATCATTTAGATGACATTGCTGGACACTCTTGTTCAGTTTCTTGTGAACTTACCAGATATCTTGCTTGTGATTTATTTATCCATAAACAAAACTTCAAAAGACCCTGCTCTATCCTGAAACACTTGTGAATTACTCAACAACATTCAAAACTATGACTGCACATTTTTCCCAGAAAAAGAAGGACTCAAATTAAGTGTTGCTGCTCATAGCAGATATTAGGCAAACTTTCTGAGAGATATTTGATTTATATAGTTCAAAAACTACAAAAGATTCTGCAGAAGCCAACAGCAAGTTGTATCTTGCTGCAAATTACTGAACAACATGCAACGTTCTGACAAGGACAAATCAAAGTTTCCCTGTGACTGCTGGAAAACTGAATTTTTGCAACACTAAAGGTTTCCAGTGGTGTAGTAGTGGTGGAAAGATTTTGCTAGTTATATTCTAAGTTTCTGGTTGGGGGAATTTTCCCCTCTCCCTGCCTCCTCTCAGATTTGTTCAGTTCAACATCACAGTGCTTCTGATACTGATGCCATGATTCATCAATTTCCCTAATGCTGGGAGCATTTGCTAGATTTATCTCCTCTGATGTACTGCTTTTCCCTCACTGCCTAAACCCCACAATGTATCACTGAAGTCCCATTACTGGAAGCGCCTCATAGGAAACAGCAAGTAGAGATCTTGGTGCAATGGAAGGTGCTATTATGCAAGTAATGCCTGAAATACTTTGACTGGAGTTGTTATAATTAAAGGTCAGAAGTTTTGCAGAGTTATTTCAATCGTCTGAAATGAACACAAATATTTAAGTAAGGCAGATTACTGTTGGATTGAAATTCTAATTTTTTGTGCAAGTTAATTTATGCTATAGAGCCAGAAAAGATGTCCAAAAAGTCCATTTCACTTCTATCAACTTTGTGTTCTTTTCAAATTCAAATTAATCCAGAAGAATA
The DNA here is from genome assembly GCA_013397315.1 of Donacobius atricapilla. Classification (NCBI taxonomy): domain Eukaryota; kingdom Metazoa; phylum Chordata; class Aves; order Passeriformes; family Mimidae; genus Donacobius; species Donacobius atricapilla. The sequence goes on along the minus strand of WBMY01014678.1, from coordinate 76,372 downwards.
ATTTTATTGGAGTGGGTCCTTTCCTATTCTCATCACTCATTATTTTAATTGCCTGTATTGAAACTACTATTTGGATTAATGAAGTGACATTTTAGTGACAAAAGGCCAAATTCCTATCTTCTTGTTTAGTGGTAAACACAACTACTCTGTTCAGTCTATTGTAGGTGTTCTTCCTCTGCAGAGGCGTGGTGAGCCTTTGTGCTCTTGCACTGATCAGGAATGCCAGCCACTTCGGCACTTCTGATGAGTCCATCTCTGTCCCCACCTACATCTCACTCAGCAGTTCAAGACTGTAGACTTTGTTTCACTATCTACTGAGGCTGAGAAAGTGAACTATAATACTCCTGGTGCATCCAGAGCTGTAATGACAGCAGGGCCTATGCAAATGAGACTGCTTTTGCTGTTACAGTTGAAAGAACAACCTCTGCCATAACACTAAAACCCTGAGTATCTTCTATATTTTTGCTTTATTGTTGCCTAAAACTCACACAGTAGTGTAGATGCTGTAGTGAACCAGGTATCCAGGTATCCCTGTGATTTTTTCAGTTCACCTTTGGAATTACACACGATGCAAACCTTTTCAAGGAGAGTTTGTTTTCTTTTAGATGAAGAATTATTCACCAGAGAGTCCCAGCATAATTTATTCAAACTCTCTTGAAACATATCGATTAGGATGTTCAAAGTGAGTGATTTGTGGCACTGAATAAATTCCCCCTGGGGAAAAAAGGTGTCTGCTGAGGATGAGACTTGGAGAATATCCCAAGGCATTCTCAAATGCACAAGATTAATTATATCTGCCCCCCAAATGTCTGTAGCTAGAAAGATGGAATTGCACAGGGAGACTGTAATCACTATTCTCCTGCTGCACTCTAAAAGAACAAAGAAAAAAAAAAAAAGAGGATTTGATTTGGAGGAATAAAAATGTTTGAAATGTCTCCAGCATCTCATTTCCTCTTCCTAGGAATGCAGGAATTCCAACACATCCTGCATGTACCCAACTCTTTTGATACTGTTCTTATGATTGCACCTTTTCCACCTCCACAGGTACAGCTCCTGCTGCAAGTAGCACTGCTGTCTGTGGCAGTGCACCTTAGCACTGCCTCTGCTCAGGCAGCAGTAATAAATCTGGTGCAGCGGCAGCAAAGAACAACGCCATTTTTTTCCTTGAAAATTCAGCCTAAAAACGGGGGGATGCTTTATAATCAGGGCTAATTTGCAATTGGCAAGGTACTTATTCTATTAAGGTATTTCAAGAGGAACAGGAAGCTCTGCAACTCTGTTCATGTACAGAGTTTTCTGTAGCCCTGCAATTAGCAGAACATAAACTTTTTTTGGGGCATCACTGCTACAAAGGCCATTTCATGGAGTAAAGGAAAATCTAGATTTTAATCTTTTTTCATCAAAAAGAGGTACCGATGACACCAGTCTCCTGTGAAATTTCAACTTTTATTTACTGGCACAGTGTTTGTTGATATACTACATCCTTCAGAGGTGTGCAGGTGCTTTCCAGGGCAGGGAAATAGCCAGGGCATTAAGCAATCCCAGTTTGGCCATGCTACTTCCCCTTGCAGTCACAGCAAACAAAATCAATAATGCTTTCTGCTCCCTATGAGGTTTTTCTGGGGGAAGAAGTTGCCTGAGAAAACATCACCTTAATTGTTATGCCCTCACTCCCCAGCTTTCTTTTCTTCCTTGGGTTACACAAATATAATATTTCTTTTGCACAGTTTCAACTTCTAGCCAACTTCCACACCAATCTAGTAGAGGTATGGTGAGGAATTTTTCAATTAAATATTTATTAGAAAAAACTACAATTGTCAAAATCAAAACTGACAGCTGAAACAATTGTTTTTTACAGATGTCATCTTAACAAAAAAAAAAAAATTTGTAGCAAGTTTGGAAGTTGCCAAAACATCTCACTGGAAGGGTTTAGTTAGTTTTGTTTTGTATCAAAGAAGAGCAGTTTTTAATTTAAAGAAATATTTGGTTCAAAGTTAATCAATTTATATTTTGAATTGAAATAAAGGAATAACAAAACCTTGTTTTAATAAGTCCAACCAAATATCCACATTTTCCCATGTACGAAGGGTGATTATATTTAAGACATTTCACTATTCAGGGCAGATACAGTTTTGAAAATATTAACATGCTCATGGGACAGGCCAAATCTTTCTGGCTCCAGACTGGAAGCATTCAGGACTCTGTGTCAACACATTCCTAGAGATGCCAGCAAGTGAAAAGTAGAATACAAATTGTTTATGATAATATCCATTTCCTACTTGCCTATAAACCACTAATTTTTTGATTTAAAAGTTTCATTCTCCTCTGGAATCCAATTTATTGTGTTTTCAAGCAGTTGTGCTGAAAACACCCTGAGTGCTTCCACATGAATGGTGAAAATGGCTGCAGTATAGCTAAAAATGGGCTAACAATTCAGAGGAGAAAGCAGAGCTCAAGCTATAGAATGCATAAATTCTTGGTTAAGAAAAAAAACCCAAACCAATACTTAGTGAATACATTGAGAATTCTTCTTGTACCCAAAACATATTTGCTTGCTTTTTATGATGCAAATATATACTTTAATTTTGTCTCTAATTAACTGACTGCTACTGATACGGTTGGGTATACCTGGTTATTTTACAGGAGAAAAATGTTCCCCCATAGCAAGCTTAGAATTTAGCTTAGAATGAATACTGATGAAGAGTTTTTAGGTTACCAAAGCTTTTCCACTTAATAACACAATTATACCTGAATGGCAATAGTATGTGAAAAGGCAAATAATGGCAGCTAGAAGTAAATCTGTTATTCTGAGTATCTCACAAAAAAAAAAAAAAAAAAAAAAGGACAATATTTTGAAATTTTTGGCAATTTAATCTCTTCTGTTACAGACATGTAGGCTATCTCTGCTAGTTAGCTCCATTCCTTTTGAGTGTACCAGTAGACGAGTAGATGATTGAATGGAAGGAATGGGACACTTTGGGGATAATGGAGATGAAAAGATAGAGCTTCACACAGTCAGGTAGGGTCAAACAGTCAAAAAGTATGTGGAGAAATATAACATTATACTAATATAATACCTGATATAATAATTATCATATCTGATGTTTATGGTAAACTTGTGCAAAAAGAAATCATGTGATTGTAAATGTGATAACAAAACCTACTCCTCATTATGCATAAAGCAATAGAGTGACTACAATCACATTTACTGCATGTTATTACAAGATATTTTGTCCTGATTGCACCTCAGCACTTGAACTGGGTGAAAGGTCTCTTCTCTGGACAACTGAATGGATCAGGGATGCAAAACCAAGTGATACAAAGTGACTGGTATCTGAAAAGTTCTGGTTCAAAGATTATGAAATTATGCTGCTATTTCTTTCACAAGCCAGGTATCTGTTATTTGCATAGCTGATTTTTAGTGTTGCTGAATCATAAATACATCTAAAAATTTTTAGGCACTATTTACCATCCCTTTACTTATAAACTGGAAAAGCTATATAAACTGGTATTTTAAAATGAGAAAATGAACAGTGAACAAAAGCTTTACATGAGCTGTTGGAGAAGAAGCATAATTTAAAGAGCAGCTGTAGTGTAGATCAAAGAATAATAATTTCAACCAGTGACCCAATAAAGCTGCCAGATGTATTTCCGGTTTAACTCCATCTTAGCCATTGAAAAGACACAGTTTGGTAAGAAAACAGCTTTATGCATTCTCATAGTATTTCCATCAGATTCCAAACACATAAGATACTCATCAGGTTCCCAAATAACCCTAGAAGGAGCTGGAGTTTTGGTTTCCTGTAACTGTCCATCTAAACATAAAAGCAAGTGCATAAGGTTTTGGTAGGTTATTTTGCAGAGTTATACAGGAAAACACTGAGTAAGTATTCAGAACACAAGGCTTTCTTGAATGCCTCAAAAGTCTCTAGATAGAATTGAATATATTTCATATTGGATACAAATAAAATTTGGGTGGTTTTTTCCCTCTTCTCTTCTCTTTTTATAGTTAGAAGAAGGAGAGACGGAGAGACAAGGATCTTAAAAGAGAATGTATATTTTACATGCATTTTTTACTCCTACAAAGGATGAGGGAACAGTATAGGACTCAGATTTTTGATTTATTTTCTTGACAGTTAAGAAGGTTGATAACAAGGTATCAAATTGCTACAGAACAAGCAAAAGCAAAGTGATTACTTCTACCAAAAGCCAAGTAATAACTTGGATACACCATGTCTCCTAAATGAGTCAGGATTACTCCTGGGCAAGTGCAGAAGACAGTTTACTCCCTGCTCTAGCTCAGGAGAACGGCATATGCCATGATGCAGGGGTTTGCAGGTGCTCCCCTTGTTTTCCTTTACAAAAGCAGTTCTGCCGGCTGTCTCACCTTTTTCAGATCCCTTTCTCAGTTCTCTGTCTTCCCTAGTTATCCAGTGAGTGCTTATGCTTCAGTCACAGAGATATCTACTGTGAGGCTCTAGGGAGCCACTCACAGCCACTTGGCAAAAAGAAAGATGGTTCATGCTTTACCGTGTCAGGAAGCTGATTTGAGTCAGCGAGGTTCAGCAGCCATGTAGTTACAACAGACTGACCTCAGATTTCAGGAATAATCTCAGTCTGGTGTCCTGCTGAAGCTGATGCCTTTCTGGTAGTTTAGCTATCAAAGTCCATTAGTTCAAGTGAGTTTATGAAGGATGAGCTGCAGAGAGCAATACTCAGTTCAAGAAAACAATACTTTGTTCTTCAGCACCATGTCATATTTGATCCCCAAAATGATATGAGAGAGATTCAGAGTTTTCCATCCTATGCCCATACTTGAACATTTTCTTCAGTGACAGCTGACATTGGTTACCCTGTGGGCACAAGGTATGTGGGTTACAGTTCACATGGGTTACGTCAGTATGCTTCCTTTGGGAAAGGTCGAAGGATGATGTTTAAAATAAACCCTAACACCAAAACTCCAACCCCAAGTCCAGCAACATACTTCACATACCACAGTTTCTTGAAAAGATGTATTTGTTTAAATTTGGAGTCGCTAATCCATAATCTCCCAACTATCTTGTTCTAACCTAGATGCAAGATGAACACTAGTTTCTTTCAGATACAAAAGGTATTTTTTATCGAATGGGGGCAACAAATTACTTTTTAGGTGTGATATTCAAGACATAAATGAAAAGAAATCAGAAACTGCACTAGATGGAGAAATTGAAGTAATATACAAACAGTTAATCATTCATTAGACACACCTGGAAAATTTTCCTGGTAAGAATGCTATCACTTTGGAAGATAATTTAATAGGCAGAGAAGACAGGAAAACCAGTTTGCTTCTAATGGCATTGCTATGGTGTAATGGCTATATTCAAGACAGATGCTATTATTTCTTCTAGTTACCATAAGTGACACTATGATAATTCCAAAATCAAGCCTGAAAGCCCATTAAAAACATTTTGCTGGCTTGACTCATAACAAAATGTAGGAACTGCTTTTTTGAGTCCTGATGAATGGAGAAGCTTTCAGAACACTCAGACTGATGATCCCTAGCTTTTACAACAAAGTGCAAGGCAAACTTAGTGGTCTAGTGATACGCTTTTATCACTCATTCACTTTTAATGGCATGTCCTTTTCCATCTAAGTTATTGTAGCAATGGATAGAAGTATTGCTTCCCCATTTATTCATTTATTCTCATTTCTGTCCATTTGTGTCACTTTCATGAGAACCTCTAAAAAATTGGTCAGTCTGCTTCTTAGATTCACACAAAGACACTTGCATGCTTTTTAACTGAAGAAATAAGTTCTGAGCTCCTGGTGCAATCCTTATAATGAAAGTTTAATTTAGCATTAAAAAGCCCCTCTCATCTATTGTACTTTGGTTTTAGTAGTGTTTTCTGCTGTTGCATTCCCCTAACAGACCACACGGGTCTTTATTTGATTTCAGTGTTCATCTTCACTACTCTCTCATATCCTAAAAATTGTCAGTGTATAGGCAAGATATTATTTCTAGGGAAAAAACATCCCAACGGCATAGAATTAATGTTTATATTAACTAAATAGAAAATCTGGTTATGGAGATGTGAACACTTTCTCAGTTTTTGCAACCCTTCACATCTGGCAGTGTCTCAGTAGATAAACCAGAGGCATTTTAAGAGCAAGTGTTCAGATTCCACTACAGAACATAGGCATCAAACTTTACAGAACAGCTGGCCATTCACAAGTTTAATAGATAGCTAACAAAGGAAGTTCCACTTGCGCCCGTAGCACATTGATCAGAGATAGTCAACAAACTGGAAAGATGATCCAGTAGCTGAGGACTGTCCTAGAATTTAAGAAACCTGACTAAATTGTTGTTTATTATCTTTTAGTAAGCGACTTCTTTCAATAGGAGTTGGATACTAGAGGCTGGGAAGTCGTATTTCAGGTAATCTCATAAAACTTAACTTTTCCATTTCATGAAACATATGTATGATTGAAAATCTTTCCAGGTTTGAAGTAAGTGGCTCCAGACTTCTCCCTTGTGTGTAGGTTGTGTCAAAGGGGATGTAGCAGATACAGAGCTAACAGTGGAAGCAAGAGATGTAGGTTTAAGTACCTTTTCTGCTTATCAGGAACCTTGCTTTCTAAAACCAGGTGGAGGAATCAATGACTGATGATGAGAAGAAAGGAGTTTTTCTTTTTGATTAGATAGTCAAAAAGAGGAGCTTGGACTTGAGCAGAAGATCTTTAAGATTCTGAGGTCTTTGGACAAGATGATAATGACAGATACAAAAGAAATGTAAACAGCAAGAGAAAAACTTTAACTTGTAAAAGTTTACTATTAGCATTTCTCTAAGCGGCTGTGTGGGAGGTACCTGTCTGTATTAAGAAAGCCCTTAAGGTCTGGAATTACCAAAAATGATGTACATTATTTGCTTTAGTCCCACAATCACTTTTAAACAGCTTTTATCTCCCACATATGACATATGTCATACTGATAATTTCATGGACTAGGGGAACATTCTCTTTTCTCTTCCACAGGTCTCTGGAACCAGGGACTGACAGATTATTCAGAAATGTTAAGTGCAGTTTTCTAAATCCATCCACACTCTGCTTCCATCAGCATGGGTCCTGGCCCCAGGAAGTGATTTCCTTACAGTTTTGTTTGATGTTCTCATGGCCCTTGAAAGATTAAAAACAAAAGTTTTTTTTTTACAGAAAACAATAATTTAAAAATTGTCTGACACAACTCTCAGAAGAGTTCTTCTTTGCCCTGACCAAAAGCTGTGTTCGACAAAATGCTTAGAAAAGGTCTGCCTTCCGTTCACCCAGCATCCAGGTTTGGTGAGTATTTTCACCCAGGTGAAGTTTAAGGAGACTTGATTATAGTATAGCTAGCAAACAGAAAAGAAAGAAGCTATGAGATAACAGGTTCAGGATAACCCCTGAGCTGCCAAACTTCTAGGCAAGGATAAACACCTGTTAGGATGTCCAGTTCTTTGAAGAGAACTTGGCAGTCTGTCTGTTCCAAGCAACATTTACTGTTGGTTTATCCTTTGTCCCACGTAGGCACCTAGACTGTGCTGGTTTTACTAATTACATTTTTCTATTTATTTGAACAACATTTGGTAAGTTGACCTTTTTTTTTTAGCTTTTAATTCAGATATTTATTATAAGTTAATCTTATTGCATATGATCATATTTTTGTAAGAAAAAATATTACACACACATAACTGTGAAAGTTATAACTGGAGCCAAATAAATAGAACTCTAGAAGAAAAAAAAAATCAGCATACATGCGCACTTTTACCAAAATGAGGAAATAAGAAAGCCAGTGTGATGCTCCTTCTGCTTCTACTGTGCACTATGTGGAGTTCTGGGTTCCCCAAAGGTATTCCCACTCAGACCAGACAGCTCTGGTTGCAGAGAGGCTATGAGCCATTTGCTTTAAAGTGGTTTTTGTGGAGTTTGGAGGTGTGTGTGTGTGTATTTTTGTTGGATTTGTTTTTTCCCTCTCATAGAGGTGAACAGCCTTGTGTGAAGTACCTGGGCATCTGCAATACCTTGACGAGACACCTCAGAATGAATTCCGAAAAGCAGCATCCCAAGCGTGAGGTTCCTTGGCAACTTTGGTCAAATTAAGTTCAAGTTATCTATCCTTCAACTCCTGCTTTCTGGTTGATGTGTTTTTACCATGTGGCAACACATATCAAGTAGGTTTTGTGGCAGAAAACTAACTCTGTAGAAGCAATGATTAGCTGTCAGGAGGATTAACTCTCCAAATTGATTCACTGCAGTCACTTATATGTGGCAGGGAGAGAGAGGCAGCAGTTCTGGCTTAGACTGGCATAAAATACTGCACAACTCAGAGCGAAGGACTGGTGACCAAGAGAGTGCTTTGCCCTTGTCCCTTCCCAGGATGGAGAAACCCAGACTGGACTGCAGAATGACTGAGACTTGCAGCGATGGACCTCACCTAGATTGAGGACCCTGAGTCATTCATTCAAAAAAAACACATTATGGACTAGAACGTGCTTTGTAAAATGAGATGGTGGATGTGCTTTCTTGCTTTAATTCAATACTGCAAAGATTAAATAATGTGGCTCCTAAACTCTTTTAGAGCTTAGAAAAAGGCAGGAATCAAGGTGTTACAACTCGTCAGTCAACATTGTAATGGTGGAAGCCCTGCTGTCTCCCTGGCTAATTTCTCTTTAATTTTTTGATGGGGTTTTGGGTAGGTTTTTTTTGCAAAACAATATAGTGTCAATGGTAAGAGTGAAGACTGTTTCTGCCTTTGGCTATTTTCAAAACTGGTGATTAGGGCAGACTTTTTGTGGTGGGGAGGGGAAGGTCTGAATTCCCTCAGCTTCACATTGGATGAACACAGGTGTACCACATCCTGGCTGAACCCGACCCTCTTCCTCTACTTTATGAAACAAAAATTGAGAAAATGGCACGAGTTTTGGTGAGGGCAGGAGGGATGAAATAAACCCTTACATCTGACCAGCCTCATTCTCTGGCTGTGTTTTGGAATGACAGTTCATTTGTGTCTAGTGTTTTGTGATGAGTTCAGCTCTTTTAGAAAATGACTCTCAGCTTGTCTTCTGGACAAAGTTCCTCTGAGATCTCTGGCAGACAACACGTCCTGGTGAGAGCTGGTTGTGACCTAGTTAGCAGGATGTAGTTTCAAGCATGAGTAATAGGCACTTAATGCACTTGACTGGGGAAATGTGGGTACCTAAGGGTAAGAGGGGAGTGGGATACTGTGTGTTCTTAAAAACTCAAGAGTCCTCCTAGAGACTGAAAGCCAACTCAGTCCTAGTTTGGATGCCTAGTATATGAAGTAGTTTGAGGTCAAGGTGCATACAGAAGCTATTGTCATCCCAGTAAAAAAGATAAATTTCTCCTTGTCCATCTCTAGGCTATGCCAATTCCACCTGTGCACAAATACCTCACCCTGAAAGGCTGCTAGGAAGAAGGAGCTACAGAAAATGTTTAAGAGAAATATTTTAATTGCATTTTTTAATGCTCATTTAAGCCCAGTGTTTTCATCAAGAAGATGGCTATTAGAAATGCCTGTATCCTCTAAATTATGGAATTCTTAGATTGATCCCTGAACGTATATTTATGGCATTACTGAAATGATCACTTTCTGTTTACCAGAGGACACCAGTGGTGCCAATAAGTATGCTACTCTAATATTTATGCTTCTTCCATAAACAGAATTGCTGAAAATAATTTTAGAGAAATTTTGGATAGTAGAAAATTGCCTCTTTAAAAATAAAAGATAAAAACAATTAAACAAAATTAGTTTTTAAATTCTAAGGGTACTGATCAGGATACAAGGAAATTTCAAATTATCTTTAACAGCAATAAAATCTTCTGGAGACTTGCAGTTGACTCAACAGTACTTTCCTCATTAGGACCATAGTCTTGTATTAAAAAGTGTGTCGCAGGTAAGAAAGGCCTCCAGTAGATTTGCCACATGCAGCAAATAGTGCGACCTTTCATTGCCATCAAAAGTTGTCTGCCTTCTTTCCTCTTCTCGTGCAGATCTCTAGATCCAATGAACACATAGTGTTGGGAAAGCTGATCTCCTTTCTTTTCAAGATCCTCTGCTCTTGCTTAGCCAGAGGTGTTTTACTTATTGGGACCATGGTGTAGGATCAGAACGGAGGAGCAGGAATGGAAACATTGTCTAATTGTTGGCTCTTATCTCCTGTTGTCTCTAGATCAAGGAAATTTAGTGGAATGGCACATAGTTTTGAGTGTTTCAGGAGCAAATTCGAGTTGCAGGTAGGAAAATAACGTGGGTTTAGTGTGGGGTTTTTGTTGTTGTTGTTGCCCATATGCCATTATTTATTGCACATGAAGGAATGACTTTAATTTTAGCATTTCTTAAAGCCAGGATTTCTATAATATCTTTCTTAATAATCAGGTTTAACAAACTTCTCCTTATAAGACTGAATTCCTCAAATGCTACAAACATCCTCTAATAATCAAAAGCTATTAGAAATCAGCTTATATTTTAAAAAGTGACTCTAATACATTTATTTTTCAGTGTCCATCTCTGCTATTCCATACTTCCAGACTTTACCACTGTAGCCTTTAAATTCACCCGTTCTTTACTAATTTCCTTCTTTCTGCGCTAACTAGAATCCAGATCCATGTTATACTCAGTGTCCTTCACTGCTATCTACTGAGATTTCAGTCTCACTATCTATTATGCCTGTTTCTTGCCCCTTCAGACTTTAAAGGACCTTTTCAACTTCTGTGTTCTCTCAGTCTTTGCTGGTTACTACTTCTGCTCTTGAGAGTTGTGCTTTTGCCTGGAACATCTGGATAGCAAATTCTGAGGTGTACACACTCTAAAATTGTCTGTCCCTGTCAATAATTCAGTCTTCCTGCTCCCCAAGTTCAGCAGTTCTTGCCTCAGGATGTAAGCAAGGAAACAGCTGGAGAGACAGGAGAAAAAAATCTCACAATGAATATAAATGTGGCATAAAAAGTTCTTTAGATCTTATAGAAAGGCTGTATGGAAAGCAGTGCTACAAGACTTAGCATCTCAATAGAAGATTCATCCCAGTTCGTGAATAGGATAAACTTCTGTTCTCTGTGGAGCTGACTCAAGCACTTCTTCCTTCAGGGATTTTTTTTTTTTTTTAGCTTTATGGAAAGAACTAGTGAGAATTAAATTGAACCACCTGCATGTCTGGTCAAAAAGTAAGATTTTGCAGATTTTTCTGCTAGGGCAAATGCCTGTGTTCATGTTTATTGTTTTGTTGGGGGGAAATGCAGGAAGAAGTTTTGCCTTGCAATTACTGATTTGGACTATTTCCTCACTGGGGCTGAGTTGTAGGGAGGCAAAGTATTGTGATAATTTCATGGAGCATATCTTAAATGCTTCTCAAAGACAATCTAAACGTCTCAAAACTCCTGGAAATTTCTTTCTCTAGCTTCACTTTAACTTACAGCCTTATTGCTATAATTGTGATATGACCCATGACTTCTGGAGAAAGACTGACACAGGTTAGATATCCTTGCCAACAGTATTCTGTTTACACACCTGAAATTTTCTTTCTGGGGAGTTGCAGATTAGAGTCCTAGGAAGAATAAGCATGTGCTGAGGAACCCATCACTCTCTGGGGAACAAGACGACAAGATTAGTTGTGCCTGTGTGTGGCATCACAACAGCAGCAGGGCCAGAGAGGCTCAGGCACTCGGGTGGGATGTGCAGTGCCTGACGGAGGACCATCCACTGGACACTCAAAAGATAAGTGCTAATCCTGGACAGCCAGGCCATCTCAGGGTTGCCCTTACATGCTTGTCAGGAGCCTCTGAACTCCATACTGCCTTTATTAAAAAGTGTGAGCATACCTACAGCGTAGGAGTGGCTCCTCCTTCTGATCAGGGAACAGAATTCTGACACACATAGATATAATACACATGACACACATTGCCTGTTGGTATTTCATCCATGCAACATCTTAGGAAGGAGATGTGGATGGAAAGGTTTTCAATGTGCTAATAGCACTGACATTTCCATTATACATCATGCAGAAGCAGTGACCAGGCATTCAAAATGTGAGTCTGAAAGCCAAATTTAGACATTTTCTGAATGGTTTTATTTTTGTTTGAACAATACAATTATTTTTAAATAGAAAAAACAAACTGAATGTTATAATTGCAGGAGAGCATAGGAGGCAGAGCTGTCTGCTGATCACATTAATTGCTTGATCCTTATTCAGCCACCAAGGGCTTGGGTGCAGACAATTTTTTTTTTTTTTTCTGGTGAAGTACCTGTCCTGAGATAGTGCAATTTTTCACAGTACATAGTAACAGGTAGGACGTTAACAAGTGGAATAAAGGATACGGCGTGGTTATCATCACTTCAAACCTCTCCTTGGCTCTAAAAGCAACTTTTTAGGTGTGACCCTGACACTCTCATAAAGAAGAATGATCAGGTTTCATTCAAGTCTGCAAGACGGTCAACATAACAGAAGTCTGAGAACAATCATCAGCAATCACCAGTCCATCTTAGTGGCCCGGATTCTTCATTTCCTTGACAAATGTTTAATTTTCTCTAGTGATCTGACTTTTCTTTAGAAGGTGAGTCATGCACAACAAATCAAAATGATGACTTTTTTTTTTGTCCTGTGCAATCTCATGTAGGTGAACCAATGCATTTGGAACACAGTTGCTATTGCTGGAACCCTTCTCTTCTAGACTAGTTCATGTCTACAGTAAAATTTTACATCTTTATCTAGTTCCACAGATTGAGAATCACTTTTAAGTAACATAGAGAAGAGTTTCCTGAAAGAGCCATTTTGTCTGAGAAATTATACTAATACTGAAGCTATTTTGTATCCAAATCAACATGGAAATGTATCAAAAAAAGAAGACCCTTTAGGTTGCCCCAAAGTTTATGTAGGTATGTAGGTGAATCTTTACTTATACATGTGACCTTAGGTGTTTTGCTGCCACTGTTCACAGTGAGGATCCTACTGGGTTACACAGCATTGAAATTCAAGCAGCACACTTGTAAGATTTCTTCAGGTGTAAGCTGCACCTTGAATACTCCTTATCAAGGGATCCCCCTTATATAAACAGAAGAGAATGCTCATGGACCAGTCACAGAGGCTTTATTGTCTTCTTACTGCAGGCAGCTCCACAGACGAGTTACGAAAGGAAAAGGTTGGAGGAGGGGTTTTGTGATTGGGAGGAGAGCTGTTGCCAGGACATTTGAGTCTCCTTGTTTCACAATACACAGATTCTGCATTCTGAGTGTTCTCTTCATTTTTTTCATGTCCTAAAGATCTAAAGAAAGTTTCTGGGACAAATGTTTAAAAGGGAGGGATATGAATATGTCAGGTGAAAAAAATGTAAGGGAGGAAGAACAATTTAATATGGAGCATTGCACAAGAGCAAATGGAGAATAAGCAGTCTTCGAGTGAATGTGGCTGGAAATGAGAAAAAGGTTTTCAATAGGAGATCTGGAACAGCCTCTGGGTAAGAATAGATGTAAAAAAAAATTCCAAACCAAACAAACAAAAAAACCACCAAACCAAATGAAATGAGAAAACCCCAAAAACCTCCTCCCCTCTCCTCCCCCAGAAAACCCCATAAACCCAAACCAACAACAAAACAAAATAAAAAAGACTTCCTGCTCTTAATCAACTTGATCAAGAGAAGGAAAGAAAAAGTAAGAACTGTTTGATGGAAATAGAGTTTGGGATTAAATTAGCCAGGGTTTTTCCCTCAGCATCCGTTCCTATTTTCCAATATTCCTAGAGTTCCTACTGTGGCACCTGCTGGAATCAGCCATGCTACTGAACAGCAGCCTAACCCAGAGGGCTGCTGAGCACACACTGCCTGCCTGGTTCAATAGCAGCTGATTTCCTTGGCATTCTGCTGGATACACTCTCTACCTCAGAGGACAGGACTGTAGCACAATTTAAAACAGTATCTCACCTAAATAGCTCAGGGTTTAATGTAGAAACAAACCAACAGGAAAGTCAGTCTGCAGCATGAATAGCACCCAACTTAGTTTTAAAATATAAAAGACTGTCTTCAGATTATTCCAGATAGTATCTCACCAAATATTAAGCAGCCAAAATCAAGGTGTCTCTGGCATTCAGTCCCCTTGTTGTGTATGATCTCACTGTCCATCAGAACAATTTCTACTTAAGAGAGCCTAAACAGAGCCTTACAATCCTATGTTTGAAACGTGAATGATGACTAGCATTGTGTGTAAGAATAGTTTCTGCCATAGAGTCCATTCAATTGAAACGAAAAATACCTTGAGCATTAATAGCAGTTCAATTATTTGGAGTCCTAAAACCCCCATGAACTCTCTCCCATCTGTAGCTGGACCTGCAACAAATTACGCTTTCCGATAAATTTAGTCTTCTTACATTAAAGCTCTTTTAGACCATATTTTCTTGAATTCAAGGAGACCTCTCCCCCATCTTTCAACTGATACACAGTAACTTACTTCTTTTCTTTACAAAATAAACTAGATTGTATTTACTTGGGCCATCAGCATACTTCATGGGAAATTTAGTGGGGAAGCTGATTGGTGGTAACTCATGCCACACCCCACAAGTGCATCCTCTCACAGTGATAACCAGAAGGCAATTACTTTGAAGTATCTGAGGCTAAATTATATATAAATATATATAAGCATATATAAAGTACATGCTGATATGGACTGAGTAAAGTATCTCCACTAGTTCTGATTTCATCCACAATTGAAGTGTTGTTAAAATTCTGAGTAATTCTGCCTTTATTATTAGAATTAGGTATGCATTGACTAGTTAGTCCACTCCCTTTTGTAACCTGTAAAAACATTTTATTGTATTATAACTGCAATACTATAGGAACCTATGTCATGAAAACAATCAAGCTGAAAGAAATGTGTATAATTTTTTTCATGCATAGTTTGGTAAAGCTAGGACAGGTGCTATTCTGTTATGAACAGGACTGAGTCGACTATATTGGAGTTAAGTAATTTTATAAGGATGACAGATCTAGAGGTAGAGGTTTAATGGATCCCCCAAAATCCCAAATCTTTTTAAAGAACTGATGAGCTGAAAGTTATGTATGCAGGAGATATCCCATGCTATTTGCCATATGCCTCCATTCTCTCTTTTTCATTTTCTAAACGCAGGTCTACATTGCTCAACCATCCAAAATCTTCACGTTTTTACAGTGTTTTGCTCACTGAGCAATTCTTTTTCTAACATGGCCCTAATTAATATTTTTCATATTGATACTCAGATTACATATTCAAAGAAGCATACTGGAGAGGTTTTATCCTGGTCATCTTCAAGTAAGTAAGAATATTTGATCAGAAGGACTAACATCTCATTCAGCTGCAAATTCCCAATTTTGTCCTGGAGATTGTCTGGATCTGGAGATTTTCTGGATTTCAAGCTCTCTCTGATGTTTATATATGAGCATTACTTTGGTAATAGGGAATCTGGAGTAGGAGACAAGATTCTTAATGTTAGATTTTAACCCTTGAAAGCAACAAGAATTTTCCCCTGTATGTTTAATTACTGCATCTGCCACTTTTACTGTATGATTCTCTAATTGCTTAATTGACATGTATCTGCATTTCTGTTCTGTGAAAAGCAGTGCTACTGTCTTAGCACACAAAGGTAATTTAGTAGTTGATTGAAAAGTGAGCTTGTAGAAAAGACAGCATGATGGAACAATTGAAAAGCACTTATTAGGTCTAAATCCCAAAAATGTGGAAGGACAGGAGTAGCCTTTTCATAATGTGTTCTTTCTTTATTCTTAGTGCTTGCTAAATTGCTGGATTCTCAGAATAATAATAATATGATGAGTAGTTACCTCCTCTTTTACTATTTTCGTCTTTCTGGATTCTCTGTTTTCTTAGAAGTTCCTGAAATGTCTCATTGTGTGAAACCAGGACAATGTATTTGCCACAGCATTATATTCCTGACCAAGAAAAATGTTTAGCAAAAGCTCATACAAGATAGATAATTTTCCTATTACCTCATGCATGTACAGATATGAGCCACTCACCTTTCCTAAACTTTACACTTTCTTTAAAAATATGTTCAAACAATTCTCTCTCCTGTTATGTATGAAAAGATTAATATTGAACATCAATCATAACCTCCTTGTCCCACAGGTTTGATAGAATATTAATAGTAATAAATACATGAAGAGCTTGAATGAACTCAGTATAGTTAAAGCCATTAGTATAAGTTATGTTAAGTGTAATTTTTAAAATCATATATATTTGAGATGGGTTTGAGAGGGTTATATTAATATTTTATATCAGATTGCCAAATTGATATTGTCAATATAAATATGTTGACTTCTCTTAATTAATACAACATTGAGATTCTAAAATAAACATGGCAAAAGTCAACATGATAAACATTAAATCTATTAAAAGCTGATAAATCTTGGTTTGAAATTAGACATGGGGAATAAATATTAAGCAGGTGTGTTACTAACTGGATCCTTCAAGCATATGTTAATTTATACAACCTGAAAACCTACCCCTCTGTTGTGGACCAAACAGAAGGAACCATAAAAATCTGCAGTGTTCTTGTTTGTGGTAAACGAATATTAAGGGAACAACATAAGCTAACAAAAACAAGTCACTGACTTGAGATGATCTGGATCCATCATTAAGTAAATCTCAGCAGAGTTTCCTTTGGTTAATATATTCCTGTGAAGAAAGAATGCAGGCCAAAGGCAGAGACCTTCCTGAAGAGATGTGATGTGGAAAGAAACAGTTCCTGGGCTTGTTCTCTGGCTCTGAGGCTAAATGGCCAATTTAGTTTCATTCATACAATTAGAGTGACCTGCTCTGCGTAACAGGACAGTCTCATATTAGTGTATGATTGGGAATGATCCCTGGAATGTGGGAACTTTCCAGTCAGGTCCAGGACCACTCTAAGAACTCAGTACATAGACAATCAAGTTCTGGTGCAAAAGTTCAGCCTTTTGTTAGTTTGCAGAGAAAAAACCTGGGACTCTGAACAAAAACTGAGAGTCTGGGCAACTAAAAGAAGTGCTCAGTGCAATCCTGCACACACAGGAGTTGTAATACCTTGGCTAGATAAAGCTGAAATCTTAGACATCACATGAATGCCATGTTACTTCTGTATTTTAGCACTGACTGCTATTGAAACAACAGTTGTGATTTCCTTAGATGGTTACTGATCAATTGAACCAGGTTAAGAGGAGCTAAGACAATGGTTGAAGGAGGATGTAACATATTTGGTGATAAATGTCTCCAGGAGCCATTTATGTTAAAAATAGAAAAATTTCAGGAGTATATTTCTCAGTTTCTGAGTACTCTGTACTGCAGGATGGAAGTTGACATACAGATAGTAGAGGTAAAATACCATCCACTAGCACTTTCTTGCTAGTGCTGCTTTAACTAGATTTTTTGAGTGTCTGAACTTTGTCAGCTATCTCTATCCTAGACTGCAATTAGCAGTGTAGACATAGGCTTTGAGACAGATGCTGGATATGTGATGGTCCTTCTGCAGACAGAACGGAGGATAAATCCAATAAACAGTCAGATTTCTGTATTCTGAATCACTGATCAGTGCCCAGTCCTACATGAGCTACCAGCTCAAAGCTGCTGCCTTCATAACTTCATAGTTTATGAAGTAGCGGCATTCACTGGGTATAGGTATTCCCTCTATCCTTTCAAGATTCTTACCACATAAGTACTTATTTCTTTTGTGGTTGCTCTGTGACTTAATTTTACATATCAAATAATCAAAAATTTGAAAACAGCCTTGTCTATTCTGGTCAGCACAATGCTTACCAAACAACTGAGATTCTGTTTATTAACATCATCTGGGGTTTTTACATTGTGAGGGTCAGTAAGTGTTTATAAAAATACTTGGACAAATGTAATACATACAATAGTGAAAAAATTCTACACATTAGATTTCAATCACCAGGTTGTCAGATATATCAAACTGTATCAGTTAGATATTCAGACTGATAATCTAACAAGACAACTGCATTACAACACAGTAGATATATTTTTAAACCATTATAAAAAAATAACTTTTACATCTCACTCTTCCCAAACCCATCTTAAAAGCTATGAAGCATCTGATTAATATTTTAGGACTTTGTAATTTCTGAAGATAATAAGACTTGGAAATAAAAGTACCTTTTGGACACTGAGTAATTAGGATGACACTTCCCACCTACATTCATTAAATCAAGGCTACTTGTGAAGCTCTTGTACAGGAAGTTATTATTCACTGTTCTCAATTTTAATATGATGCAAATCATTGAAAGAGCAGAATCTACACTACCCAAAGGTCTGGTGCAATGTGAATATCAGAGAGCATGTGCTGTCTGCAGTACTGTCAAAATAAGGCAGATTGGATAAGAAATTCCTTACTTCAGAAGGTTGTTCCCACTAAGAAAACCATACAACAACAATGGTATTAAAAATTTACTATACATTTCTTCACTGTGAGGCTGGTGAGGCACTAGAACAGATTGCCCTGAGAAGCTGGGGATGCCCCATCTTTGAAAGTGCGCAAGGACAGGTTGGATGGGCCTTTGAGCAACTCACTCTGGTGGAAGGTGTCCCAGTCCACGGCAAGGGGAATTGCAACTAAAATATATGTAGGGGCCCTTCCAGCCCAGACATTCTATGACTTCCCTCTAATTTTAAGCTTCTATGAGACCAGCATACATATGGTGATACTAATCAGGCAGTGGTGCTGTGAGAAATGTCATAACTTCCTGCGGCTCCATACCACAGCTGTGACGAGCCTAGGACACGTTGCTCTAAGGGTGCTCACTGTTCTGAGGTCTCTCTTGAAAGCTGCCTAAACTACAGATTCAGAGAATCACAGAATCACAGAGTGGTTTGGGATGGAACAGACCTTAAATATCATCTAGTTGCAACCCCTTCGCCCCGCCAGGTTGCTCAAAGACATGTCCAACCTGGTCTTGGAAGCAGGTAAAAAAGTGCTGTGCTAAGGATACCACAACAGCCTTCATCCATACTTCCTGGGGTTTAATTGCTTTCTCTCACAGGATTATTTTACTTTAACTGACACGAGCTGCTGATAAATGGAGACATTGCTACAGCAGGCCACAGCACAGCAAAACATAATGCAGCAAAAACATAATACAGCAAAACTGCCCAAACCATATTCAGCCTTCCTTGAAAAAACAAACAAACAAGCAAAAACGACCTCAAGTCTTGCTTGGAGTTGAACTTAGCAAAGTGGCATAATCAATTAATCAGGGATCTGAGACAGAGCGGCTATGTCCTTTAAAAGCAGCAGTACTGTGACATTCTCTCTACTAGCCTGTATGTACAGAGAGGGGGCTATATACAGTGGTTCAGCTTGTGATCTCTCGTATTTCAGCAAGCACAGAGCTGGCATCACTGGAGAGATGAGAGCAGCCAAAATGCTTTAAATGAGGCTGCTTTGGTAGCACAGGCTATAGTTGCGTTAATGCATCACTGTCTAATTTACCCCCTTCTCACTGAAGAATGTAGGCTAGATATATACTGGTTTTGTACAGAGAAAGATTGTGCAGCACAGACGTAGTGTTTAAGGTATGTGTTTTTAATGCTCGGCTGCTGGGTTTAAGATTTTATTAAATTTTCTTTCTGTTTTATCTCCCTACCTGTAATTTTCCACATACATGCTATTTAGATATTCACTGATTTCTAAGAACGTGCTGCCATTTGCTTACAAAATAAATAATGTATGAAAATTTCTATTGTATGGAAGTTAAGATGCATTTCATTTATATTTTATAAGCAAAGAACTTAAAGAATAAGCTTTGATTCAAATTTTTTTATGATGATATGATAGAATCAACTTTAAATTGATTAAAATACTTTTATTTAAGTCCATATTCATTAATATACCAGAACAACAAAATTTTTTCAAAGCACACAAGTCATTTAAATTGAGTTTACATCTATTTTGCATCACTGGAGCAGTGCAAATCAGAGAAAGCACACTGGGGAATCAAGCCCTTATGGCAGTTTGGTTGAGGCACAGGTTACATGGTGGCTGGGCAGGAGGAGCAGAGCAGACCCCGAGTTCATCTGTTTGTGTGCTTTATGTATTCCCTGAGGTCCCTGCCACAGTCACACCACTTGGCTGCTTCCTCTGTGCACGCTAGAGACAGCAGCAGTGCCAAGGAAAACCTTTTGAGAGCAAATACCCGACTTCAAGTAGAGACACAAAATCTCTGCAGA
This sequence comes from Donacobius atricapilla, assembly GCA_013397315.1. Lineage (NCBI taxonomy): Eukaryota > Metazoa > Chordata > Aves > Passeriformes > Mimidae > Donacobius > Donacobius atricapilla. Next base: position 56,151 of record WBMY01014678.1, on the reverse strand, counting down.
AAAGACCTCTCTGAAATGGTTACCTTTCCAGAGAATCAGGGTGACACACACATGCAGCTCACTTCCCCAGACCCTCTGTAGCCAAGACCTGCAGAGATGCCAAGCCTGAAGGGTTGGGCTTCTTTGGAGGGTCAGTGGACCCCCAGAAGTCAGCAGCAAAGCTATTCCCACAACTCTACTTACAGCCTGTATAGCCATAACCATTAGCTATAACCACAAATAGATAAACTTAATTACAACTTAATCTATTCATTTGTTTTTATACCCTATGCACAAGCTTTTAATTAATTAACGGTATGGAAAGCTTGATTGCATTATTTCATTATAAAAACTACTCAGAAAGAAGGGTATGTCAACAAAAATGCTAAATTTTGTGAAGGATTTAGTTTTTAATAAATTTCAGCTCAAGCCAATTAGCACATGAATTTTATGTTCTTAGAAAACTCATCCTGTATTCACAGAATAAGCACTACTAGTATGGTAGGGATACATTTTTCACTAAAAAAAAGCTGAAATTTTGGTATGAGTGCAAAATAAATCCCTAACATCATGAAGACATGATCAGGAGGGAGCTAATGGAACTGTAATGAACATCTCTGTAAGAGCTAATACTGTTTCACTTTGTACACTTCTGGCATATTCATAAGGATCTCCATATGTTCATACTTAAAGGCATGCATGTGAAGCATACAAGTAAGAAAGTGCTATTTAAAGGTACTAGGATTGTAAAATTTAAGAGAATGTATTTTTAGTGAACAAAAATGTCTATACCATATATATATATATCTATCTACAAGTATGTATGTTTTGCTACATATAGACACACAGACACATATTTGCCACTCGCAGGTGGAAAATCACATCTGAGACTGGCTTAAGTCTGAGACTGGCTGACATTCCTCCTATCCTGTCCCCATAACAATACCACTCAGCCTCTCCTCCTTTTAGTCTTTTGGGAGATGGGGATTAATGCATCTGAGGTTTCCAGCATTTTTTTTTTTGTGAAGAATTTCACAGCTCATGGGTTTCTACCCTTCTCTACTTCATCACGTTCTGCTGTGGATTGTGTTGCTCCAAGTTGTGTCTGCTGCCGAATTAAAACTGTGAGAACTTCTGTGTCTTTGGGCCCAGGCTGTGCTTTTGTAGTTCTCTGGTCTCTTATTCCTTTATTATTCTCATGACAAAATCAAAGAGGGGCTACCACTGAGATCAGGGCAGTATTCCACAGTGTTGGTCTGATCAATACCTCCTCAAGCAGGACTGAACTCAGGAGTACTCTTCTGAAGAATTTGTGTTATAGCTCCTTACAAATCAGCTACATTTTATGGGACATTTAAACTTTCCTTTTGAAACTGTGCATGTTGTTCAATATGCACATCCTTATAATGAACATTACACAGAACAATTAGAAAATGACGCTACTTCAAATGTACAGAATTCATATATATATATCCCTTGACATATAGTTTGCATTTCCCTTGACATATAGTTTGCATTTCCCTTGACATATAGTTGTTAAAAAATAAGAATTGCAGTTAAGAATAAAATATTTCATCTTCTTTTCACGGTAGGTGGAAAACTGCATTGGGATAGGGAATTTTTCATCAAGCTGTCAGTCAGATTTCAATTCAAATCAATAGTGCAGGGAGTATTTTTCAACAGACAGCTTTTCAGTAGCCTTCTTGAAAGGAGTTTGTGGGTTCAGGGCAATTCTTTGTGCATAAGTGTCCATGTTGCATAACAAGAAGAATAAGAACTATTCTTATCTGTAGATTTCAAGATAAAGACCAAGGACTGAGTACAGCTTTACGCTCCTCGGCAGGCCTCTCAGCTTGGTGATAGAGAAAATGAAGGGAATCTGACCTGCCAGTGCTGTACCTGCTTTGGTTTGAGAGGACACTCCTGGTACCTTACATAGACACAGTATGTGATCCTTGTCACATATGAGATCTAACGAGCACCGAGTGAAATTATCAGGCAGCAGGTTCATAGCAAACAAAAGGAAGCACTTTTTCACACAAATCGTAATTAAATTGTGGTGCTCATTGCCACAGAACGGGGTTGAGACCAAAGCACAAACAGATTTTTAAAAAGGGAGTAGGGAAATTCAAAGTTTATTCAATATGATGGTCTGAGAGCAAACTCCACTTTAAGAAATTCATGTTCCATGTGTTGCTGAAACTTGAAAGGATATGCCAGGAAAAGATTGCTGTATGCCAGTCCTGCTTCTTACGTTTTTCTCCCTTCAGCATCTGCTAATGACCGTAGTCAGAGCCAGGATATTGGACTAGATGTTCAACTCACTATAGCAATTTATTTGATCGTATCCTTTTAATTAAATTATGTTCTTATTTTGGCTACTTAAAAGGATATAAGGCCTTGATGGAGAAAGGCATTTAAATGTTTTAACGCTCACGTTATTTCAGGGAGTCAAGTGCTTGTGTGTATCACAGGATTTGCGTCTTGGGCCATAAACTTACTGGGGTGGGGCTCACTCATCTTTTATTAGGACTTTCCTTTTTCTGGGTATCATCTAGAATAAAAATATGTATTTGGTAACAGTGATAACAGTGTGCAACACTGTTTCTCTATAAAGGTTAAATAGTTTGTTTGCCTAAATGGCTTTTGCCACAGGTAAATTTCCCAGTGATTTATGTAAGGATTATGACACTAGCATCTACTAATGTGAAAAAGAACCAGCTTCCTTTATAGAACTCCACACAATTGTAATGCATGAATATTATATTTGTAGGAAGCTATTTTTCACCTCTTACCCATAGTACTATTGCCAGCCAATATGTAACTTACTTATATTTACCTAGAGGGATATTTCAGATTTCATCCATTTTGCAAAAGCATCTGGCTGCAAACCCATGGCACACTTTGGTGAAAATCCAGGTAGGGAAATGAAGAAACCGAGTACCAAAACCCATCAATTTCACCCCTGCTGTTTCTAAGCCCGACAGCACCAGTACGGTTTCCTTCTAAATCAACAAGAAGAGATGGAGATGCACGTTAGCTCGGCAGCCGAGCCAGCGCGGCACCCTCGGCATTCTCAGTCGCGGGCGGTTTCCTCCCGAGGAGAGGCGCAGCCCCGCAGGAGCGGCACACGGCGGGTGTCGGGCGCCGGGCAGCGCACGCGTGCCCGCCGCACCGAGCGCCGCGGCGGCGGGAGTTCCCCCGGCGGCCAGGGATCC
>WBMY01014678.1:33217-52053 GCA_013397315.1 Donacobius atricapilla | reverse complement strand
GGCGCTGAGCGATCCCGGGAAGGGCTGGTGCGGCTCGTCCCTAGCGCGGCTGGTTCGCTGCCATCCGCCCAACTTCAGCACCCAGCCGGCGGGGAGAGGGAGGGAGGCGGCGGCGGGCGGGNGCTCGTGGGCTGGCAGCATCCCCGCTCGGGGGCTGGCAGCGTGTGGCGGCGGGAGCGACACGCCGCCGTGCTAAGGAGTGAAGCGCTAGAGGTGCTGGGCTGCGATTTTGTTTGTACTTTGGTCCCCACATCGGTATGTCCAAATAGATTTAAAAAAAAATGCCAAGCCCATAAACCGCTATCCAGCGCTTCGTTCTGCTCTGAAGCCAAGGGAGAGGCAGGGCTTTAGCGTCCAAGTAACTTTTTGATGCCCGGCACCGGAAGCACAATTTCTGAATAAAGACCAGAGTGGATCTGCATGGATCTGTCGGTGTGAATCATGATAATCAAGCCCAGGATGCTCTGAAAATCTGACTGTGAATCCTGAATCCTGACAGGTCCTGCCAGTTAGTTTGTCCCATCTTTCCAAGACTCCAATTTCCAAATTTTGGCTCAATAGAGAACGTTGCTTAGCTTTCCTTCTGCACCCTAGAAATCTGGAGCCTGATATGCCTCCAGGTAACAGCACTGGAAAAAAATACATATTTGGCACCTGGATCCTGTCAAATCATGCCACGAATCCAGAAATGTTAGTATCTCAGGAGAGAACACACTATATATCCCACTTCACTAGAACAGTTTGGCAAGGTGATGCAAAAAGGTACAAGGTTGCATTAAGGTGGTTCTGTGGCTTGCCTTCAATGTGTATCGATTCCCTTTGCAAAAGCGGTCAGCACACCTTCGTATCCCATCTAGAGCCCAAAGTGGAGTGCTACAAAAACTGAAGCCAAAATCACACGTATATTAGTAGGGCTAAAATTGAAAGGATTGAAAGCAGTCCAGAAGGGCTAGCTTGCATGAGAGCTGTAAGAGCATAGGCACATCAAAACCAGCTCGACTCTTGGGAATCTGTATTCAAAACAGGACTAATTTTAAACATTACAGTAGCAGCCATGGTTGTCTGGCTTGCTTTTTGTCTTCTGGGATAGAAGCTTCAAATTCTGAATCTTACAAGGACTAAAGTCAGCTTTAATCTCCCTGAAAGTCTCTCCCCATAAAACCACAACTTCTCTTTTCTTCTTGATCCTTGTAGAGAAAAAGTCCTCGAACTGGAAGCCACAACTGTCCCTGATTACCAAAGATTATTGGCATATGAATTTTCTAGTCTTTATTAAAATCTAAGTTATATTCCCTATCTCTAGAAACAGTGCTCAAGGGTATTGTAAAGGACAAAAGGTATCTCTGAACCATTAACAGTGTTTTTATTAGTTAATTGCAATGCTTAAAATATTTCTTGAGTATCTTTCCACAGCTTTTAAGAGCACCAGTGCTATTCTAAGGCCTCAGTTAGGCAAAACCTCCATATTTAGGAAATAATCTCAAGACTTGTTTAACTTTAAACTCATATGTTGAAGCTTAAATACTTCACAGTAAAGACTGTGAGCCTTCATACCTGCTAAATATTAGGAAGACAGCTCCGCTCTGACAAAAACTATGAAACCATTCAAAGCAAGCCTTTTCTACAGATTTAGTAGCTACATGGAGATGTTCAACATAAAAGGGAGACAGTAATGGGAGACTGAGTAATGGGTAGGATTGAAGGAAAAGAATTTTATCCGTATATCAGAAAAAAAGCAAATTCTACTAGTTTGAAGATGCTATGCTTAAAATGTTTAAATGAATAAAAGGCTTCTGCTTTTTAGTACTCTCTTAATGTTTCCCACAGCTCTGAACAAGCCCAGCCATTCCTATTTACCATATTTTCCTACACTGAAGCCATTCCTTGTTGTTGCGTGAACTCCTGTTTATAAACCCACTTCCTTTCAATAGCTGTTCAGCTGCTCTGTTCTGGCCACAGCCTAATCCTTGTGCCTATTTTAGAGCCCTGCAATTGCTCTCAATGACTTTTTCTTCCAGGCTTTTCTATCTTCTCTCCCTGGTTTATAGGTTTTGTTCCCATGCTTCTTTGCATTTCTTAATCCAACTTGTTTCTTTATAACCATTTCCTTTTTTTTTTTTTTTTTAATTAATTAAAACCTGTTTGCGCTGTTTTTCCAAAGAATTGTCACTGTCTTTTGAAAAAAGGGAAATGGATGGAGAAATTTATTATAAGAGAACTTGTGAAAATCTATACCATATACTTGAGAAGGTCTTCTGGAACAAAGAGTCCAAATAAATCTAATAAAATCATTTTACTTCGACATTGTAAGATTAAATGTCTGTAGAATTCCTATTGAACTTAATGCGCATGAAGCTATGTTCCTTATTTTCCAGTACTAAGCCTACATTATTGTTAGTTGACTATATAATTTCAGTCAACGTCATACTCTACCTGTAGAAATCCAGGCATTTAAAACTTGTCAAGGTCATGAACTCTTCAAGATTACAGTCAGTTAATAATATTCCCTGCATATTTTCAACATAAAAGAAATCAAAGGCTAACATTAAAACAACTCAGTAGTTGAAGACCTAATATTGATCATAAAGTCATGATCTTCTTTTATGGCCCCAGCATGACTTCAATACAAAATAAAATATTTAAAATGTGTTTGAAACACAGATCATATACATATTTTTCTCCATAAGCAGCAGTACTGTAGCAGCTTTAAGACATTTGTGTTTGTAGTATCAGCTGGAAAACGGGTAAGAAAAATGTCCTGCAGTTACAGAGATGTATTTATGTGTATTTATGATCTACTTCATGCAAAAAAATGTGAATCGTGAATCCTTCTTATCTATGTCCGTGCAATACCATGGTTCTTTTTCAGCCATGGGTTTTGTTATAATTATCAGGCCATCTAAAGCTACTTGACACTATTAAGATTCATTTAAAGAATGTATTGGTTTGGCATGAATGGTAAAAAACCAATTGGTGATCTGCGTTGGAACTGACTGCCAGGTTGGCCAATCGGGTACAGGTGTACACCCCTGGGACACACGGCTTAAATACAAGTGGAATTTTGAGAACTCCCTCTTTCTGCTGTGGGCTTGCCATGAGGTAACATTGCAGGGGGGGAGCTGCAGGGCTCGGCTTAGGCCCCACCGCCCCTGGGGCCGGGACGGGGCAGCCGGCATGGGGCTGGCCCTAGGGGAGCTGAGCCTGGTCCCGAGCACAGCAGANTTGAATTAGAAACTATAATATTTGAATTTTACCGAATGGGTGTTGAATTAGAAATTGATGCAGTGATCCTATGAGATGTTTTGAAGTCTTGTCACTAGTGAAGAATGGGAAGTCCTTTATTGTGAAGCTGTGCATCTTTAAAAGGTGAAACCCCATGTGTAAGTCCAGGGCCCATATGCAGCCATAGGAAAGGCTGCATTTGGGAAACTCAAAATGCAGATCGAGGGTGGGCTGCTTTTGTGGGAGTTGGAAGCCACAAACAGACTGTGTCTCTTGTGGAAAGTTACCAGAAGAATCAGGAGGGACTTGTCTCTCTCAAAAGACTGAATGAAAGATTATTTTATAAGTGCTACTGACTTAAGAGTTCTGATGTTTTTGTCTCTTTACATTGTTTCGTAGAAAAGTAGATTGTTGCTAAGGAGGAGGGGGGTGTCTTTAAAAAGGTTTCATGGTTGTTTTTTGTTTGCCCTTTAGTGTATGTTAATAAATCTGTTTCTATTTTTAAGTTGAGCCTGTTTTGCCTTTCTTCTAATCCTATTCCATAGTAAAAGATAGATCCCCACAATACGTTTCACAAAACAAATTCGGCGAATGTGAAACCATTACAAAGAATTAAATAGACCTTTCTGTGCTGCTATACATAAAACCATGAAAATGAAAAAAAAACCCCGAACAATCACCAACCCCCACACCTAACTCTTCTTTGTCCCAAAGCAAGCAAGTTGAAGAAATTACCATCTTCAGTTGGCTCTTTGGATGGAAAGTTTGCTTGGAAATGTGATTAGAGCTACAGTATCTCGGTAGGGAGATTTTTATTTTCCTCAGTTGCAGCAAACTGAGCAAACACAGAGTCTGTCTCTGAGAGTCCATTTACAGATTTTCCCAAGTGACATTTATAATTTGACTTGTTTGTATGCAGAAACAAAGGCTTCAGAAGTCCCCTTATTAAAGAACTACTCTTTACAGATGGCAGTGCTCTTGTAACTTACTCAGAGCAAGACCGAGAGATAATGGCATCTTGTTTTGCAGCTGTTTCTGTTAACTTTGAGCAATCAGTGTTTCAAAGGCTGGTATTATGTGCCAAAAGCCACCAAAACCCAAAAGTCTGTTGACTCAGAAGAAAAATGTCTCTGCTACTAAACCAAACTGAACTATATATCTCTAATGCTTGAGATGGCTCCATATGGGCTTGAGCTGCCCTGGTGATCTCTTGATCACAGCTCAGTAGTGAAGTGGTATCATTTTACCATTTCACCAAATATATTCTTCCATCACAAGCTAGGCAAAGATTCCTAGCACCATTCCTAGAGTTAAATGTATTTCATTGTTCTTCTTTAGCAGCTGGGGTGAATAGATTTTATAATGTTTCATTGCGCAGAAGCAGGAGATGGAGATTTGCTTCAGCAACTAGGCAATCTTTGCATTCTGCAGCAAAACATTTCTGGTTTTTAAATGGCACTGAACGGAAAAGACCAATAGTAAGATTTTAAGACTAGGAATCATAAACCTTACTTGTATCTCTCAAGAAATGACATTTAGCATGAAGTATTTGGAACACGGCTGTTTCTAGTGATTGATAATCCCAAGGTTATGAATGTTGACAAATTCATAATAAATGATCAAGATTAAGGTAGCATGCTAGTTTTTACTTAGCTTGCTGATTGCCATTGTCTGACACACACACACACACACATACACACACACACACACACACTCACTTTGGTGAGAAGGCATGAACTGTTTATTAAAAGATCTGACTCCACTTTTATAGTATTTCTACAAAGGCCAGGGATTGGGGGAGAAAGTTGACACCTCTCCCCATCCCATTGGTCAAGACAACTGTCCATCAGCTGTCCATATCTCTAAGACAAAGAATGTAAACTACCTTGTCTAACGAAAACATTGCTTCTATTTGTAACACCCGTGTGTGAGAAAAAACCTAAGAACTATGAAACTGTGAGACACAAGAAGGCTGAAAAATGAGGGTAACATTTCACCCTTTTCTGTTTAGAAAAAGAAAAATTAAAAATGAAAAAATGAAAATGAGAATTGTTCAGCGTCTGCTCGTGGAGGGACCATCCGAGTGATCACTCGCATCATCTGCATCAGAGTCATCACTTGATGGTTCATCCACTTGATGCCTTTCATTTTGGTCACGTCTTGCAGTGTGCATGTCAGCCTGGTTCTGCCTTTGTGGTCACAGGTCAGGACGAATGCACTTCGCAGGTACCCAGCGTACCCCAGTGTCTGTGGAGACACACGCATACCCACGACCCAAAGCGACAAGCTCATAGGGACCTTGCCATTGCCTGGTGACTTGATTTTGCACCCAAACCTTCGCTCAAGGTTGATGTGTCTTGTCCGCAGCCTGCAACAAAAGTTGATGGTTCAAAACAACAGGATTATTTGAGTTCTGCGGCACCGTAAGATGATTGATGGTGTACAAAGCTTTTGCCAACCGACTGTGTGGGATTTCACCCCGCATTCCCTGTTTTTGTTTTTGAAGAACCCACTGCAGAGTACCATGAGCACATTCTACAATAGCTTGACCAGTTGGAGAATGTGGGATACCAAACTTGTGTGACACACCCCACGATTGCAGGAACTGCCGCACCTTCTGCGAGGCGTTCGCAGGACCATTGTCGGTCTTCACAGTAGAAGGTATGCCTAGAATGGCAAAGGCCTGTCTCCAGTGGGCAAGGACATCACGGGTCTTTTCTCCAGTGTGAGCAGAAGCCCACATCGCAGAGAAGAAAGTGTCCACAGAAACATGCACATACTTGAGCCGGCCAAATTCGGCAACTTGAGTAACATCAGTCTGCCAAAGCTCCAAGGCCCTAAGGCCTCTAGGGTTTATCCCTGCTGGCAAAGGCACAACAAGTGTGTGTGTCTTAGAGTGACTTTATGACGCCTGTATCTCCAATCATCTGTTCTCTATATTGTGTTCTGTACCTTTAAGACTGATTCTCAGAGCAAAACAGGGAAAGAAGAAGCACACTGTTTTGAAAAACTTTTTTATTCTTTTGCATTCTTCTCCTGGATGATGTGTTCAGCTGAAGCTCAGACAGACTGCAGGACAGAGATCTCCTGTACTTTTTAGTTAGTTTTAGCTAGCTAGGGCAGAGAAGTTCCTTGGACTGTTTTATTTCCTTTTTCTTGGGACTGTTTGAACTTGCTACAGACTGAAAACCCAGCAGAGAACCGAGAGATCACACCTGTGCCCTCCAGGGCCCAGGACGGCATTTTGCTACAGCACTGGAGGAATTAATAAGAGACTAAGAGAGACAAGCTGCACCCATGGCAAGGACATTTCGCAGTTTGCCATCTCACTTCAGAACGAAAGGTTTTATTGTTTCATATTATTCATTCTGTGTGCTCGTAAGTACTTTCTTTGTTAAATAACTAGTTTTTTCCACTTTTCTCCAAGGAAGTTTTTTTCCGGATGAGTTGGGGGGAGGGGGGGGCGTTTAGGTTTGCTTTTCCAGAGGAGCCCCATTCAGAGGTTTCTTCCCAAATTTGCCCTTAACCAGGACAGCATGACAGTCGTGACAGGAATCGACAATGTCACGAGCCTCAGTCAACGTCAACTGAAACTACTTCTGCAAGGTATGTGCGTTCTGATGGAAAAACCCATGCGATGCCTTGGCCTGCGCGAGTGTGTCAGGCTGAGGTGCTACCCACGCGGGGTTAGCCAACTTGTCAGCCCTCGCGTTACCTTCCGCTATGAACCCTGGCAAACTGGTATGACTCCTGACATGCAGAACGTAGAATGGATGAACCCGGGCCTGAACGGCACACCACAAGGTGTCGCTCTGATTTTTTCCGCCTTCTCGTGTCTCACAGCTTCACAGTTCTTAGGTTGGTTCTCACGCATGGGTGTTATAAATAGAAGCCGCCCCCAACAGAGTTTCCCCAGTGGGTGGGATCCCAGAGCAAACCCCACCGGCCCCGGGTGGAGCAGAAGGGGCACCCTGCCCACAGGGGTGGAGTCCGACAAAAGATCGATCAGGACGCCACCCTCCAGGCATCCTCTGGACTGCGCAGGCGCGGCAGGGATGGGCGGTGACATTGTCACCGGGTCTTGCAAAGGTTGACCTGGCAGCTCCTTGCCGTTCCCCAGCCCTCAAGGTGCAGAGGCGGGCAGTGCCAGCATGTCCACTGCAAGGGGCCTCCCAGAAACCCCAAGGTCCCCGCGAACTGAGCCCCTTCCCAGGGCAGCGCCCCAGGGAAGGGGGGGAAGTCCACCATGCAGTTAGACCGGGGATCGTCACCTGAGGAGACCCTGGCATCCACAGAAACCTCAGAATATGACAAGCTGTCAAGGCTCCAAAAACCCATGTCAAAACACTTCCAAGTAATCAGAAATTTCACAACACCCATGTCATACTCATCGAAAAAAATGTCCATTAAATGGTCTTCCAGTAACTGCCATGCAGTTCTGGAAAAAGCGGTCTTGACATCTGGAAAAATTCCATATTGCTTGCCCCAGAGACACAATGCCTCAAAATCGGCCCTGGAAATGGCTGCCTGGCGCTTCTCCAAAAGGCCGTCCCAAATCTCTAAAACAGGTGTCCTCTGGAGAGAGTGTAGAAATCACCATATTTACTAAAGTCTGCAGGTAATGTCTGCAAAACAGGGTCCACCGAAACCTGGGATGAGGGATGATACTTTACTTTGTCCCAAGGCTCCAATTCACTTGGTGGTCACCAGATGTTGTTGTCCAATACACAGACACACACATACACACACACTCACTTTGGTGAGAAGGCATGAACTATTTATTAAAAGATCTGACTCCACTTTTATAGTATTTCTACAAAGGCCAGGGATTGGGGGAGAAGGTTGACATCTCTCCCCATCCCATTGGTCAAGACAACTGTCCATCAGCTGTCCATATCTCTAAGACAAAGACTGTAAACTACCTTGACTAATGAAAACATTGCTTCTATTTATAACACCCATGTGTGAGAAACTACCTAAGAACTATGAACTGTGAGACACAAACAGAACGCTGAAAAATCAGGGTGACAGCTGATCCAAAAACTCTTTAATGTTTCTTTTTCATTTTGACATCCGCAGTATCATCCCTACCCTTAAAAGTCATGGGATTATTGTAATGTGATGTCCCTAAAACTTTGGTTTTTATCAGTAAATAATTAGTTTTAAAAAATGATCCTGAGTCAAGAAATCCTTTAAGCACATGCTTGTTCTCAGTAAATGAGACATATAGAGATCTAGTGGTAATTCCATACCTAAGAAGTTTCGTAAAAATAGTACACTGATTTCTTTCTCAAGTAGAAGGTAATAATTTTCATTATGTTTTACTTAGTTTATAATGTCATATATTTTTGTGAAGGTAAAATGAAATCAAAAAGACTTGTGCTTTATGTATTGTTTTTACTTAATTGGTCTACTACAAATTTCCATGAAAATCTTAGTTAAGCTGAAGCTAAAGATCAGAGTGTAAATAATAGTAGTTTAAAAGTCCCAAATCCCCTCCACCTTATAGCACAAGAGTGCCTATAAGAGCTTATACTGCTGAAATTCAGTATGGTATGGTTTGACTTAAAACCTCTGAGCATTTGAAACCACAGAATACGGGTGAATACAAGCCCACCTCTTAAATGAGACAAATATTTCTGGTGAAGAATTGTAACTAAATATAGAACAAGGTAGAGGTGTTGCAATAAAATTAGTTATCTTATTTGTAAGTTTGGGTGGTATCTGTTCTCTATTATAAGTACAGGAAATGTGTTCAGTATAATGTGAAGAAACAAATTTTATGTCTAGTAATAAAGTGAGGCCATTTCTTTTAATTTTTAATTTTGGAATCTATTTAACTCCTCTTCCAAAGTTCGTAGCAGCAGCATTGGGATTAGGAGTACATATAGGTGACCACCTGGAGTTTCTGAGAGAATCAAGAACTTTTTTTCAAGGAGAAAAACCATGATATAACATAGCAAAAATTTATGTTATGGAAAAAAAGGGTCATAGTATATCTTCAAAAGTTGTTTAACATGAAGCTTTTGAATTTCATGTGGTTTTAATCCTGTATATTTCTGCCTCTGCTATGCAGCTGGTGGCATGGCAGTGAGGGTCTGATCTGTGGCTGAGACTTTCCTCAGCACCTTGTAAGGCAGGTTTTGCACTTCTTAGCCTCAGAAGTTTTATTGTACACTCAAAGGAGCAGGGTGACCAGCTTCCTGTGTTATGGATGGTGTATCACTCTGTCAGTCATCCCCACTAGCTTTTTAACTCAGCCCAGAGCCAGCTGTCATCAGAGAGGCCACTTTCCCACCTGGCTCTGGTGCCAGTCTCAGGCTGGTGCCAGGGGGTTGTGTGTTCCCACCATCTCCAGACACATGGGGCTGCCTTGGTTCCAGGAAGCTGGGATGTCTCCTGGGCTTATCATCTGCAGCTGCACCCCTTAGCACTGCAACCAGGATTCAGCTTTGGTCCTTCTGCTGCCAACCTTATTGGCTTCAGCAGTAAATGCCTTATCCCATTGCAAAGGCATGTCTCTGTTCTTGATTCCCTATTTGTTATTGCATATCAAAGAATCCTGCCAAGTTCATATGGGTTTCAATGGCTGGGAATCAGCATCTGATAGTCATTTGAAAAGATTCCTTTCCACAAACTAGATACCCTCTACCTCTTTTCTTAGACCAGCACCCCAGCCTCTGATTGCAGTTATGGTGGGTCCCACAGCAGTGGTGGGAAAACCCTGTGAGACAAGCTAGCATGGATGAATCTCTATTCGTGCTTCCCTGTGTGTCACAGCACAGCTGTCCTCTCTCTTCAACCATCTGTTCATCTGGCTTTGGGGTCAATGAAGGATCCAGACGAAGTCTCCTCTTGCTGCCCTTCCTCTCGATCACCAAGAGATGGAGGCAGAGCTCTCCCTCTCTGGGGCTTGGCCATTGTGCTCTACCTTGTGCACTTATAGCCCTTCATGTGGGGGCAAATAATTTAATTATATAATTCAACACAGTAGATCACTTCAAACATTCCTCTCTAGAAGATGTCAGATCTTTCTAATGGTGTTTTTATTTGCACACAAACAACCATGTAGACACCATTCTCTCATCAGCGCTTGCTTTTTCCTCTTTGTGCTGCATAAGGTGAAATGTTTTTGAAATAACATGGGAGCCACAGAGGGTCCACACAGGGTGACTTAGGTAAGTAATGTTAGCAGATGTAGCCGAGAGAATAGGCAAATATCATTAAATTGTCCTTGTGGAGGATGCCCCATGTATTCTGTAGCACATCCTTTTGGGGTATGCCTTCTTCAAGCCAATAATAAATGGAAATATGAGCTTAATCCTCTGTCTGGTAAGCACTTATACAATTACTTTCAAACACTGCAGGTGTGTTTTAAGGACTTGTCAATAAAGACTGACAAAAGTGATTGGAGCATTTTTATAAAACCAGAACAAATGGCCCCAAAATGTACTGCAAGGGCTTATTTAGTCTGACCGCCACAAGAAAATTTGAAGCTCTTCTTGTGTCATTTTCTTAACTAATTGCCTTTGACTGTCTCTGATCACTTGCCTGAATATTCGAAAAACAGTGTCGTGTCAAAATTTGTATATAATGCAAGAACAATGAACTAGCTACTGCCCTAGCCAGACAACTTTGTATTTGTAGAACAAAAACCTGATTCTTTCTATTTGAAAACAATCTTCTAATAAAAGTTATGAAAGTAAACTACATCAGTCCTTAAAAATCAATTACTTCATTGACCTTAAGATACAGTCTACATGTAATCTAGCCAACAACAGACTTTGTAGGTGGGCATGGATTTGACTTGGTGAGAGGTCATGGGTAGAACAGAAATATGTTTTCCACCTTTAGCAAGACTAGTTTCAGTAAGTTTAATCCCCCCCACAGAAGGGAAATGCCATGTGCAGGTACTGTGGCTTTCACTGTGGTTATCAGCCAAAAAGTTCAGACCTGTATTTTTTGTTGTTGTTTTTGATCCTCCTCACCTACATTTTTCTTCTTTTTGCTTTGACTGAGAATAACTGGTAGCAAAACTAATACAAAGCAGCTTTTATCAAATCTCCACTAAAATAAAAATATTTTTTTTCTTCCAATTTAAGTCCTCTGCAGGATACTGTAACCTTAATGGGAATTTCCTGACTTCTGAAATACTCTGCTGAAAACCAAGAGACAGTCTTCCTGATGGATTTTTTTGCATGATAAATTTACTGTTTAGTCTGCAAAGAAATGGCCTTAATCAAAGGCTGAGCGATCAGGACATTTTTTAGCTCAATGTCCTTCTCACAGAGCAGTAGAATAGTGTGTTGACCTGCAAGTGACATATGCAGCTGATCAGAGAATGATGTTTCTCAAACTTTCCTATTAAAGACCATTTAAAATTTTTTGAAACATCCAAGTGCCTGTTTGGTTTTGCCACACTCAGCCCAAAATTAGCATAAATTCTGAATGCTTTTATATAGCTTGCTTTCCCCAATTTAGTTTCTTCTCTCAATTGCAGGTGTCAGGGTATGTAGGATGCATTCCATTTCTTCTTTTCCCAGAATCACTTTGTGTGGCAATCCCACACTCATAAGTAGTGATTTATACCAAGCTTCCATTGCCCAGCATCACTGATGTAAACTGCATCAGGTTTGGACCAATAGCATCCCTAATGTTTTTGGAAGTTTGCAGGTGAAAAATAGGGAATGGGTGTAAATCCAGTGATTTGTAAAGAACTAATTTGAAAATATACTGGTTTGTTAAAAATGTCATCTTTATGGTTCCGTTTGGAGTTGTTTAGCTTTTCTTTTTTGTTTTTATTCTTTCAATCTTATGGACCTCTGGCTTTATGACTCTGGAAGAGTGGAAACTGCACTCTCACTAACAAGAAAAGGAAGTGGCCCTTTATTTCAGCTATGTATCATTTTTAATGATACAAAGTCCCAAAGACTTAATTTTTAATTTTTTAAGTAATATTTTGTGTCCTAAACTTATGGTTCATTTAGAGGGTGAAGAAGAAAGGGGTTTGCCTGACTTGCAGAACCAAAAGCATTTATATTTGAATATATCAGAATTATAACATCAGTTCAAATTAGAAGAAGACTTGTAAATTCATCACCCAAATTTGTGTTTGTGCTCATTGTGTTTCAATGAGCTGAGCACTTGACTGGAAACCAACAGGCTTCACGGGGTTGCTGTCATATGCTTATTTCTCATATATGGTTATTATGTATCTGTCAAAACTCATTTCCCTAAGTAGACCCCTGGATCAGTATTTATTTAACGAATTTTAGACAGGTCTTTATTTATTTAAAAATTATAACGCAATTCTGAAGTTAAAACCAGACAGCCAGATCATCTCATTATTTCATTTTTAGCCTTCCTCTCTCAAAATTTTCCTGTATTTATTTTCTTTTCTGTCACCCTGGTTTTGAATTCACATGTCATTTCTCTTAAGCAAGACTCCATCTTTATTTTCTAACACATATGCCTACAGCACTTTAAAAAAGAAAAAGAGCTTGCTATTGTACCAGTTGTTTAATGTTGTGCAGTTTGATGAACCTAATCTATAAACATGAACCAATCACATTGTACAGAGAAGGGTCAACCACACTCTTTTTTTTTTTTCAGGAAAAATCACTGCCAGCTCCTAAAATGAAATCAGCGACAACCTTCTCTCCCTTTTGAAACTGTAGAATCTAATCTAAGGCATTTTACTGTAGATCTTTAGAAACTGTTTAATTTAACACAATCCAGAATGATAGCATGGTAAATTAGGTTTCATTATATCTTCTACAATAAAAGATAATTGATAAACTGAGAAATTTGTATGAGGTCAAAATCTGCTTACCAAGTTTCTTCCTCTTCCCCACAATGAAAACCAACATCTTTTCTACTCTAGTTTGTCTCAAAACTAAGAAGGTAGAACTTTAAACATGCTGTGGATAGCATCACTGTTTGCAAGTATAAAAATCCAGCTTTTTAAGATGAATCCTTTGTTTGGTAAATCTCTCTGAAGTCTAATAATTCGAAAAATTACATGCGGCTGATATTGCCCAATAAAATACACAAGAAACAAGAGAAAAGAGAGTTTTTTTGAGAAATTTTTTTTGAGTGCAATTTTTGTCACAGTCCAGAAGGCAACAGACCAGAACCTGAACAACAAACTATGCCTGAAAAGTGGACATTTAAAACTGGCACCCTCTAATCAAAAAAGACTGTTCCCAAGATAGAATCAGAGCTATAGTGGAGGGAAAGCATCTGGAAATGTAGTTGAGCTAAAGAATACTACAAAGAACTCCTAACCACCACTTCATGAATCAAATCAAAGGACATAAAATGAAATAACATCAAAGCACTTTAAACTCTACGCCTTTTTTTTATACTGACCAAGTATTATTTATGAGATCCAGGTATTTCTCATGGCTGATGTGTTGTGAAAAGCAGGTAGGTAAAGTTGCCAACATTAAAAATAATCATATTTCAGAAATCATTAATTATTTTGTCTCAACAACCTAAGACACCCCAAAGCCTCTCATTTTTAGAGAGAGAACAGGGAAGAAGCATGGTTTGCTCCTGAGTTTTTGTAATGCTGACCTTCTAGAAACTTCTTAAATTGGTTCCTCTAAACCACTGACTGTTTTATAAAAATCATGGTCATAGCTTGATCTCAATTAAAAGGCTATAAATTAAAAAACAACACCACCAAATCTAATAGTGGTTCACCATTGAACAGTGGTGCTATTTTAATTTAGATCAAAATGATTTTCACAAGACATTTAGGTCCCATAGCTGGTAGTACGGAAACATTTTCATATAGATCCCTAATGGATAAGAACATAACCCAAGAAAGGAGCCTTTGGTATACAACCTTAAAAACAAACCAAAACAAAACAGAACAAAACCAACAATGAACTATAAAATCCTTTTTTTTAGTAGAGGGTTGATATTGCCAATAAGTGGCAATAAGAGTAAGAAAGGAGTATAAGCACGGCCTGTGCATTTTAAAAATGATTTCTGCTCTGTTTGTTGCAGTGTTACGTGCAGTAGCAACCTCTAAGAGACATACATAATCACTGGCTGTAGGAGAATATAATACAAATGGTATTGCACATGCATGCACAGACACAATGTCTTTGGTGCTATGGGCTTTCTGTGAAAACATTTTGATTAAAAAAAAATTACTCAAGCAACTATCCAGGTCATTCTTTTAATAGCCCTTTATAAATTCAGATCTTGCATAAAGTTTTTCTTTCAGGTATACAAGCTCAGTCTGGGAGTCAATTGCCAAATCCAATTCTGCTTCACAACCAAGTAGATGAAGATGTAGTTCAGTTACACAGGACTGAGAAAACTGCTTTTATAAGTCTGCTTCTGTGCCTGGGATTTGCTCACGTATGCCTCCCAGACCTCATCTAATTTTCGATAAACCCCACCTCCCCAGCTCTGACCAGGCTTGGGAGCAATTTCTTCAACAGCATCTTTTAGATCATATCCTATTGTGAAACTTAATGAAAGGAAAGGTGTCTGATTTTTCTGGTGATGCTGACAACTGGACTACAATTTGTAAGAATTTCTGCATCACCATGTAATCTCTTTGTGTGTACAGAAAATAGCAGGGAAGTAATTTAATTTCCAAACTCTTAAACCCGGGCCCCATCTCTCAATTTTCTGTGAGTCAAATCATAGAATCATGAGCTGGAAAGGACCTTAAAGATCACCTAGTTCCAACTCCCTTGCCATGGGCAATGACACTTTTCACTGGATTGGGATCGGGTTGTTTAGAGCCCCATGGAACCTGGCCTTGAACAACTCCAGGGATGGAGCAAGTCTAAATGTAGGAGAATATAAAGAAATCCTGACTGTGAAACCAAAGGCTACTGTATGTGGTTTCTTTATAAAATATATATGTCTAAAGTGAACCTGGTATTTTATTCCTTACCCACTCAGAGCTCCCCTGGATTTTTCTGTAGAACTATTCTGTGGGAATTTGAAATGAAGTTTGCATTTCAAAGTAAATAAAAACACAGGGGTTGAGGACATCCAATTTAAGAGAATAACAACCTGATTAACACACAAGAAATACAATTGTAGGAGTGGGATAATTTTGCTGATGAGACAGGAAAAAGGGAGAGGAAAAAAGCTGAGGACCAAATTTTGCTGATGGCAGAGAGCTAAACATTTCTGTATAAAGGACTGTCATGGTTTAACCCCAGCCAGGAACCAAGCCCCAGGCAGTCCCTCACTCAGTCCCCCACCACCAGTATCAGAGAGAGAATCAGGGGGCTAAAAGCTACCAAACTCATAGGTTGAAATAGACAGTTTAATAGGGAAAGCCAAAGCCACTCACACAAGCAGAGCAAAACAAGGCATTAATTCTCTGCTTCCCATGGGCAGGCTGGTGTTCGGCCATCTCCAGAATAGGCCCGCATCACGTGTAACGATGACTTGGCAAGACAAACACCATCACTCCAAATGTCCCACCCTTCCTTCTTGCATCCACTTTATATATTCTAAGGATAACATAAGGTCTGGAGTACCTCTTTGGTCAGTTGGGATCACCTGTGTGGGATCCCCACTGTGTCTAATTCAACCTCCCAGGCACCCCCAACTTCCTCGCCAGTGTGGCAGTATGAAAAGCAGAAAAGGCCTTGGCTCTGTGTAAGCTCTGTTCAGCCATAACTGAAACATATTATTATTGACAGCCTGTGCTCAGCAAAAGTCCAAATCATGCTATGAAGAAAATTAACTCAATCCCATCTGAAACCAGCACGAGGAGCAACCAGCATAGACCATCAGGACTGGCAGCTGTGCACATCAGTCAGGAGAAAGAGCTGTTATTGCTGAAATCAGGACATCCAGCGCATAGCAGTTTAGTGGTAAGTGTGGTCACAGAAACCTTGCAGAGTGCTGAGTATATACCTGTATTAAAAGGGCTGTTTTAATTCTTTCTAGGAACTTTGTGGCATCCCTGCTTTCTGCCTAACTAAGACAATGTTATCTCAGTATGGTTAGATGTTAGCCTAGATTCTATTTAAATGTTCCAACATTTTCCACATTTAGTGCAGCAGTAAGATGATCTGACTGGTAATGTTTATTGGTCTGGAGTATGTCCCAGGCTCTGCATTGTCTTCTCCTTATTGTGGGATGTTGTCCCTTAAACCCCCAAAACTTCTGCAAGCCTACAAATCAAACTCTCTGTGCAACCATTCTATCAATCAATGGATTCACAGGGACATTGAAATCATGAGATTAATTAACACAGGGTTAATTAACATCAGCAGAAGATTTGGACCAAAGGTTGTGTAAGTCCAAATATTAGGATGGATGGTTTGAAATATAAATAACAAGATTTTCATCTGCATTGATATTGGTGGCCCCCAAAATGAACTGATGCTGCGGAGTTTTCCTGCCCTATGGATCACTGATTTTCTTTTGTAATTTACTAAATAAATATAAACATTATTGCCGTGCATTTTTGTGAATAACTCAAATTATTAAAAGATGTCCTTTGCATTCATATTTGTCTCTTCAGTGTATAATAATGATACTAATTGTTAGGTCCATCTTGACCCCAGTGTTCATTACTGAAAGTTTACAGTGAGCAAAAACCAGGTCTGGGATTTGAAAATCTGTTTCAGAGAACAGTATGTCAATAAATTAGAAGCCTTTCTGGTTCAATTATAAAGCTCATTTATGTAAGTTTTTCTTTCAGGCAGTAAATAATCAGGTCTGCTGGTTTTTTCCCTTTATTTTTATAATATGCTTTTATCTTTTTTTGTTTATGTGATCATCACAACATCCCTCCTACACAGCATTCGCATAACTTTTCTCTGTGGGGGAGGAACAGAGAGGAAATTTCCTATCACAGACATTAATCTTCTTCGTTTAGTCTTAATTGGGGAAAGTGTTCAGATGCTGTGATGATTGGTACAGTATGAATAGGAAAGAACAACAGAGTAATTCTGCTTCTTGTGCCACCCTCATACACCCACAGAAGTCCATAGGGTTTAACTGAGGGCAAAATTTGTCTGACAGTTCCTAAAATTAACTTGGATCCTGCTCCTCCTAGACTTCATTAAAGTAGGACTGTTACCTTGATCCTATGAAGGTGGGATGTGTTGAAAGGAAATGTGTGTTGTTTCCATTTTAGAAATATTAAGGTAAATTTCTTAACCAAGAATGAGGAGATAACACTGCTCACATGAAGAACAATTAGAGTGCTGAGTCCATTAAACAACATTTACACTTTATTTTAATTCCACTGTTAATTCACAGTAGATTTGTTTGTGAAATCCTGAGCTCTCACATTTTATGTTTGTAAAAAAGGAAATAAGATTGTTTAAAAGAGTTGTGTAAAGGAAAATAAATCACTCCAGGTATACCAGTTATACTTGGAGTACATATTTTGCTAGCATTTAACCACAGTAACTGTAGGGAAAAAAATACTAGATTCAATGCTTTCTGCTTTCAGTTTGGGTTTTATATCTTCATTCTCCTTCTGTATACAGAGAAAAAAAAAAGCCAATTGTTCTTTAACATCCATGTGTTGAGCTATAAGACCTATGCAAATTTTATGATAAAATATTGTAAAAACAAGCATTATAACTATATAAAATACCTTGGACAGTCTAAATAAAAACATTTTATAACCTATTTAGATTTGCTGTTAGCATCAGATTTGCCCTCTGCACCTTAGTCTTCTTGGACCATGAAAGTGAATACGAGAGTCCATTCAGTTTTTCTAACAGTGATGTTCTTACACTTTTTGCTGCAAGGCCATTGACTTCTAATAGTTTCATCCTGCAAGCACCAAGTGCCTCCTCCAGAGTGTTAAACTCTTTAGACCCCTGAAGTAATTTGAGGGAGTAAGGAGAGAAACTGGGAAATAAGTAGGGTTATTCAGTTTCTTGGTTATTAGAGCTGACTAAGCATTATGTAGTGGATGCTGTATTTCATGTAGTCGCAGTTCTCTGCAGTCCTTGTAGAGGTTGTTTGAGCTATTAAATAGCTCAAGCTTTAACACTATGAAGTAACAAAACAGTGAGGTGGGAGAAACATGCGCTCCCTATTAAAGCTTTGTACCCTGAAAGAGCCCCAGTACCTTTAGAAATCAAGCCAAAAAGCAGACTGAGAAAAATGAGTGAAAGCAGCAGGGATTTAAAAAGCAAATGCTACATCAAAGGGACAGGAAGGAACTGCTATAACACTGCTGTGATTGCAACTGGGCACAGTCCCAGGAGGTTGGGGAACAAGCACCTCCAATAAACAGAGCTGTTTCTGTACCAAGTACTTACAAAGCCTTGGTGAAATATGGAAATATGCTTAGAAAAAGGTGATGAGTGTGTTGGTATCTCTCCTTCAGAAGCATTTATTCAATCATCAGCAGATACAAAGCTCAAAAAGAATACATCTTTTTACCAGCATATGAAGTCACTGTGAACCCCGTAAAAAGGAGGTCCCCATGAAATCATTCTCTGTGAGCTAACTGGACAAAGGCATTCAGATATGCCAAAAAGCTCTGTATAAGAGCTCAAGGCTTTGAAATGGATTAGGGAAGAAAAAACAAAAAAACAAACAAAAAAACCACCCCCCCCAAAAAAACCCACAAAAAACCCCCCAAAAATCTCCAC
>WBMY01014678.1:0-33200 GCA_013397315.1 Donacobius atricapilla | reverse complement strand
CCCAAAAATCTCCACAAAAAAAAAAAACGAAACAAAAAAACAAAACAAAAGAAACCCCTCAAAAAAACCCAAAAAAACAAACAAACAAACCCAAAAAACAACTCACAAGGCTTTTTGGCTCATTATATGCCAACTGAGTGAAATGACAAACCCAAGAGTAGTTACATTGACCGTACAACTCCAAGGCAAATTACTAATTAGCCATTTATTCATTAATGAGTACTCCAAGAAAAGAAGAGTGTTTCATTCTGAGAATCACCATCCAGTCCTGCCTTGCACCCTGATGACCACAATGCAAATAACCACTGTGACTTGGCGTAAGTTACTTGTCCCACTGTAAGCGTTCCCAAACCTCAGTCTGAGAAACAGAAGCACAGGAAGAAATGCCTGCATTTCTCTTTCACTGAATAGGTATGTGCCTTGGGATGTAGACCACTCCTAAAATGCAAGGGAAAGGAAGGGCCTGATGACTCCTTATTTGCCAGGCGCTTGTACAGCTGTCCAGTCGGATCCACGGGCAATCCTCTCTGGATTCATGATGCGCACCCTGAAACCTCGAGTCTGCAAACAGATATGCATGTGTTTACTTTTAGGCAAATAGGCTGTTTCATTGGTGAATTTTACATATATCAGCAGGTGATTTGTGCCAGTAAATTTTAAAATGTACAGAACAGGAGGGAAGCACAGGACTTCTGGGTGAAAACACAGGAAATCTCAGAGGGTCACAATCAGTGGCACAGGGTCTAGTTGGAGGCTTGTCACTAGCGGTGTTCCCCAAGATTCAGTAGTGTGCACGTGATTGCAATTTCCAATTCACTAATGTCTATAAATATCTGAAAGAATGGTGTCAAAAAGATGTTTATAGGCTCTTCTTGGTGGTGGCAAGCAAAAGGATGAGAGGGAGCAGACAGAAGCAGGTGCACAGTAAGTTCTACCTGAATAGGAGGAAGAACTAATTTACTGTGTGGGTGACTGGAGCACTGGAACAGATTGCCCACAGAGTGTGTGGAGTCTTCCTCACTAGAGATATTCAGAAGCCATCTGGACACAATCCTGTGCCATGTGTGCTAGGATGATCCTGCTTGAGTAGAGAGGTTGGACCAGACGACCCACCATGGTCCCTTTCAGTCTCACCCATCTTGTGATTCTGTGTTTATTAAAGAAAAACAAACAAAAAATTAATGTTTAAGTTACCCCTGCCACAACAATAGTAATAGTTTAAAATAAAACCAACTCAAAAACCTCAGTACACACATGCATAAATTAAGACTTGAAGTGCTTTGGAAGGAGCAGAACTGAACAATATGGCCATGCTATTGATTTTCTGAGAGATTAAAAAAGGACTAATTGCTAACTGACAACCAATGATAGGAACAGACTTGCTGACGTGTGTGTTCAGAGAGCAGAATGGGAGCTGATGTGAGGCGCTTACAGGGCATAGTATATCATGTAGACAAAATAGGGCAAAAGAAGCTCAGTGTTGATCTCAAAATTTTGATACTCAGGTCTCCCATCTGTGAAGGGGATAGCAGAACTTTCATGTCTCACCAGAGAGAGCATGATAATGGAAGCAGTATATAAGGACTTAATGGGCTGAAAAATGAAGTTGTGTGACCCAAAGCACAGTAAAGGTTTTAGATATTCCTTATGGGGATATATATTTTCACGTCTCTTCAGCTGTTTTGTAATCAAGTTAAAAAAAAGAGTCAGTAAAAGTTTGGCATGATAGCTCTCTGAATAGCCAACAGAAAGTGAGTTTGCCCCTATAAGCTCATTGAGTCAGCCTGTTTTCAGAACCCTTGCTAGCCAAAGACATAAGTAATACAGTAAAACACAACTGACAAGCCTAAACACAACATTTTCCTCTTTGATCTGTGTGCCAGATCTTTTATGTGCCATTTGGATATCAATCTACAGCACACCTTTCTCCTATTTGCTCTAGAATATGCAGTGTACTGCGATTTGTGATGTTGATCAAAGGTATGACTTGATTGGGATGATTAAAGTAGGAAAGGAGACCCATGTTTTTCTCTTTTTCACAAGTGCATATGAGCGATAGAAATTAATGAGAACTTGTAGGAGCTGAGGAAGCATCATACCACCTTCCCCCCTTGGTCTGCAGGACTGTGGGCACAAAAAGGGCTCAGGATGAGTAGTATGCACAGCTTAAACCATTCAATTCCATTTTCAAATGCAGAAAAAGATTTGCCACATGGATCATAATGAAGGCAGGAGGACTGGGCTAGTACCTCCAGGTAGAAATCTTGGTCTGTATTCCTTTGATGAGGAGGTGTGTGACAAATCACAGCATATTCCAGGAAGATAGAATTACTGCAGAGAGCTTTAGCTTTACACATCTCCTAATGAGGACTTTTCTATAGTTCTCGGTAAGATATTCTTTTTTGTTGGGTTTTTGTTCATTTGGTTGGTTGGTTTGCTGGGTTTGGGGTTTTTTTAATGTTTCTCCACATTGCTGCCTACCATTTGTTGTGTGGTATCTTGGAAGATTTAGTGTTCATGACATGGAAAATGTTCAGCAAATTTTCCTTGATTTCCTATATCTCAGGGAACTCCTTGACATTTTAATCTCTATTATTTTTCACAGCAGCTGTTGAGAAGCAATTTTAGAAGCTAAAAGTGACCTTCCCCATCTCTGAAAGACAAAATCTATTGAAAGAACTCTGTGTAGGCATCTTACATACTAGCTCCTCACAGTCATTTCTCTCAATCAGTGTTAGCACTTTTGTGGTTTCTTTTTTTTTATTTTTGTTTTTGTTTTGTTTTCTGTGTGTGCTCTTTGTTTTGGTTTGGGTTTTGTTTGTTTGTTTGGGTTTATTTTGTTTTTTAAGGAAAATGTGCAGCTAATTCAATTCAGTGGTGGACACAACAGTCATAGAACTATCAGTACTTAGCTGTCTGTATGCATTTGGGGAATACAGCTTAGGCATTCTGGGCTTGTGTGTGGTGTGATTCCTACAAGATGAGGCCAGTCTAACAGGCTCTTGCATAACTTTAAACACAGTCCTTGCAATTCAGATGTCATACTGGAGGCAGAAAGATTGAAAGAAATACTGCTGGTCAGAGCAACTAACACTAGAAATGGAGCAAGAGTACTGGGGCTTTTAGCCACAATATTGTTAGAAACTTCTCACTTGTCAACATGGAGAAAAAAAAAAATCCTCTCCATGGATGGGCCTACCGGCTTGTGTTCAGATGTAATTGTCAAGGTGTTCCACAGTGGCTCCTCTCCCTAGCATGTACTTACATTTTCTTTGCATGAAAATGATGGCATGTGAATGTGGTGGGGTTTTATAATGCAGTTCAGAGTTGCACACAGCTTATTAAGATGTAAGAAGGAAAACATGGACATAAATGATTTTTTTCTATAATCTAGATTAAAATTGCTGAATTTTTTTCTAATAATACACCATGGATCTCATTTCTCCCTATTAAAGCATAGATTAACAATTTACAGGCACTTTAGGAAAAAAAAATCTAAAATTGTGTTTTAATTGAGATATTTTAGACAAGTACTAGGTTATTAGTAGATTATAAACTTAACAAACCCAAATGTATAGATCAGACACTTTGCTAGTACATTAGAAAAAACTACCGTAGTATAAGCAGGTCATAATTTACAGGTTTTGATTAACAGCATGGCTTTGCATAACAGATATATATATTTTAGAGTACTGTGTGCAAATTTAGCTGACACAGAAAACACAGCTAATTTGTTTATTTAATGGCACATGTTGACCAAAAGGAGTTTTTACCTGCTTTTAGATCTTGCGAACAATTTGGATTTTTTCCTGAAACTTATGGAACGTTTTTTCAATGAAATGTGAATCTTTTTAATGAATTAAGAAGAACATGACATTCAGAGACTGCTGAATGTCTTAAATCATAAGTAAAGCAACATAGAGAGTGTAACCCTTTTGATTCCACGAAACATTCTGAAAGGTTAATTCTCATAGTAACATAACTATAACTACCCATAGTTTGCATTATATGCTTGCTATCATAATGCAAATCTGGCTTTTGGAATGGGATGAAAAAATCACAAGTACAACTAGACCCTTTTCTGCCAGACATTTTTTTTTTTTTTTTTTTTTTTTTTTTNTTTTTTTTTTTTTTTCTGAGTGGCATTCATTTTCTTTGACCAGCAAGCAGAGTTTCATTTCAGGTTAATATATTCTGATTCCAGTTTTCTTCTCCAGACCCATTATTTAATGGAACAGTCTTTTGGAAATTCAGCAGAGTCAATATTCCACAGCATGAGGCACCCACTTTTAAAATCAGATGGCTTGGAAAGCTCACTCATCCAAGCACACTAATTGGTTGAGCGCTCGTGAGTGCTTTATCACATTATTTTCAAGGGCTGCCCTAAATACTAGGAAGCAAGCCATGGTTCCGGCGATTAGTGCCAGAAAGCTGAATGTTAATTATTGCTGGTCTACACTAGTATAGTGGCTGTAGCAAATTTCAGAAATAGACTATTGAAAGAACTAATTAAAATCCAATTATTTATATTATGAATTTCCGATCAATTCAGTACAGAGGTTGATCACACATTCTTTTGTAGTTGTTCAGAATAGCATGGAAAATTATCAGTTTACTAGAAAGATTTTATCAATACAATAGAAAAGATTGTGGTAATGACATTACATAGGATGGGAGAAAGAAATGATCTGCATTAATTTGATTTCTGTGAGAGCAGACATTTAAGGTCAAATCTTCTTGCTGAAATATCCAACTTTCCTGAAGGAAAGTTGCTTTTCTGACAAAAGCAACCTAAATATGTTTTCATATGTCTTCCTTTTAAATTGAATTTCACCTCTTTACCAAATTAATACTGCAAATGACTTTACATATATTGCTACATATTTTCAACAATCTGAGGCTATGTATGTTAATTTTGAATATATGTATGATCTAAGCTTGTGTACCCATTCATATTATAATTACTCCTTTCCTTTCCCTTTTCCTTTCCTTTCCTTTCCTTTCCTTTCCTTTCCTTTCCTTTCTCTTGTCTCAAGCCATGGGTTTTACCTTTTTGGTTTTTTCCCAGCTGTCCTCCCCATCCCACCTGGGGAGAGTGTAAGCAGCTACATGGTTTTTAGTTGCCACCTAGGGTTAAATCATGACAACCACAAACCCAGTTCATTTGTATTTGTCAGTCACTTCCAACCAAAGCAGACTGTTTTATGGAAGCAGATAAAAAGAAACACATGGAAAATCTAATGAATTATTTTCAGGTGAATAAGGGTATCTCCAAACAGAGTAGAGGGATCTTATTTGAGGTTTTTTTCCACTGAGAGTTTTGAAAATTAACTGCAAGACAGATAGCTGAGACACTTTTGAACTTTCATTGACTTAGCTGATAAGGCCACAGTATGGTGCTGCCTTTCATAAGACGAAGTCAATGTATATACTGTAACAAATATGTTTTCAACCAGAACAGATATCTTTTATGGATGAATTACTGTGATGAATAATAGAATACAACTGCTCAGAGATTTTTTTGATACCTTCTTTATTGCACTTTTGTGAATTTCTCTAGCCTCCTCTTCACCAGTCACCAAGCTTTGCCATATCTCATTCTGCTATTACAATAATTTATTGCCAGTTATTTTAAGACGTTGTTACTAAATGCCTATAGGCAAGTTTACTCTCTGATAATATTACCTCTCCTAATTCTATCTTTTGTTAAGATTTGGTGAAAATATTTGTCTCACAATCCCTTAACCACCTTTGCAGATGTTTTATAAGTTTCTCTCAATGTAGCAATATTCTTTCCTTGCAGTACAACTGCCAAAAATGAGGACAGTAACTGAATTTCAACCACATCACTACTAAATACAGAGATAATATTTCTAGTTCTAAGCCCTTTCCCTGGAAGTTAACTGGTATCATAAAAACTTGTAAATTTTTTTTAATGAACCACATTGATTGATCTGCTGACCTTTTTTATTAACTGAGTCCAGACTGAAAAATTCTGTTTCATTTTCATGAGCAAAATCAGACTGAAAGGCCCAATCACCAGGCAGATGATTTCTATTCATACTTTCCAGTTATTGGAACAACATTGTTTTTCTTTCAAATCTTTTTGATTTGCTTTTCTTCCAAGATCTACTGAAAAATCAGCATTTATAATTATCAAAGTTCCAGGCCAGATCTTCAAGAAATTTTAAGTCTACTATTACACTATACTATAATTCCATGCTAAGTGGGAAAATGTCCCTCTCTAGAGTTTCAGGCCATTTTTCTTAAGAATTATAAACTTTTTTTTCTCATGTGAGTCATATTGTCTTATTGCTATGATCAGACAAGCAGATAAATTCTTGCAATAAGTTTATTTCAAAATTCTAGAAAAAAAATTGTTTAGTGGAAAGTCGTCTTTTTCAAGCTGCTTTCTGAAATTTATTGCCTCAAGTAGTGATGTTAATACCACCAGAATTATGAAAATGACTGCATATTTCAATACATGAAGTACTTAGCCACAAAAATAAGTGGAAATTTATCTGTTAAAAAACAAAACAATTCTAAAATATACATTTAAGAAAAGAAAAGAAAATTAAAACTGAGATATTGACCTACATATTTGACAAAACTCATGCCCAATTTAACACTAAACTGTGTAATACAGCCTATTCACAGTCATTAACAGTTGCCTCAGAAACAAAAGACTTCCTAGTTTTTTACCATCTAAAAAGAAAACATTTCAGGCTAAAGCTACAATTTCTTAGCCAAAGTTGAGGCAGATAGAATCAGCTGTACATCAAATTTTTAACAACAGTGAAAAGAGTTTTCTGGTTAGAAAATGTCTCTTAGAAATTACAAGAAGATCACTTCTAACTGAGTATGTTCAAGTAAAGGAATATGTCAATTACAGCTATTTCATAGAGTGTTTACCATGCTATAAAACTATACCACAGAGTACTTATAATGCTCTGATGATCTCATCAAGTCCTCAGCTATAATAAACTCAATGAAGATGCTCTGAAACCCAGCCTTGGTTACCTTACGGTGGTGCATCAAGATTTCTAAAAGTGCTCTTGACATGCTCAGATACTCTTAAATATTGGGAAAGTTTTCTTTAATGGGTCACACAGAAGAACTCCTTAGATATTAAGACCATGAAAATAAGCTTACTTCACCAGGTACAATATGCTTTTTTGGCTCTTGAATTAGTAAAGTTGTAATGTCCAGAATTTAAAAGGTTTTATTTAGGGTCACATGAGACACTGTGGAAGGGACTAACACATTACCTGTGTATAAGTCTCATTTATAGAAATATGTTCATGTAGTGCCAAAGCTTTCCTGGTATTCTAGAATGAAATCTTCTAAGGATCATGACTATTGTACAAGCCTGTTTTCTGTCACGGTGCCTCAGAAGTGCATCTCTCCGCTCACCCGGGCTAGCCCTGGCACCGAGGCAATGTAGCAGGTATGGCCCCGTCTATGGGTAGACAGAGCCAATCCTGTGGGTTCAGATACCATAATCCGGCTTCTCAGCCTGGCACGAGATGTGCATCGATGATGGCAAGGAGAAGAGAGGACTCTGACTAGGGGTGCAACACAAGTTGATTGGAGGACCCGAAGAGGGACCTCCTCACCTTGGAGCTTCTGCCCAGACAGAGCAAGGAGCTCTGCCTTACACCAACTTTTAAACCGGGGAGGGGAGAGAGGAGTGGACAAGGGAAACACCAGTGGAGACACACCAGGGAGTGGCCCAGGGAATGAGGGACACCCTCAGGAGCCAACTCCCTTAGGGAGGAGGGGAATTCCTCTGGCTGCAGCCTATCACTCCACGTCCTTCCCAGAGCTTTCCAGAAGCTGGGTCGGCCCCAGAGTGACGGGCAGCTCACCAGAGGCAGAAAAAAATGGGAGGCTCTGGACAAGATAGCAAATAAAAATTATCAATGATTCAAGCTGAGCACTTGATACTTGTAGTCTGTCCCTTTAAAAAAGTTCCTTCAGCATTGGAAAATTCAATTATTCTGCAAGTTCACACAAGTATCTGAGTATGAAAATATGCAGATGTGCACCTACTGGGATTTTCAAGAGGAGTTAAGAGTGTAGAGGTTCTTGCAAGTAACAACAGCAGCATTTTTCCAAGGAAGGCAAGCATATTTTTATAAAATTTGTCTCTGATTGTTCAAGTGTCTTACAAATCTGAGCAAAGCTACAACTAAAGCTGAGTGAAAATTAACTCAAAAAGCATTAAAAGCTAATTTTTTTGAGTGGATCAGTAAGTAG
The DNA here is from genome assembly GCA_013397315.1 of Donacobius atricapilla. Lineage (NCBI taxonomy): Eukaryota > Metazoa > Chordata > Aves > Passeriformes > Mimidae > Donacobius > Donacobius atricapilla. Next base: position 24,941 of record WBMY01014678.1, on the reverse strand, counting down.
GCTCAGCTGAAAACCCTTTAGCTCTCTCATTCTGTTCATATATTAACCCCTTTCCTTATGATGTAATGCACTCTTATATGCTGCTGTTCTGATTGTGCTTTGCTGCCTTTCATATACAATGAGCAAAACTAAATTCCTAGAAGATTATGAAGGACCATTTTTTTAGCTTCTGGTCCTCAGTGGACTTGGGTTAATTAACTAAAAAATGAATAAAATATTCCTTCGGGTGTTATCCTTGAAACAGAGGGAAAAATTTCAGTCAATGTGATAGTTCTTATTTTCCTGAGAGAAAGAAGTATAGTTATAATGGTTATTCTACTTGATAAGATTTTTGATTTTTAATTTTTATTTATGTAATTTTTTAAAATAAATGACCAGTTTTAATCCTGGGACAGATCTACATTCAAATTGTGACTGAGCTTAATTTCAAATTTTTCCCTCTCTTCTTTTTCTACGCCCCTCTTCCTTTTGTGATTAAGTAAACCTGTTGGACACTGTGTTTAAAAGTGAATGCAGTGGTGGCCATTTAATGTCTGTAGAATATCAGGAACTTCTCAGAAGCATTAGTTGACTACATCTTCATCAAACATTTTAAGTGCTTTGACAAGTGGGACTTGGCTCTTTCTAAAGGGTAGTAGGGCTGATTATTATCATTATCATAAGGTAGGTGTGCTCAGAGATGCAACAAAATATTGCATGATCACATTTAGGAACTCAGAATCCGGCAGAAGATGATGAACTTCTGGAAGTACCATGTCTCTTGAACGCCTCAGCTGCCACATGCATTAGGACTTAGAGCCATGGACAAGGCATCCCTTTGTTTGTCATTGTCATGACGTGAATTGTAGATGTCCCAATATTCCTTTCCCTGTATTAATTGGGATTATCACACTGTTAGAGGCATGGTGAAAATCCAGAAAAAAACATCTTCAACTATGTGTCCTTGCAAGGAAAGCAATTAAGTCAAGGTCACCTTGTTTTCTACACAGAACCCGAGTGGGTGTTGGTGCACACATGCACAGCCACATGAAGTAGCTTCTTCAGCCTCAACACCTGAACCTCCCTGATTTTTATAAAGTAGATGAAATGTCACTGGGCTAGAGTTAGAGCTCTCTCTTAATGGAGCTGCTATATAGTGTGTATATATATATACTATAGCTGTGAGAATATTATATATATTAAGTATAGATGCATAGAATTATATACTATAATAAATATATCAAATTGAATTCAGTGACTAAGGAGGATGTGACCTTAAAGAAGTGATTAATCTTCATTTAACTGGAGACCAAATTTAATTTAATTTAATTATTTAATTTTTTCTTGGAAGAATCCTATGGCAACAGGCAGTGCAAGAAAGAAGGGTCCAAAAGAGTATGTTGATATCCAAGAGTAACTTCCTTTAGGCTCAAGAATGTTGCATCCTGATGAGCAAGAACTCGGGCAAAGGGCACAAGATGAATAAACTACTGTCATTACCCAGGCATAAGCAAAGAACACACAGGAGATGGAAGCAGAGTCAGGCCACTTGGAAGGAATACAGAGAGGCTGTCAGAGTAAGTAGAAATGAGACAACAAAGGCCAAGGCTCCTCTGGATTTAAATTCAGCCAAGGATGTCAAGGACAAGAAGATGGGCTTTTACAAATACATCAATAACAAGAGGAAAACAAAGGATTACATGGACCCATTACTAAATGGAGGGGGACCCTAGTGACAGCGGACGCAGGGAAGGCAGAGTTATTGAACATCTTTATTTTCATTGTTCTTTATGGACAAAACCAGCTCTCAGGAATCTCTGACTCAGACAATCAGGGTAAAAGAATGTCAGAAGGAAGGTTACCTTGGTCCAGGAGGATTGGGTTAGAGAAAACCCAGCCAAACTTGATATCCACAGGTCTGTGGGCCCTGATGAGATTCATCACAAGTGTTGACAGAGTTGGTAGATGCTATACTGAGGCCACTCATAATCATCTTTGAAATGTTGTGGCAGTCAGGAGAAATGCCTGAGGAATGGAAGAAAGCAAAAGTCACCCTGGCCTTCAAAGAGAGCAAGAAGGGGGACCCAGAAAATTACTGTCAATCAGCCTCACCTCAATCACTGGAAAGGTGATGAAGTGCCTCATTCTGGAGGCCATCCCTAACCAGTTGAAGAACAAGGACCTCCTTGTTCTTCAGGAGCAGTCAGTATGGATTCACTATATGTAAATCATGTTTAATGACTGTGATTGCCTTCTACAATGAAACAACTACCTTGATGGATGAAAGGAGAGCAATGGATATTGTCTACCTAGACCTCAGCAACACTGTTGACACTGTCTCTCACAATATCCTGACTGGCCAGCTCAGGAAATGTGGCCTGGATGAGTGGTCAGTGGTCAGTGGGATGGAATAATTAACCGAAAGCACAGCAGATCCCACAGGGTCACAATCAGTGGGACAGGGTCTAGTTGGAGGTCTGTCACAGCGTCCCCATACTGGGCACAGTATTTGTTACCTTGAATTCAATGAATATGAATCACTTGGAAAAAGGATTGCCTCCTTGGAGAGTTTGTTGATGACACAAAGCTGGGAGGAGCGGCTGATAGCCCAGAAGTCTATGAAGCCCTTCAGGAGGGCCTTGACAGGCTGGAGATAGGAGCAAAAAACTTTCTGAAGTTCAGCAAAGGCAGATGCAGGGGCCTACCCTTGAGGAAGAACAACTCCAGCCACCAGCACAGGCTGGAGGCTGATCTGCTGGGAAGCAGCTCTGCAGAGAAGGACCTGGGGGTCCTGGTGGACAACAAGCTGTCCATGAGCCAGCAGCATGTGGCCAAGAAGGCCAATGGCATCCTGGGGTGCATTAGGAAGAGCATTGGCAGCAGGCTGAGGGACGTGATCCTGTTCATCTGCTCAGTCCTGGTGAGGCCGCATCTGTGTCCAGTTCTGGGCTTCTCAGCCCAAGAGAGACATGGAGCCCTCCCTTGGAGCAGGTCCAGCAGAGAGCCATAAATATGATGAAGGGGCTGGAGTACCACTCTTACAAGGAAAGGCTGAGGGAGCTGGGCCAGTTCAGCTTGGAGAAGAATTCACCAATGTCTACAAAGATGTACTGGTTTGAAAGCAAAACCATGGAAAGGCTCCAAGCCAGAAATAAACAATTTAATAGGAGGGGGAAAAAAAAAAGGTAAAGTAAAATAAAATAAGTTAAATTATACAACCTGATAGTCAGGGCGGTGATAGCAGTCCGGATGAAGTGGTCTTGTTGAAGCAGTGATCCTGTAGAAAAGTCCGGTAGCTCCTGTCCTCTGGGAATCCAGTGGATTAAGTAAGGGCCCCCTGTGCTATCCCAGGTTATATCCAGGTGGGAATGCTTCGCTCCTCCCCATGGGCAGAGCATCTCACAATGGAATGTGAGATGTAATTTTATGAGTCATGCAGTGGGTCCTTGATTGCCCATTAAACAGAGAAAACTCCCGGATGGGGGTTACCCATGAGTCAAAAACAGAGCATTAACGGGCCCATTAAAATAAGATATTCCAGAGGGTGGGAGCAAGGGAAACACTGCCCCACCTGGTTTCAACAGCTCATGAAGATGATGATAGAATACGTGTCTTGGGCATATCTTACATTGTAACCTAGGACAAAAGATCTGAAAGAATGGTGTCAAGAGGATGTTTCCAGGCTCCTCTTGGTAGAAAAGTGGCAAGCAAAAGGACAATAGGCAACATGAGGAAGAACTTTACTTGTGTGAGTGACTGAGCACTGGAACATTGTCCAGAGATGTTATGGAATCTTCCCCACTGGAGATACTCAAGAACGGTCCGGACACAATCCTGTGCCATGTGCTCTAGGATGATCCTGCTTGAGCAGAGAGGTTGGACCAGATGACCTGCTGTGGTCTCTTCCAACCTTGCCCGTTCTTTAAATCTGTGATTCTATAATTTCCTAAAAGTTCATTATCTGATCTACAATACATATAGCTCTCCCTATAGTCTTAAATTAGGGCACCTCCTGAAAGGCATTGCTTGAATTTTAGACCAGTCTTAGGACTGAATGAGCATCTCTGCCTATCTCTTTCCCTGGTGTGGGTACCAGAACTAATTCAGACTAGTTTCCTACATATGTACGTCTAAAAATCAGAGACATAACTGCCTTGAATGGCCTGAACAGTGAATGGTCACACTCAAATAATAAAGCTACGCAGATATGATGAACATCACTTTCTGCAATACAGATCCTCAGACGCTGGAGCAGGCTGCCCAGAGAAGATGTGAATGCCCTATTCCTCGAAGTGTTCCTGGTGAGGCTGCAGGGGGCTTTGGGCACAGTCTAGTGAACTGTGTTGCTGGCCATGTGAGGCAGGTTAGAACTTCAAGGTCCCTTCCAATGCTAAACATTCTCTGATTCAATAGACAAAGAAGAAATTTGCAGAGACTTTACTACTACTACTCCTGTCCCAGGTTCCTCTAAACCTGGTATTCTCTTCCCTTAGTGGAGGAATGATCCAGATAGGTGAAACACAAATATTTTGTATATAATTGTGTCACATCATTTAAAATTTTCTTCAAAAACATAGCTGATAATTATTATACGCTTCACAGGATGAAGAAAAACACAGGTAACTATCACAGTGTTGTCAATACCAGACTAAGCTTCAAAGCTGATCTTTTTAACAGAACTTTTTCCATGCGTGGAAAAATAATTTCCATGCGTGAATTGTATTCCATGGAGATATGTTTCTGTAAACCACTTTTTCCTTCCTCTTTAAGAAAAATCAATTTTTCTTCCAAGGCTAGATTAATAAATTATACCTGTTACAATGAATTGCTTTTACGGTTTCCCTTTGGGGCTTGAACACCTTCTAGAATGGTGTAAATTAAAGTGAGCCCAGATACTTTCTTGTGCTTTCCATCTCCTGCAGTTTTCCTCTTTTTCCCTTTGCTTTCTCCCATCCACTTGTTCGGTTTCTCTTAACCTGAATCTCAGGTCTCCTCCTGTTTTGCCACTGTGCCTGCATTTGTGGCTCTCTGGATATTAACAAGCAAAAAAGAACACAAAATCAAAGAATGGACTTCACCCAGGTGTAAATGCAAAATACATTTTTCCTCTATTGTTTCCAATTGTGCTTTAGGAGTGCAGACTCACTCAATGACTGAAGTATAGCATAAGCAGTTTTATATTTCTTTTGATTACCATTCCACTTTGCTAAGTTTTGGCTTTTGATGTTTGATTGTGACACATCCAGAAGACTCTTTAAGATTATTCTGCACAGAATAACTTTGTTTTCAGATTTGCAAGGTCCTTCACCTTGGCTGGGGCAATGCCAAGGACAAGTACAGGTTGAAAGAAAGAATATTAATAGGACATTCTTTTTCTTGTCTCCTTTCAAAAATTTTTCAAAACAGTCAGGTATAATTTGAACTTTACGGAAAAAGGATTAAACAAGAAAACCTTAGTAAAAGCAATATTAATAAATTTTTTAGCTGTGTACTTTTCTGTTTTCCTTAGCAATCATTTCTTGATTGCCACACGTAACCATAAATTAGTGTGATCCTATTGACCTAAGTGCGCACAGAGATCAAATGCCATTTCTGAAATGGGTACTATTCTTCACCTATATTGGGATGTTTCTCTAATGTAATATTCATTCTGTTATTATGTGACAATATTCCTCTTCCAAAACCAGAAGTAAAGGTAATTTTTGGCTTTTGTACCCTATTTTCAATAGCATATTTAAGAAATGTTTATGGAACAACTGAGAAACCCCTTAGTACTGGACCCAGTTTCCTATGAAACATGGTTGTAAGGGAGCTCAAGTGCTTGCTTATTCCATGCTATTCCCAAGGGGAATCCCTAACCCGTTCTTTACAGATATCTGCCTAATCAAGTCTTAGAGACCTCCAGTAATAAACATCCCACATTGAGGAAGTCTACTCTGATGCTGAACTGTCCTTGCACTTAGAAGACCTTTTCTTATGCTTAAGAATGACTTAATTTGCTCTAATTTGACTCCAGTGCTTATTGCTCTAACTACAACACACAGGGAGAATGGTACATGCCTTTCTTCTCCATAGCTTGCCTCTTTCTTTCATACAAGGGAGAATGTTACTTTTCTTTCTAAGTAATTAGTAGCTCAAGTGATGATGTAGGAAATCTCTGGCTTTGCATAGTAGAATAGCTTTTGAGCATATACTTACAATGCCCTCTACTGGGTTGGAATGTGAGATTTAACAGAGTGCTCATACCTGGTTAATAGCTAGTCCTTTCTATAAATATATATATTTATATAAATAGGACGCACAAACTACTGCAGACTTTTCTAAGAATGATCTTGGTCAATAGTAGACAACATGATATTTCTCTTCTGAATTTTTCTATAATCTTGTGTAAAGATGCATCTGAAATGGTAAATTCTTAATTTATCTTTGTTACCCTCAAAGTAGGGTAAATGTGTTGAGAATCAAAACTACAAAGGAACTTCTTCCATTGAAACTTGTTAAAATGTGATTGATTGAGGCCTGTTTTTGAAACCACTGCTTATCGTGGTGGAAAACAGAGCTGAAGAAAATGCCAAGAATATTAGTAGTGAAATGCATTACCAGTAGCTGGGCCTTTATTTGGAGCAAGAAGAGGATTGCTGCATTAAGAGGACCAGCATCTCTTCTTTCCATTTTACTGCAAAATAAAATGACTTGCTTCAAACTGACATCAGCTGATGTCTTGACCTGCAGAAATCTGGCTCCAGGCTGAGGCATATTTCTGCATTTGAACAAAGGCACTCTCGCAGTAATGACATTTTTATTTTACACAATGACACAAATGGATTGGTACTTTTTGTTGTTGTTGTTATTGTTCCAAAGAGGCTTTAATTGATTAGCTTGCTGGGGGCCTGTTGGAAAACTAGTGACAGAATACTCTCCATGAAATAAGTGCAGCCTTTAAAAGTAAGGTTTTTTACAAACATCTTTTGAAATACATCTTAAACTGGTAGAGAACTTAATAGTAATAAGATTGGGAAATGTGCATTAAGTCTTTTATGTCTATCTTCTGTGAGCAAATTGCTATTTCCTGTGCAGGAAAATGTCACGATATTTAATTTAGAGTAATTTTTGGTGGCTCTGTAAAAATAGTTTCATTTTACCACACAGAAATGCAGTTCATTCCTTTTACTGTTTTTTTTAATGAAAAGATAAATGTTTTCTTGGCTAACTGAAACAATAATGAAACCTTCTCAAACCAAAACCCCCGACCCAGTGTTCCTGGTTTTGTTTTTTAGTTTGTTTCTTGTGATCCTGGGATGCTATAGGGAGGGAAGTTGATCTGTACGACCTATTAATTCTCATGGCTCAGCAGAAGAAAGATTTCCAATGCCTTCATCAACTGCACCTGTGCAAGCCACAGAACTGACACAGGTGTCTCTGGGGACATAATTCTCATGGGGCAATCTTTATTGCTGGTGACAACGTGCAAAGTGGAAATAATCAAGCCTGTACCTTAGCTCTCTGGATGAGTGTTCAGGGCTGACAGCTGTCGGGGACATCTTGAGAATAGAGGCCTGTAAAGTAATTGAGTCTCAGCAATCTTCAACATGTTACCAAGCTACTTTTTGAAATGACACTGCATTCAAAATGATTCAAGAGCTGGAATTTCCTCTGGGATTTTCTTTGAGCAAGTTCCAGAGATTAACAGACCATGCATTTGAGCTATGCCTCCAGATTCTGTATGTATTCTTTTTTCTATGATTCAGTTCATTATATTTTATGCAGTATGTAGCAGACTTATACCTCAGAAAGATAAATTATCTTAACACCACTGTTTCTCCCTGCAACATATTTCAGAAGAAAATGGAAAATTCTATAATAAGGAAGGCAGAAAAATACTTTTGCAGACTATAAACAATTCTCAAACAGTGACACTGTTGACGTTGTTGATGTGTAGCCTGAAAATCTCAAAATAAGTTACAAAGAGAATTGATTTGGTAATCTTACTTGCCATCTGTTTCTTAAGCCTTTTGACTGTACCCTTGAGTGAAACTGACTGGATACTGAGCCCATAAGGTAGGGATTTGCTCTCATATTGCAAAGAAAGCATGAGTCTGCAAAACTCTAACTTTTCTGCATTTCCCAGCTATCTGGACAAGGCAAAAAGAAGGTGAAGCTAGAGGGACTTGGATATTTGTGTTCTTTCTCTGGAAACAGGGAACCAGGCTGGGAGTTGTCATGGTTATGCCCAAAGGAGAGGATGAAGTGCTTGCATCCTGAGCCTACTGAGGGAAATAGTGCTGCCCTTCGCTTTTTCAGAAGTAATGTGATGACATGGTGCATTCAGTTCAGCTCGCCTTTCCTTAGTTCTTCTAACTCACTTTGAACTCTTTCACATGGTTATGTGGTTATGAAGTTTGCCTAAATTCTGTTCATGAACATCGCTGGCCTGAATATCCAGCTTAGAACAAAGGGAGGCTTTTCCATGTGACTGACTTTGTCTGGGTGCAGCTCTGAGCAAGACACTTGTGGGGTCTGAAGGAGTAAGAGCAATTCCCATAGCATCACATCTTTCCAAGCAACACATTTTTTCAGCGCAGGCATTTTTAGTATAAAATTGGTTTGTTTGGGTTCTTCGAGCCAACTATTACAGTGGCTGCTGACTGAGTTAAAATGCTTTTCTGTCACTGAAGGAAAAAAACTATTTATCTGAGAAATTTTAGGCTATTGGGTATTATTACCCAAAGACCTGAAAAATGCAGCAGCAGTTTGTTCCTTTGTTATGTCTGAGCAGAGCAAAATTCATCGTTTCACTTACCTGCACTTCTAGGCATCAGCACAAGAAGGCACTAAAACACTACAGTTCTTCATCGATCAGTCTAAAAGGCATTTGCTACTGATGTTCCTCTAGACAGACACACTGCACAAGCTAACAGCAAAGAATAAAGTGGTATTTAAGCTATTATTCAGTGCATCATGCATTTAGTTCTCATTTACATTTGTGCAAGCGTCCCTCAGTGTGCTGCTGTGTTTGGGACTGCAGGTTCTCCAAGCAGATAGATGAGAAAAGCCCAGCTGCAGGCAGCTGGCCCTGCGCCTCCTTCCCTGGTGAAACAGACAATTAGTTGGATAATCTGATCAAAAGGAGCAAATATCTACTGCCATGAAAATCGAAACAATGGTATGGAGCCTGAAAAGGAACACGACAGAGTGATTCTTTTATTGCATATTATAAAGATGTTTTAGAATTAACTGAAGAAAGTGAGGCAAAAAGAAGCAGCGTGTTTCAGTCTTGCTTACATTCATAGGATAATTTTGGATTTCTATTCATACAAACAGTATGAGGATATGGCCTTAAGATACTAATTTATCCAGCAAGAACATATTTGGTCAAAATCTTATGCTATTACGCTCCCCATAAATCAAGGAGGGGCATAGCAAGATGAAGCAAAACAATTTATCTGGATGAGCTTAAGGGGATGAAACCAGTGATAGCATTTGATTTCATATTGCATTTACTTTACTCTGATGCATATGAGATGCAGAACAGTGGGGAAATAGTGGTTCTGGGTTGTTTTGATGGCCACAATTTCTCAGTGCTAGCACTTCAAAGGCCAGCGGGTGCTAATAAGATTCCCATCAAAGCAACCTAATTTAAGCTGACAAGCTTGCAGAAAGTATCTCAGATATTTAATCATGGGACAAGCACAGGCAAATTTTTTCAGAAGAGAAAGGAGCTATGTCAGTAGAAAGCTGACATGGCCTTGCTACCGTGCTGGTGCTCAAGGCATGTGGGGATGAAATCAATCTCATGCTCTATCTAGTGCACTCAGTACAAGCGGCAAAAAACTTTGAAGGAAATTTGCTCACAGAGCTCTGACTTTGGAAACACAAGAAATTCTCTGAACATGTGGGAAGTACTTCAGACTAATGTTCTTTCTGCATTGCCTCTTCAAGAAAAGGTGATGCACCACATGAACTTGACAGGGAAATTTTTTCAAAGAGGTAGGAGCTCTCAGTATTACTAAGTCCAACATCTCTCCAATGTGTAGCAGCATGAATTCTGCCAGAATAACTTATATGGGTAGCGAATTGGACAAGATGAAATTCAGAGGTACTTTCAAACATAAACTAGTCCATAAAGTTGAAAAGTTATATTGGATTCAGAAATTAATTTTGTGCAGTCTTCTAAAAAATCAGATATAAATTGGGTGTTATCTGAATGGCCCGCAAAATCAATTGTCCAGTACGCGGTGTTGAATGGGAGAAAGGACAAGACACTGAAGACTGGGAGAAGGAGGGGAAGTACAGCACCTTCTTAAGTTGCCAAAGTCAAATTATTCTGTAAATTGCACTATCAGGGATCAAGCTACAATTCTAATACTGATTCAGAAACAATGATATTGGCTCAGCCTGATAGGCCCAGTCTTTTATCTTTTTCTTAAGGTTTCCAGTCTGTGGTGCTCCAGGAGACAGAAGACAGTATGTTCCTCTCTTTCATTATGGAGAAACATGTTACCTGGGAATTTTTATCCGAATTGCAGACAATGACAGATTGATGCCAATTATCAATTACTGATCTTTGATATTGGCATAAGATACCAGGGGTTTCTTTCTCAAAATATTTTTGTGGGGTTTTTTTGCTTCTTTTTGTGTTGTTGTTGTTTTGATATGCATAATTTCCAATATCCTAGAAGCTTCTTTCTCTTTCAAGGATTGTTCTAAAAGATTTTAGCATTTGGGTTTATTTAATGAATTGCCTTTCGGTTTTAGCAAAATCAAGGTTGCAACCCCTTAGCTACTGAACGCTCAATTTCTGAAGCAAATTTTGTCTTTTAGCTACCTCTAGGTATGGACATGTTTTCTGGATGATGTGGGCCTTTCATATCTGCTGCCTCTCTGCCTTCTGTTGAGTTAGAGAATAGTGTTCATAAAGAATATACTAATAATATCTACAAAAAGAGACATGAATAGACATGTGACAACTTAAGTTCTCAGACTAAAATGAAAACTTTTAAAATCCCCAGAGATGTACAAGATTATCATAAACAGCCATCAAAAATATCAAGAATATTTACATACATAAATCTATATAATTAATATATATAATTTCAATTTGGAGATTCTTTGAAAAGCAATGGTGCCATCAGCATGGTCATATAATGCAAGTGATAGACTTAATTAGGAAATGTTGTATACCAAGCCCAAATACTAAGGTATAAAGTTGAAAATGTATATAGAATAAGGTATACAGAATGCTTGAAGGAATATCTATTTCACACTAAATACACTTAAAACAAATGTTCACTGGTATCCCGCTAATTTTTTGATGCTTAGGTATGTTTTAAGTGCTACAATTCACCTATTGGAGATTTTGAAAAAACTCTCTCTGTAAATGTAATTATTATGTTTGTTTGTTTATTTTTTTCATTTCTAAAGTAACTCAGTAAAATGGCACAAGGTAGTCACAACAAAGCTGTGTGAATCAGATGTGTAGAGCAATTTTGAGCAGAAGACAAAAAATGCAGCTTCATTAGAATCTGTGACCCTAGTAACTTGCATGTGCTGTGCCTGCTGTACTTGACCCACATAAATTTATAAAAGCTGTTGCATCAGGGACTTAATTCTGATGAGGATCTGTAGTCTTGTACTGCACCATTAAATCTGATGGGAAAATTACTACTCAAATCAATAGGAATAGAAATGAGAGTTCTGTAATTAGAATGGGTAAATGGATTAATGGATCTATAGAAAAAGATAAAAAAAAAAAAGACTGAGTCCATGTAATACATTTTTGTTGTCAAGGACACATTTTGGACTGGAAAACTTAAATACCTGATGAAGCTTCTGTTGGAGTTCAACAAATGCCAGATTTTTTTTAGTCAGACCAGCAACAGAGGAGTATCCACAACTTCTGCTCTGCCAAGGCTATAAAGATCAAAAGGCTCTCAACAAACATATAAATTATAAATATATAAGGATCCAAATTCTATAAAGACCACATTTCATTGTGTTCTACGAATCTTTACCAGGAAATATAATAACTTTGTGTTTGTTTGTTTGTATTTTAATTCCAGTTTAGTTACCCACACGGGGCAATGGAGAAAAATACCTACAAATTAAAATCACTTTGTGCTGTCCAGCTCTACCCCCTTTCTGACAAACTGAAGTTGTCACTTGGTTATGACTAGAGAGTTAAGAAACTCCATCTTTTAGATGAATATTCCTCCACTAGGTGACTGAGAAATAAAGCCTTTGTTGTAATTTGCAGAGACTTCTGTCTTTAAGGGATAGGTCAAGTTTAAATCCATGGCATATCTTTATTGTTTTACTAGGTGTCTATTTTTTGTTTTTTATTCCCTTTATCTTTTATAAAGATCATTGGTGTTTGTAGTGTCTTTGAGTTCTGTTTTCAAGTTCCTGTTCTTGCCTTTCACATGTGCAGCAAAAGGCAGTGCTTAAGTTCTGTCTCAGCAGCAGACTTCTGACAGAAAAAAGGCTTATGATTTCATTGAATGACTACTAGGGAGCTTGCAAGCTCTTACTTTTTAAAACCACAGCTGAGAAACAGAAAAGAAGAAGCAAAAGAGTAAATGAAAATACAAAATTACATTTATAGAAAAATTTGTTCTCAGCCTGAATTCAGTTTGAATTCCCTCCCTACAACAAATTAAGCAAATAAAATAACTGTATAGAGCCCGGAGAGGTGATAATCTAGAAATTTGAAACCAAAGAGTCTAACAAAAAATTGGGGCCCGTCCAGACCAAAATTACTGAGAAGTATTTCAATTTCAGACATTAATCTTCAGAGACATGATTGCTCTACAGGATTGGCAAGCAACTAAGGAGAGGATAATATCTCTAAGTGGCTGGTCTGCTATAGTTTCTAAAGCATTCAAAAATGCACTGGATCCTTCAAAAAGAAAAGGAAGGTGAAATGATTCTTGTTGAATAAAGCTTTATCTCATTGCATACAGCAGAGGGGATAATGGAGATTTGGGACTTTCAAGCTTCTTCACAAACTGAAAAAACAATCAGATAAATCCCTATGATTTTCGAAAGCTCAGCCCTTGGACACAACTATCTGACAAAGATTCAGAAGTCCCAGGTGTTTCTGTGTTGAGCTGATGGGAACTTTACAGACAGTTGCAATATGTCAAAGCAGCCTTGCAGATCACTTATGAGTGTTGCTGTGTTGTATTTCGCACTTTTCTGGTTTGGTTAAAAAAAAAAACAACCTAGAAAATATGTTTTTCTTTCAACAATCATGTAATCTTTTTGTCCTGTGGTAGATGGAAATCAGATTTCATTGTGATCTTTCCCAAAATACCCGAAAAGATGAAATATACACAATAAAGACTTCCCAACAACTTCTGTATGTAAGTCATAAACATCACTTCATTCTCTGGCTCCCACAGACATGAACTTTTTCATCATTTTTTGATACTGAGATTTTATAAAAACCTTTGTCACTGTCTGTCACAGCATTCTACTGGCTGCTCACGGCTTAGACAGGTGTACTGTTTGCTTGGTAAAAAATTGGCTGGATGGCTGGGCCCAGTGGTGAATGGAGTTTTATCCAGCTGGTGTCCAGTCATAGGTAGTGTTCCCTAGGGCACAGTGTTTTGGCCAGTCCTGTTTGACAGCTTTATTGATGAGGGGATCTTTGTAGATCTTTAGAACGTCTTTATGAATGAGGAGATTGACTGCACCCTCAGTCAGTGTGCAGATGACACCAAGCTGGGTGGGAATGTTTATCTGCTGAAGACTAAAAAGCCTCTTCAAAGGGATTTGGACATGCTGGATCCATGGGCTGAAGCAAATTTTATGAGGTTAACAAGACAAAGTCTGGTCCTTTTGGGTCATAAGAACAACAGGAAGCATTCCAGGCTTGGGGCAGAGGATCTGAAAAACTGCATCAGTGTGGTCAAGAAGGCCAATGGCATCCTGCCTTTTAGCAGAAATAGTGTGGCCAGCAGGACCAGAGCAGTGATCATTCCCCGGTACTCAGCACTCTGTCTTTACTCTGCACCTAGAATCCTGTGTTCAGGTCTGGGCCACCCATTCCAGAAAGAAATTGAGGTGATGGAGCATGTCCAGAGAAGGGCAACAGAACTGGTGAAGAAGGGTCTGGAGCACAAGTCTGATGAGAACCAGCTGAGGGAACTGGGGTTGTTTAGTCTGGAGAAAAGGAGGCTCAGGGAGACCTTATCATTCTCAACAACTGCCTGAAAGGAGGGTATAGCCAGGCTGGAATTGTTCTCTTCTTGCTACTAATAAGCAATAGGACAAGAGAAAATGGCCTCAAGTTGTAGCAGAGGAGGTTTAGATTGGATTTTAGGAAAAGCTTCTTCATGAAAAGGGTTGTCAAGGGCTGGAACAGGCTGTCCAGAGAAGTGGTGGAGCCCCGATCCCTGAAGGTATTTAAAAGGTGTGTAGATGTGACACTTATGGACATGGTTTTAGTGGTGGACTCGGAGTGCTGGGTCAACAGTGGGACTCAATGGCTTCAGAGTTTTTTTTACCCTAAATGATTAGATAATTTTATGATTTTTAAGCATTTCTTGGGGGGAAAATATGTACCCTGGAAAGTGCTGAGTACTTAACTTCCTGATATAAGAAAACTAGGGAAATATCAAATGTACTCTTGGTCTAAAAAGAAGCTTTATCTTTTCTTCTCAATATTAAAAAAGTCAAAGGGCTTTATCTTTATCTAGCAATGGGAGGAAATATATACATACTAAAAAATAGAGATAAATAAGATAAGAATTTAGAGATGGGTAAAATGACCCCTATTTATCTCTAGAATAGCAGATAATTTTCTGAATTACAGACTTAGAATATTATTTATATGAACAAAGCCTAAATGTCACAGCTACATCAAAGAATTAGATTTGAAAACCAATGTTTCATTTAGTAAAGACTAATTTGGAGGCATATAGTGACTTTAAAATGATCCTTCAAAGTATATAGAAAAAAGAAAAAATCATATATATTAAGTAAATATTCACTTTTGGCAAATCTGTCTTTCATATGGATGGTGCTTAATTTTTTTCGAGAAAGCAGCTCATATCTTAAGAGAAAATAAAATGGCTGCATTGATACAAAATTAACTACATTTGTCTCAAGTTTTGGAGCGTGGAATGGGGTCTAGGTTAATTTTTTAAACACTATAAGGGTTTAAGCCCACAAGCTATAAAGAAAAAGAAAATCTGAAGGAAGCTAAAGAGCATAGTTTTCTGAGTAGCAGCTTTGAGAATTTGTGACTTTGTGATTGATCACAAAGCAAAATAAAGGTTTAGAAACAGTTAATTGAGATATGGAAAAATAATGCAGAAACATCTTAAGGAAAATTATAAAAGAGGGAATAACAAGCACAGAAATAAAGGGGTTTTTTTTTCAATGATATCCTCTTTTAAATCTGAATGTTTGAATATCTTGCTTGGAGTAGAGAAGGAAAATGCCTCCAAATTTCAGGGTAACCCTAACCAATCTTCAGAAATATCTCACTGGAGGTCTTCCAGTGCCAGTAGATGGGTAACCTGTAATTATTTCAAGACTGATGATAAAGAATGTAAGACAACAATATTTTCTTGTTTCTGAATTAAGAAGAATAAACACTGGGTTAAGCAGAAAATCAAAATAAGAAGTGAATAGCAAGAAGAATGGGTTAATGAAACTCAGATCCCTCATTCTACTCCTGCATCTCTGTGAATTTGGGTATGGGAGCCAAATTTTCCAGTGAAAAGTTTGGAAGGGTTGCCTGCAGGAAACAACTTTGACTGACGAGCTGGGCAGTGCCTGTGTCCCTCAGGTGACTGGTGAGCGCGGAAATGCATGGCAGCTGGCAAGGCAGGCCACTCAGACTCTCATGGTATGGGTAATGTACCATCAGAGATGGAGTGTGGGGCCTGTGGGCCCCTGCCAGAGGCCGAGCTGAGAAAGCAGGACATGAAACTATCAAACATGATGGAAGAAGCGGCCAGACATAACAGGCAGAAATTTGAGGAGCCAGCAGATGTTGTAGCCAAGGTGGTGGGGGAATGACTTGGTTTCACAGGTGACTCTGAGGAGTTATGTGTGAAACAGCCAAACTCCCTAGCCAAACAGGATCTGAAGACTGGTGTTGGGGATCCATCAGCAAACTAAGTCTTGCCCAGGAAACCATTCCTTGTACCCATTGCTGATGACACCAGTGTCTTTCCAAGGATTTTATAAAATAGATATCCTGCAGTAGGAAGTCCAGTACCACTAACACTGAAACTAAATAAAAATAGTACATAAACATGTATGTTTTTAAAAAGGGTATGAAGTATAATTTTTGATGACCATTTGCAGAAATAGGGGAAGAGGCTCACAAGAAGAGCCTTTGAATCTCTGCAGACACAGATAAAATCTCCTCCAAAAGTGCATTGGTCTTCACAGTTCAAGTTTATCCATATCACAGCTACTACCACCCCAGATCATTTGGCACTGTGGGTAGATGGGGTTAAATAAGTAAGCTGGATTGCACCCATAACAAGATTCACAGTGTAACTACAGCTATCCACAAGAAAATTTGCTCAGCTTTGAATAAGTGGGTAGTTAACTTTGAGCTGCATTATGTGCAACATTCCCCCTTCACTGTCATTGCCATTATGATCACTCTATTTTGGAATACATAAATACATTTTTGAATATATTTTTTTAAGAAGTGGCATTTTATTTTGTAAAAAATAAAAACTATAAAACTTGGAGTTTTGAATAGGAAGTGATCAATTTTTCCCTGAGAAGTTGGAAATATAATAAGGCTATTTTTTCCTGCCTTCATTACTTCAAAGCTTATTTACTTATTTGATTTTCAATACATTACAAAAATAATATTTTTATGGCTTGAAATTGAAATGCAAAGTTAAAATTTAAAGGAAAGGCTTAAGAAAATGTGGAATGCTTAAATAATATTTAGTCTAACACTATAATTAACTTGTACTAGGTCTCCACTTCATCCTTTCCTCACATCCATTTCTGTGGTGCAGATCTCTGTTTGCTGATGGAACTGTACAATGGTAAAATGCAGTAAAAATCCTCTGCACCAGGGTTGTGCTCAGCTATGGGTGCTGTAGAAGTAGGAGCCCTCCTCAGGCAGAACCAGCTCTGACATCCATCCAAGCTTCCTGAAGATCTCCACTACCAGGAACTGCTGAAATGGACCTTGAAATCCCTGAGATTGCTGTCTGGCTTCTGTTTCTGCCTGAATACTCACATGGTCATCACAGAGGATTTGTTCCAGTGTTTTCTGCTCAGCTATGCCATTGTCATAATCTCTTCCTGCAGACGTACGTTCAGTATTGTTAGCACAGTGTGGTAGGTTTCTGCCAGTGTGAAACAGCAACTGCTGTGTTACCCAGAGCTGGTAAGGCTGTGGCTTGATACAAATACCTTTCACCTTAGTGAATGTACACACACATGCTTTGAAAACAGAGACAGTATTACTTCCCCTACTTTAAAATGGGAAAAACAGACCAAAAAAAAAAGAAAAAAGAAAGACATTTGTTCAAAGTCATCCAGAAGGCCATGGGTATTTTCGCTACATTCAAAAAGCCCCAGAAATCTTTGCAAAAGTCTTAGGAAAAGACTCTATCTCCATATTTTTATCTATATATTTACAATATATCATAGGAAGAAAACCCAAAAATTCCTCTTAATGATGTAACCATGCTTTTTCTTTCTGTTTTACTTAGAGTGTATACACACACACACACATCTGTCATCTGTCATCTGTCATCAATCTACCTATCTATCCACATAAATATGGATTAATATCTCAAAATTTAAGTTTGAACCCTGTGGACCCTGTCAGTACTAGAAGATGGTTACTCTTATGTCCTAAAAGAAATCTGAGAGTTTGTCATTTTGAGTCATGTTGAGTCATAAATTATCTGATTTTAAGCCAAAATTGAGCTGTCTAAAAATCTGTTTTATCATCTTTTATTGGTAAGATGAGTTTCATCATCCTGTTCACCACCTGAATTACACCTCAATATAACATTTGAAGCAAAAAACGATAAATCTTTGCTACTATCACAGTAAATTGAGAAAAGAGCCACCAGCCCTGTAACTAGTAGGAGTGGTCACACTTAGCCAGTGACTCCTTGTAAAGGAGCTCCAGCTGCTATTTTTTGTCCAAGTTTTCACTGGTTTTCCATGTATCTGAGGAACCAGAAAAATAAATTTTATCTTACTGCTATGTGAAATATTATAAGGTCCTGCTGAAATTTTGATATTTGGGAAAGAATTTCAATTGAATGATCATGGAATGCTGTTGAACAGGCTCATTTGGGCCTTTGCTATTCAGCAGATGAAGCAAGCCCTGACCTTGAGCTGCAGTATTTGCTGCCTGGCTATGCCTTAAGTACATGTGGCATTGTGATTCAAATAGAGCATTAGCAGTAGATGTAACTGTGTCTGCATCCAGACAAGAGAACAAATTACCCTGATGATTCTGCCTTGCTTCTGACTGAAGGTATTTAGCTTAGGTGGCAGCCAAGCAGCACGTTTATGAGATACCTGTTTCTATGCTTCTGTTGCTGTATGCTGTCATAAAGTAGTACTTTTTTGCTTCAGAAATTAGTGAGGGACAAATTCATCCCTTTATTTTGAAAATGGTATTAACTCAATTTGCTTGGATGACAGAGCAGTGAACTCAGGAGTGCTGATCTCACGTCTTGGTTTTGTTATTAATTTACGGGCACATAATTTCACTTGTCTTGTCACTTTTACCACTAATAAACAGGGAGGATCCTGATCTCTGTAATAAAACACTCTGAGACCTACTGATAGAAAGTCATGGATGAAATTATTAGTTTTACCGTATGTATCTCTAGTTCAAATTACTCCCTTCATGTAGGTAAACCATTTCAGTTTGTCATCTGTGATCTCTGACTTTTACCAGTTATCATCTGAAAGACAAAAATAAATACTTATGTGTTGAAAAATAGTGTGTGGCATCCATCAAACAAGCAAAATAACCCCTTTCCAAAATCAAATACTTTCAGGTTTTACATTTAGTTCCTTGACACTGGAGTGCATCCCAGATGCTTGATTGATTGCCAGAGAGGACAAACACATCTCTTCATTATGCTAATAATGAAGTAACAGAATTTCAATGACTTTTTTGACAAATGTCAGTGATTAATTAATTCTCTAGTCAGTATAATCAAGTCGATAATCCTTTTGAAACCAATGTCACCACGAGTTTCATACAGCTTTTCATAGAAACAGTCATAAATGAAATAAAATGTCTGACTACATGTTCAATCATCCTGCATGTTTTGTCCTGAGGCCCCTCTCTCTCAGAGCCCTGCTTTTTTTTGTGAGTGGACAGATGCCATATGTCTGTGCTTATGCCTCTAAAAACCAAAGCTTGATACTTCGCATTTCAGAAGCCACAAGTGGCCTCCCTCTCCCTGGGAATGTGATGCTGGACAGTTTTCTGCCCTACATCAACAACATGGTGAAAGTGCTGCCTCCCCATTGGGTGCTGCCAGATGTGACCAGAGGAGGCCTGGGCTCCCTCAGTGAAATGGAATGTCCTGCTAAAATCCTACAAGGAATCCAGAAAGCTTCCAGAGAGGGATGCTAAATCAACCAGCAGCTACCTTGGGGAGAAGGGGTGGATATCAGTTCTATCCTTAGGTTTACACGCACTTTTCAGACCACTTATAGGATTGACCCTTTCATTCAGAAAAACCCCACCCAATCCCAAAAGCCCAGATTCAGTACACATGAAGGAGACGGACAGTCCTTCTGTTTTCAAACACAAGGAAGTTTGGGGTTCACTTGGCTTTCACTTGGCTCAGCTACCCTTGCAGCTTGACTGGGGCCGATCTCCTGTGAAAATTCCACAAGGACTGGTGAAACTAGTTTACTCCAAATTAGAGCATATGCCAGTCACTCACCTCAAACCTGTGTCATTTGAAACTCTTTGGGACGCCAGTGGTCCAATATTTTATTTTGTGATGGTCTGATGCTGTATATTTGAAGAAATATTTGGATAGAAGAATTTCCCACCTCACAAACAGCTAAATAAATGCACCATTAAGTTATCTCCTTGGCAGTGAGAGTCACCTTGAAGCTATAAACCAGGCTGAATGCCAGTCTGCCTTATGGCTATTCCATCAGTCCATGGAGTGCTGCACCAAAAGAAAGGTGCTGCTGTATATTGCACTTGACTCATGAGATAGTCCCCAAGAGTGCTGTCTTCAGCATGAATCCTTTGGAAACATTGTGAAGAGCATCATGGTTCTTGGTGGGACTGAGGGGTTGAAAAGTTGCCAAGAGATGTCTGCACTTCAAACACAAAAAGGTACGGATCTTAAGGCATCTGGGAACTTTAGCATTGGCATTACAGAGTAGAGATACCGGACGTATGAGAGCTTTGAGCACTGGAAATTCAAATTTAGTGTTAAGATTCTGTCTATACTCAGTGTACATGTACAAATATTCATTTGGACGTGAGACTTTGTCACTTCCTGCAGATGCAGGAGCTGAACTTCTGACCTACAAATACAATCTTCTCTTTCAGTTCTGTTTTTTGATAAATGCTTGACAGGTACAGAACAATATTTTTTGAAAGTCATACAAAAGTCAGCAGTGATGCTTCTCATTTCAGAAAGATATATGCTTTTAACAGAGTGACACCAAGAAACTTTGTGCTCACTGACTCACTGTAATGGAGGGTTGTTTAAGCCTCTTTCATGTTCTATTTCTCAGTGTGCAACAAGGTGGGTGGAAAAAACGTTTCAGTCTTCCTTGTTTGAAAAATTCAGTATATTGAACAAAGGCAGCACACCCCCTTTTAGGATATAGCTCTCTATACTTCATGTGAAGTACTATGCGAAAGACAAGATGTCAAGAGATACTAAGGTAAAGTAGGAATCATGAGTCATTGTAATCTTGATATGAAAACAAAATGAAGGAATAACAATGGTGGGTTGTGCAGAGCTGCTAACATATCTAGTCTTCTTCCTTTATTACCTCCCTTTACCTTCAAAAAACCAAACTGTAACACCATTTAGAGAGGGAGTACAGCTTCAGTGGCCCATACAGAGAGAACAGGAAGAACAAGGCAAATCAGTGTTCTTCCTCCCTTGTCACGCTCAGAGTATAAGGATGCATCTTTTGGATGGCTCGCCTTTAGCTTATTTTGTATTGCTATTATGATTTATTGTGTGGTCTCAATATATTTTGGCTGCAAAATTATTTGATGCAAAGTTACTCTGAAACATGGAGTTATCAAGCACTTTCATTAAGACATCCATAAATGTTTACAAGCCCTTGAGGGCAAGTTTGTAATAGAATCAACTGGCTACAGTTCTAGTTCTGATCTTTACAGAAAGGGGTTATTTTTTGCTCAGGCAATGGGTATGGCTTTCATACTGTAGCAGAGGCTTTAGATAAATGCAAGGTTTTAGAGACCTCCTTTCTCTTATTCTTGAAGTTCACATTTATCTGGTATTTTGGCTTAATTTACTTAATTTTTTGTCTCACTTACAGAGGACCTCACTTACTTAGCATCTGACAGTAGGACACATCCTTACACCAAGAAACAAAAAATATCCAAAGCAAGTTCCTGCAGCCAAAATGTGAGGAAAGTCCAGCTTCAGGAAGATCATTACAAACTCTTATTTCAATAGCTTCTGTTTTAAAACCTCTGCTCTGTCTAAAAGGGTGTGTATCCTCCTTTTATTCTCTGTAGCCTGACAACATCTCACTTGTCTCTGCAATGAAAATTGTGCCCATGGAGAGAGAACCAGTTTTATTACAAAGATGTCTATTATCAACTAAAGCACCCAAAAAATGAAGTGAAAAGAAACACATTATTTACCAGCGTGTGAAGATTTGAAGCCTGAGGAAGTAAAAAAATCATTAGGCATGAACTGCTATGAACTATAAGGGCACAGAGGCTGCAACTGCTGATGTTAAGGGTAATCTGAAAAGATACGAAGTAATATTAATTTAGCTCCTGATAGAATGGGAGTAACTGTGAAAAATTGAAAGTTGGTACTTTTAATGAAGCTTTAAAAATGTGAATGAAGATAAAAATATTATTCTATGAGTGGTTTATTTCTAAAACTACTTCATGCTATGTTTTGTTTTGTTATTCTTGTTTGTTAATTTAACAAAACAAAAAACGCCCATGTATTAGCTATTCCATGGATGACTGCACTGAACTTAAATTGGAATTCATAAGTGGTGAATAATAGCAAAACAATAATTAACTAATGAAAATAAATCAGACTCTTGCATTAAAAAAAGGGCTCAAGCTCTGCTCAGCAATGACAAAAAAATCCCTGTGTTATTCACACTATTTTCAGCACAAATTCAGAACACAGTCCCATGCAAGCTACTATGAAAAAAATTTAACTCTACCCCAGCCAAAATTAATGCAGCATCTTTGGATACTCAAGATATCAGCGCAGAGCTGCTAGATACAACCACAAGAAAATTTGGCTTTTATGCAGCCACGCTGCAGGCCAGCCATGGTATCTCAGGAATTATGAAAGGCACTAGAAGTCAGTAGATAGAAAATTGATTTGAATCCTTTGTTTTCGTATTTAGACATTGATGTTGCAAACATTTATCCACATGGATGTGCATAAATGTTAACAGAATTATTTGCTATCCTAAGTCTCATTAACGTTAAGGAAAAAGACTGAAAACTTGTGGTCCGGTTTTCAAAATTGCTGAACTTCCATAGCAAGAANTGACAATACTGGGAAGGTGTCTTACTTTGCCCTCTTCTACTGAGACTGCATACCCTACTGAAGAAACTGAAGAAATTATAAGAATAAAGAATAAAACCTAAAATGCTTTTTTCCTCTTCTGATTCATTACTCCTGAAAATGGGATCTTTCCACCTTCCTTTTCCCTAACCTGGTTTTGGATTGCTCAAAGACTCGAAAGACTCCAGCAGGGCACATCTTGAGTTCCAGAGAAAGGCAGTGCCTGTAGTGTCCAATGGCAATGGAGTTTGCTCAGCCCCTGAGAGTTTTTGGAGATGCTTTGGTAGATTAAAAGCTGGGACAATCATTGCCAAGGAAATTTATGAAAATTTTCCTTTTTTAAGTTTTGCAAGAGCTGAGTAAATCATAAATGACTCTGAAATATTTTTCTTCATATTTTTTTCTAGATAGCTTAAATGCTACCAAGCTGGTGTGGTACTAGCTGTCCTCAAGGGGTTTTATAAGATTTAACACCTTTGGACATAAAGCCCCGTGGATTTCTTTACATTCTTCACCTTCAATTTCATTATAAATAATGACCTTTCTCTTTTCATTTTCATGCAACTGCAGCCAACCTTGAACAGCTGTTCAAGACAGATCATGTGATGAGTACAAAAATACCCAAAGAGGTTTAAATGCAATGATGTATAAAGAGCAACCATCATATATGTGAAACCTGTCACAAACATATCTAGATATTCTGCACTGAAAGGATTTTCCTGTGGGGTTATATACATGACAAAAGGCATTTGAGTCAGAATATGGTACAGTCTCAAAGACCTGTGTTAATTTGACACAATTGTAAAAATGCAGAAAAATATGAAAGGTCTACTCTTTTAGTTAAAAAAAATCAAAAAAACCAACAACAAAATAAGTGAAAGCAAGGTAGAAACCATAAAGATTTGACATTAAAAATGGACACAGAAAGCCAATGAGCAATACAATATTTTTTTGGAAGGGGCCCTGTGCAGTTGTTAAATCTGTGAAAAAGACATTTATGATAGATATTACAAAAAAATGCTAAAAATGTGAAATAAAGGGAAAGATAATTTTTTTAAAAATGAGTTTAATATTAATTTAGATAAATGAACTTTAGATTTGATATTAAGAATTCATTATATTTTTAAAACATTCTCATCTGTGAAGTGTAGAGAAAAATGATCTGCAATTATGAACCAAGGGGAGATCACAATGGCTGCATTCAGAAGTAATACATTCTCTATAATAAAATACAAACATATATACAATCGTAACTGATCGAATTGTGTGGCAGCAACTGACTTAGAACTGATCTCATATCCATGAGATATCATTCAGAAGTCAGAGATAAGCTACTGCTGACTTAAACCAGGCAACGTACAGACCGGTGTTTGGAAATGTCTGGAGTTAAATCCTTGCAAAAGCTGGTATTTATTTACAATGTGGTGACAATACATTGAACACCCAAACCTTTTATCTCTCAGACAATCCTTTAATACCAGGAGATTCTTGACACTCAGGAGAAGAAGCTATGTAAGTACTGACCTCTGATTCTCCTTTATTACTAATCTTGATTTTGGAATGAGAGAACAAAAGTGATCTTAAATTATCTTCTTCTTCTTATTATTATTATTAATTATTATTATGTAGAGGGGAGGCTGCTAAGCCTTGGGAGTATGCATGAGTACAGGCATTGCAATTCCAGTGCTTTCTTTTTTGTGTTTTCCATGAAGGAGGAAATCACCTTAATGTCCCTATGTATCTGTCATGCTACGGAACTATGTCTTGTGCCCCGGGTTTGGCTGATGATTCTTAGTTTTTTTGATGGTCAAGGCACAGAAAAAAATGAAGAGAACTGTTTCTGATCATTTTGCTAGCAGTGCTGCACACCTTGCTGCAAGAGAAAGCGAGCTCATTGTACTTTTGTGAGTTTCCACACAATGTCTTCTTCTTATTTGGAATGCAGAATTAATCATGGAAGGAAGGTGTAACTAATCTTATCAAATTATCTGAAATTTCCTTTTCAACTCAGTCTCTGTCTCTTACTGTGTTCTTTTAATTTGCAAAGACAGAATGTCTGGACACCTTCATGTGGAATTGACAATATTCTAGAACTGAGAGATCTGACTTGCATTTCTTGCATAGGACATACAGCACATTTTGGTAAGAGAATATTTAATCACTAACTAGAAAAAGCATGATTTCTGGCACTGTTAGCTCAGTGACACAGCCAGGCAT
>WBMY01014677.1:355582-382750 GCA_013397315.1 Donacobius atricapilla | reverse complement strand
AGTCACTCTAGGACAACATCTCTGAAGAAAGCACATGTTATACTTCCACCTGCTGGCCACCAAACTGGATGATAATCTGGGTATCATTCTAATAGGTGGAACAAAATCCTTCCAGGCAAGGTGTCATGAACCTGATAGTTCAATTTCCCATTGAAATAGAAACCATTCTAAGAAAAATCTTCTTTTTTGTTAAAATTATACTTTTTTTACAAAATTAGGTATTTCTAAAGAAACACTTCCCATAATTTCTAATTATAATATTACAATATGCCTGAGCAACAAGCAACAGGAGGTTTTACAGCCCTGGGAACAAAGCAGGGACTGGAATGCAACTTGCAGAGATTTCCAGCTGCCTTGTTTTCTGAATTATGATCCACTAAGAAAGCAAGCTAAGAAATCCCTTTTGCCTGGCATAACTTGTCTTTCCCAATGACTGAGCAACCTTTGAAAGAAGAAATATAACTGGGATTAAGGTGTTCCTGTGCCTCCTCAGTGCACATACACAACAAGAATAGTATTTCAACTATCAACAGCCCTACAAAATCATGTCTCTTTTTCACATTCTAACACTAATTACTTTTCAGCCTCCTTAAAATATATTTTCTTTAAGCTGCCACAGTCTGTGCCTGATTCAAACACTCTTGCTCCTTCTGGAAGTCTGTAGCATTGTGGATTTCCCCTAGCTATGACCAACACAGTAAACAAGATGCAACTTGCTCCACTGGAGCTGTTTTTCCTTTCCAATACACTGCTCCAAGAGAAGCTTGATGCTTCCATGACTTTATCTAATGAGCCACATATTTGTGTTTTCATTTGACAGCAAGAATAGTGGGACAGGGCTGTGGGAATTCAGAGAAAAATGTAAACATGAAAAAGTGAGGAAGGAGTGAGAGTGAAGGCAATCATGGGAAAGGCTGCAGTGTAGCGACTCAGGGTGAAGTGCTGGCAATACAGTGAGATGGAATACCCAACAAGGAAGTGAGTGAGGTCATCTAAATCTCTCCTCGCCCTCTTGCTGTTGCCAAAAGAGAAGCTAAAAAAGCCACTCAAATAAATGCAGATGAGTTTGGTAAAGGGCAAGTCCACAGTTTCTTCACTTTCCGTGCCATCCACTCCCACATCCCATCATGGTTCACGCTTGAATGTAACACCCTTAAAATCAATGGGGCCTCAGTTTGTGAGAGCATTGTCCTGAGCATCCTACATTCTTCACTGCTTACAATAGGATTACTTGGAAAATTTCTGTCCACCTACCTGTAGATACATCAATGGTTTTTCCAGAAGCAGTAACTTTGCCTACAAATAGCTTGCTGTTTTCTGGACACTGTGACACAGGTCATGACAAATAATTCTCTGAGGCATTTGTTCTTGTGTAACACAGGCCAGCTTCTACTGTGTGTAATTGGTTCATGCATTAGCAATCTGGCAATCACTTTTTTTCTACTGAATCTCATTATCACTTGTTTGGTCTTCAAGTGTACCATCTCTAGTTTATTACACAAATTGGCTACGATATGGGTATAAAGGATATAACCTTTGAGAATAGCATGAAGCATCCTTTTATAGAGTCATCTGACAAATCTTAAAAAAAAAAGTCTTAGTACCTCTGCTACATGAAGTTAGATGATTGTACTTCTGGTGTTTGAGTATGTCCAAATAAAATGGACAATGAACAGCAGCTGGCTGCCAGCAGAATTTGGAAAGTCTTCCCCTCTCACTTGAGTAATTTTATCTTTTAGTTATTAAGTAGGAGTAATTCTGCTTGTCACCATGTAATTTGATAGCTTGTATCTCTCAACAGCTGTGAGAAATTTCCTAGATCTCCACCTTCCTGCAATCCCAATTACTACTAAGACCTTAGAATTCAAAGACTATCTTGACTTTTGGAACTGGCTGAGGCTTGAAGAAGAAGGAAGTACATCTGAAGCTTTTCTTCTGGGCCTTTTTTTTTTTTTTTTTGTAGAAATATGTTCTTTCCCTGGTTCTGTTGTTGAACTGACCATCAGTGGCTAAAGATCACTGTCACTGGCCAGGCAGATCATTTCCACTACCAGAAGTTACTGTGACACAGGAAGGCTATCAGTGATTCTATCTCCTTCGACAGAAGCATTTCAGCTGAGTGCTTGTAACAGCTAAAAGACAACTAAATACAGCTAAATACTTCCTCACTGATTCACAATGTAAGAAAAACAGCAATCCTTCTACAGGCAGCTGAACCCAACTCATACCAATTCAGCAGACCCTCCGGTGATACACCAGAAAGGCAGAGATATTATCAGGCGATTTCACCTGACAGGCAGAACCTGGGCTCACACCAAACTTCCTGTTCTGTCAAGGTCAAAGACACTGTATTTTTATAACTTATTTTCTGACAATTTCTATTCCAGACAGTGAAGGCTCAAGTGACTCTATTAGTGGGTAAAATGCTATCAAGGATACGCATGTAGTTCAACCCTCCCAAACTCAAGAATTCACACCTTGTAAGAGAGTAATTACCTGCACAGTTAATACACAATAAGAAATGAAGCAACTGCAAACCATTCTCATGACCATTTCCTGCACAGACTTGAGGTTGCTTCCTGTGGTAGAGACAGCACAAGCCAGAACAAGGCATTTTTGGCTGCCCTACTTGTTAGTTTTCGATTATAGAATCCTTTGATGTTACACACAAGCCCTCTTCCCACCAAAAGTGTAATACTCTAACTATATCACTTTCCTTAAGAGCTCCAATGTACTTTCTTCAAAGAGTAACTTTATTTAATGCTTCTCTTCAAATGCATTCAGAAATGGCTGAGTAAGAACACCTGACTTTTAAACACAGGTACATATTTGTGACAGGCAGACTTCACGCAAAGGCTAAGGCTAGAAACCTCACACTGTCCTAGAGTACCAAAGTTCATCATCACTGAAGTACACCATAAGTGATAACCATGTCAGAAACCCTGAACACTTCTTAGAATTTTTCTGCCTCCTCATTTAAAAAAAAATAATTTTAGTGAATGTATTTCCTGTGAAAGTAAGTCTGTAGCCAACAAAGAATAAGAAGTTTAATAGAACAAACTTCAAGACTAGTAATGAAAATTAGCCTATCAGCAGAATGAATGTGTAAAATGCATACCAATCAATAACACAGAACATTACTACACGAGTCTGCCTTCCACTTATCTAAAAGATTTCTGAATTGAAGCCTGAAATAAGCCTGAATTATTGATTTGCTGTGAGAAAATGAAATATTAGAGATACTCACTTTTACCAAAATTATTCTTGCTAGCTCTTCACATACAGGATTTTCACCATCCTTCTTCAAGTCTTCTAATTCAAACAAAGTATTGTAGTTTTCCAGCATTTTTGTCATTATCTTGTTGCAGATCTCCTGTTCTTTTATCCCTTCAAATCCAGAGGGCACACTAGAGTTGGAGAGATGACAAAGCAGAGTGTTACAGGGACTCAGCATACAAAAGGTCCTGCAGAGAGTCTCTGTAACATTTCATTTGTGGATACAGGCTGCATAGCAGGCACATGAAACTTTGTCTTGGAAAGGAGGATTGTGCCTGTGTTGGTAACAACTATCACAGTTTGTCTGCAGTTTTTCTTATCAATATTAAATACCAGACCTGTTGGCCAAACTACCCTGTCCACAGAATCCAGGTAGGGATAGAACTGAGACAGCTGCCAAATGAGGTGCCACCAACTCTGCTCTAAGATGGGTTTCACGACCTGCAGCTCAGACATTTAGATGCTCTGAATTGCTTATTCAAGAGTCATATTCCTCCAAAACCTGGTTCATGATAACATCAAAGGTACACAAGAAGGGTAAGTGAAAAAATTAAGAAATCCCACATGCTGAACAGAACACTAAAAGTTAAACAAGTTAACCTTTGCCTTCACATGGCCCAATGCTGTACACCAGAATTTTTAATCTAACTTTTCAGTTACCATTTCTTTTGAAAGTAGGGTCATAACTCAAAGGGCTTTCTAAAACATAGAGATGGATGCTGCCTTTAGCAGAAGAGGCTAAAAGATTAGTACAAAAAGTGGTTCCTAAGCTCCATTTTCAGTGAGAATAACCAACTACTTGACTGGTGAAGAAGCAGCTTCTTTCTCTCTTGAAACAGGCCCCTTTGCAGCTTACCACAGACGTTAAAGGCACACAGAAAAGGGAAGATACTGTATGTATCTGCATGTTTCCTTAGTATTTCACACAACTCTCTCATGCAGCAAAAAATGCATGTCACTCATAACAGAGCTCATATTCATTGAACTATCTAGTGATTATCTGCTGGAATATTAGCTTTCTGCACTTTACTGGACAATTTTATTGGCCCCAAACTGGCTTAAATTCCATTTTAATGCAAAAGTTCAATTTCTAAAGAATCTTGCTCTGCAATCATTCAGTGTTTCCTACTGAAGTCAAAATCAAAACAAAGTTTCAAGTACCTTTTGGCTGAAGACAACAAGCGGTCATGTGAGAAGAAAACACAACCCAAATCCCCAAAAGCAAACCAAATTTCCCCTGGCCTATTTTACAGGGATGTAACTTGAAAGTAAATCACTGCTTACCACAAAGAGTAAATAGAATTTTACAAATAACTACCTACCCTAAAACTGTAACTGTAAACCGCAGTTTATTTGGGCCAGATGTGCATTTCAACAAAGCTCTGAAAGCTGATGCTCCAAGAAATTTGTCATTAAAAAGTGGATTTTTTAGGGGCTATTGATCATTCTCAATGCTCTATTCTCTGCCATACATCTATGTGTCAACAGGGAAAGTAATCCACTGCAGCAGAACACATCTTTGTAAACTCCGGAAGAGTCTTTATTGCTATCATTTCAACATTTAATACGTGCTAGAGTAGCAGAATCTGAATTTTGTAGGATTGAATTATTTTACCTTGTAGAATATTGGCAGCTGTAAAAATGTGTCAGACTCAGCTGATTTGACTTCATTTGTGTGGAAGCTGGCCTCAGACTAAATAAACAAATGGGACCACTTCTATTATTGGACATGCATGTACGCTCAGGCCAATTCACTTCGAAGAACGTCACATATTCACTAAAACTTAGTAACTGGCCTGAAGGAAGTGTATGTATGCAGTAGGTCCATGCAATTATCCTGATTGAAGGAAACCCTTCTTGCCATGCTAAATTATGTGCTCCAGTGTTGGCATGCTGCAAAGCCTGCTTGCTTGCTAGTTCAGGCAAATTCTGACTATTACCTTCCTGATTTGTTTCTCCAAAACAGAGTACAACTTAAATAACGACTCCCCTATGAATCTCATTCCAAGGAAAAGCACTGAAAATGTAATAGAGCACATGCAAGTCAAAATAAAGACTCCAGATAGCAGAATTTTCACTTAAACCACATCAGCAGGGAACTACAGCCAATAGCTCCCTACTGGCAACAGCTATTACCAAAAATCTCTACCTGGTTGAAAAACAGTCCAGTCTATAAAGTTTCCACAAAGCACAAAAACAGTATTTAATTTCTGCTCAATTCAGTGATTTTCTTGCCCTCCTTTCTCCATACTATTTGTCAGTTAAAATTTATTAAATCAAACCTGTGAAAAATCCACATCCTATTCTGAACAATTCTGTATGAATAGGGTGAGATACATACGCAAAACACAAGGCCAAAGCTCATAGCTTTAGTCTTTTTAAACACCTCTCTCTGAGTGTAACTAAGCAAAGGACCATGAATTGATATATTTTAATGGAAATTTAACATATATTATTCATTGCCACATCTCTACCACTTAAATAGGTATCTCTAACAAAGTTTCTAATATATTTCTCCTACAATTGCTATTATTAGACTTCAATCGTGATAAGGACTATTACACTCTTTGAGTTCTCCATGGTGACATTTTCCTTTCAACAAGTATACACTGAGCTGAAGATAAGTTTATATTATGAGCACACACCACCCTGCCTATTTATACAAAGTAAACCCCATCTGCTGCCACACTGCATGATCTACCAGTTTAACCAGACTTTTCTGAAAATGTGTGTAAAAAAAAATAGCATTTTACTTCAGCTCTTCTGATTCTGAAAAATCACAACATCTACAAATGTCACTTCAACTGACTAGAAAAACTCAGATCTGTGAGAAAATATTCTCTCACACTTCTACTTTGCTGATGCACACCCTACTCCTTGGAAATTTTTCACAATCATTTGTAAAGATGTTATTAAAATATCACAGTATAAAACTGTTCATAGTCTCAGTTCCCTTATGCCTATTTTCATGTTAATTAGGCATTACAACTGTGTTGCTTTCACAGTTAGACACACAATTTACTCCAGTTACAAAATCTTCAGCAGAAGGACTTCATCCCCTTACAGCCACATGCATACAAATTACTTCAGTAGCAGCACCAGAAGCATCAATTTCACTACCATGAACACCAGAAGGGTGGCATAAACCTGCAGTTTCTGTGGTTATTTATAGAAGAAAAAGTGTTGGTAACTACAGATCTATCTTAGCTGGAAAACTCCCACTGAAGGTACCACAGTGGCTTGCAAAGTCATCAACAGATACACAGCATAGGCAGAGCAAGAGCAAATTCTCTAGTGTCCCCTCCCTTACATTCCTTGGACACCTGCCCTTCCCAGAGAGATGCTCTGAATGATCTGTGTGCAAAGCACAGCATGTCCACATTAAGTGTTTGGAAAAAATGTGCCTTGCCTAAATGAGGCACCAGTATTAACAGTATCTGATGCAGTTAAGAAGGGTCAAGGGCAAAGGTGCATCAGTACCACAGGTTTTGCAGGATATTAAGAACTGAAATTATTGCTGAAGTCATTTTAAAGCAGAAAAAGCAATAGTTCTCAAAGTTAAAACATTACTTGGTAAATGGATCAGGCTGTCAGCTCTTCATTTCAAAATTTGATACCCAGCAACATTTCACAATTCTGCACAATGTCCTACAAGTATGGCTGGCCCATCAAGTGCAGCTCCATGCAGCTCCTGTCCATGCAGACACCACAACCACATGTTCTTTGGCTTTTCCAGACTGAGTCCATGTCTCCTTCCACAGGGATGCTCAGGAAAGCTTGTCTCAAAGGGTTAAACCACAGCAAGGCTCTGTGTCACAAATTTTACTCGAAAGTAAAGTGACCTGAGGTCAGATTAACTCACTGTGAAAGAATTCCTTACCTCAGGCATTTAGTTTTGTGAATTTACCTCGGGGTCTCTGTAAACAAGCTGTAACAGGCTTTCCATATGGTGAACCCCCAGAAACTACTGAGAGCAGTCCAGTGACACACACAAACATGACTGCATGTGGCACAGGGCAGGCATCACTACAACGCTCTATCACCATCCACCACACCTGGGAAACTTGCTTCAAGAAGCCAGAAGGATCTGGGAGGCAGTCATCTGTCTATAATGAGCTGAACTGCGATCACTGAAATGATTTCCCCAGGCAGCGACTGCTGACAGTTCCCTGTCACAACTGAGAACCAGAGATTTCCATGTGAAAGGGTCATCTCATTACGAATTCCCAAGGGTGTTTGACCCCACCCTGTCTGAGATGAAGGATGCATGTTACCATTTCCCCGAATGGCTATGCAGAAGCAGCTTGCATGGAATGACAGCGCTGTAATCCTAATTTACATTCAGTGGGCTATATGCTCTTTAACTACGTTTGCTGCTTGCACAGTACCTTTTGTAGAGAAGCACCACAAAGTCACCTTACCATTCTCTCCAGGAATCCTGCCAGAAATGAAGGGACTCAAAGGACAGGAAACACTGCATTGATTTTTTGTTTCTCCAGCCCTGGCAAGACATTTTCATTAGTACCTCAGATGTCCATGCGTCCCTCAAGCACAAATGGAGATTTTGAGAGCTGAGTTGGAGCAATTTAGAGGATACAACTTGAGGCAGTCTGTTCTGTGCCTCTAGGTGGACTTTCCTGGGTCTGTAACAGATGTGACCTCACGGCCATAACTCTTCCACTTCAGCTGGTGAAAGGGATTTGTCCTAACGCATGAGTCCACAAACTGGTGCAGCTGAAAACAGGCACATATTCATGTCTGCAGACTCTACTGCAAGATCCCAGTCTAATAAGTAGCTAAAGACACATCAACACTCACTTGAGACAGGTGTTCATCTCAGTCTGTGTGACTTGTTTACGTGGTCTGCATCATTTGCAGGCTTATGTCTCACCAATCTGGGTGAAATGCAATGACGGATACAACTACTGAGATTTTGCAGAAGTGTTTTAGCTGCCATGATACTGGAGAATCCTTGAGGGTCAACTCTGCGGCATGCACCTGTCTGCCCGTAAAATCTGTTCCAGATCATTTTCTCTAGGGTCAGAGAGTAAGTCAACTCAGTAATTCTGCTCTATCAGCATTGCTTGCAAAATAATAATTAATTAATTAAAGGTAATAGCACTAATAAATAATAATAAAACAATAGCACATAATGAATGATAATAATTAATAATGGAATGTAAAATGCAGGCAACACAGGTAACACAAAGTAGCTGCCACAAAGGCTTTACTGACTGGCTTCACTTATATGCAAAATCTTTTGCTTCAGCAAAAGCTCCATTTTTCATCACAAAATTACAGTGACAGTAGGCATCTTAGAGTAAAACCTACATAAAAGGGGAAGTCCATAGCCTAGCATCCCCTTACAAAGTTCATTGCTCTCATCTGCAAATATTTCAAGGAAGAGGCTCTTCAAAAACACTCCTTGTGATTCTATTTGAGCTGTATTGCTGAACTCAAATATTCATGAGTATTTAATATGATTATGGATGAGAACATTTATAGCCTTGCTATATTATGCTTGATGTTTTAAACTGTCATTATAGGCTTCAGCATGCTGAATACTTATGAAAAACTCCTTTACAGTGCTGGAAAATGAAGTATTTAAAATCTATATGAACCCTGTAAGAAAGGTTACGGCTGCATGCTCCAATTTGCAATAACTGATGTTTAAACAACAATATTCACTACTCAGTTTCCCCCTGATCCTGGATGCACATTTGTTTTGAAGACTGATATAAGATTGGGGCTGCACTGCCTGAAAACAAAGCCCATCCACATAATGTTTCAAAGGCCAACATTACTCACTGAGGAGTATTAACTTAGCCCCCCTGCTTTCACTTCAGTTTCATATATCTAATCCGTGCAGGCTCCACGGCTGCTAGAAGCCAAGGTAAGACATTCATACATAACTTCAGATCAGATTTTAATTCTTTCAAGTTCAGCATCTCTGAAATACCTACAGCTACCTACTTTCGATCTATCACTTTCTCCATATTCAAAGATAATATACTTTTCTTCTTACCCTTTGTGTAATTCCTGTTATGTAGTCATCATACATAAATAACTGCATCTAACTCCAGCATTTTAACTGGACACCTGCATTTGCCTGCCACTTTTGGGAGGAAGACGCAATCCCTCACAACACACTTAATCTCTGTTGGAATGAAATATAACCAAGTTGAATGATGGAGACCACACACAGAGATCCTTGTTTGAGAGAGTGCTGCAAAAAATGGGTGCAAATGGATCCTCTGATTACTCTGTTAGACCTCATGTCTTACCATGTCAACCAAAGGACAGGATAAGGGCAGCAGCTCCTCTGATATCCAGCTCCTGGAGAACAAAGAGGAGGAGAGAAAACCCAGGTGATCCTCTGCTTTTCAGCACAAGCTGTTAGAGCCAAGCAGAGCCCACACAGCAGGTCTTACCTAAGGCTATGTCTCTCCAGGAGCTGAAATTCAGGTCAATGGACAATAACTTCCTCCAAGAGCAACCACACTGCAAATGTTAATACTCTACATAGATTAGCCCAGTGACAGAAAAGACAACTATTTTTGTTCCTTCGTGCTCATTGTTCCTCCAGGGCTGTATTTCTCAATATACTTGACCTTTGCCAATCCACAATAAATCTGAACAATCCAAGTTGGGAGAAAACAGTGAATCAAATCTCAAATGTTTTTTTGAGCTGTTTGACCTTGCCCTTTACATATTCTTGTATCTTACATCACACTTCATTACAAGGAATGTAAATAGCCATTTTCCCCCTTCTATTAATTAAAAATGCAGAAAACACAAGATAATCTTTCTTAGAAAAGCACCAGTGCAGTTTGTCAAACAGCAAGTAAGGAAGCAGGGGAAGTACTGGATAAGATAAAAGCAGTAAGGGTTGAAAGTTTAGGAGATAGGGTACATTATGGAGGATATGATGTAGAAAAACAGAATGAGATTAAGAGAATTAAAATGAAGCCTAAATATCTGGAAAGTGGCCAAGCAGCATGATTTATTCAACTGTTAAACAACTTCGGTTATGGAGTAGGAGATACTATGCTTAAGTAGCTAAATTGTCACTAAAAATACCTTGCCAAAAGAAATCCGTCACTATCAGCAGATGGGTTTTATCTTCTCTGACACTGTGCATTAACTACACAGACTCTGACATTAATTTTAGACAGGAGTGTGAATTTCTGACAGAAAAATCTCAGTTCTCCCTGCTTTGGCAGTGTAATTGCTGAGAAGTTGGATGCTGAGCTTTCTTTCCTTGTTGTGGAGAAACCTCCCATACACTGCTCTGAACAAATAGTGCAAAGTGATCGGAGTGTTCACTTCAGCCTCCTGCCAGTATTTAATTTCTGCAGCTTCTCCATGGGCTGCCTGCAGCCAGTAGAGAGAGACATCCCTTGTCAAGCAGGCTTCAGGCAGCCTTACTCTGTAGCTCTGAAATGTGTTCTGAGGATCTCCTTCTGGATCCTTGGCCAAACAACTGGTTAAGTCCAATAGCTAAAAACAGTGCCGCAAGTTCTTTCTTCCCCCCATCAAATCTTTGTTGGTACAGATGGTCACAGTTCCAACAATATAAGACTGCGTCCATTAGCACAGGAGAAAAGGGTATTTGAACTGTTACTCACAATCTTTGTGTCTGGACCACAAGACTGAATTGCCTTGAAAAGATCAAGATTTGATGAAACACATAGCTGAATTACCAGATGGTGAAACTTAGTTTAAATAGAAATTTACATCCCTAATTCTAACCAATTTGGGCCTTTAAAAAACACAGTAGCCATTTGGTAAGTGTCAAGCCTTGCTTTCAATGCCTCGTTTGCCACATGAGCATTTACTTCAACATGTCACATCTGCTGGGCTGGTTACATTCACATACAGACTCATGAGCCTTCAGTTTTTCACCTCCAGTGAATTCTGCCTTCCTCAGTCTTCTGCAATGGAATGAGGTGTTTCCATCTCTGTACCTTACAAAAACCCTTATATCTTTTCCATGCTGTCTTAGGAACAGAGGTCAGTTGTGGCAACAGCTATAGAGCTTTTAACACAAACACTTTGGTTTAATATTAGGAACGCCAATTGCAATTCTGAACCACAATTCTCTGCATTCTACACCAAAAAAATATGCACAGCTAGTTTTTAAACTCTCCTGAAAAAAAGTGATGAGTAAACTAAAAATTATTCTAATAGCCACTTGGGAGCTTGAGTCATAGAGACTTAGCCATTGAATTCAAATTCTTCTAATTACTTAGTTTTTTTCTGAACTCTCCTAATACATTTAGACAGGAATTCCCAGACTACCCATATGAATGCAAGTTTAAAAAATTGTTTTGCTTTTCCTTGTCATAAATTCGCAGTATTGTAATTCACAGCTTCCAGTAATTCTCATACTCATGCATTTCCAGGCATACTACTGTCTTTGGAGCATTTTTTGTTTTGGAGACAAAAAGAATTCTTTTTAAAATATACTTTATCTTTTTGTACTGACACAGCAAACACTTAATCCTGAAATCCACCTTCAACATCTTAAGAATAAGGCAGCCGTGTAGCCACTAGGACAAGCTTTAGTTTAAGCATCTCATTCCTGTACATTCTCTCCCTATTTAATGGAAAAAAATATGCTCCTTAAAAAGACAGCTGGCAACATCTAGCCTAGGTATGTGGAACTGTCTCAGTATATTACAGGAACCTAACTACTGTTTTTTCTCTTTAAAGAAATCTACTTCTTTCTAAGAGGAAGCTCAGGGGGATAGACTAAATTAATTGCATCACAAGACTAAGTTTTATTAGACAACTCAGTATTAGTCCAGAGCAATATTTTACAAAGATCAACACAAATGCAACATTGATACATGGAACTCACTTGTCTCTTCTTGGTGAAATCCCACATCTTTCAAGACTGATGACTGAGCTAAACTGATAGGTGTCTCCCATGTCCATGATCTTGGATGCCAGCCAGTGGGTTCATTGCAGAGGTGAAGGTGCTAATGCTGCACTGCATCACTGCTGTTACTCAACAGAAACCTTCCCACTCGAAGAGTGCTCTTGCACCTGGAAATAACTGTTCTGGCTACTGCTGCAAGCTCCACCAGCACGTAAAACACACCTTCAGCACAAGCACCCAGGAACTGTGCCCACTGAAAGAACCCAGTAAAACTATTGAGTCCAGTAAGGAGTTTTAAGAGACCAGTGGGTCCCCACAAGCACTTTCTGAATACACTAGAAGGACAGAATCCCCAGAATCACTGACATCTGAGGGCAGACACCAAATCACGAAGCCAAACATGCAGACATTATGCAATATCCATGTCTAGAAACTACATAGCAGCTGGGTGCTGCATTGGAGTCCTTTTCCACCAAGGATCCTTTGTCAAAGACTTCTGGAGAGAAGAATTCGTATTAACTGATAGCAAAGGAAAAAACCTGTATGAGCACAAGCCTCCTTGCACTGACACAGTCTGAAGGCCTTTCACTGTTACACTTCTGCTCTGCTACCAAAGCAGTCATACAAAACTGATCCACAGTTTAGCAAACAGCAAGAGGAAATGGGAGAGCAATTCCACTTCCATTTGGCTCAAAAATAGCCTTAGCACTAAGTTCAACAGAGAGGCCCAGTCACTGCCTACATCTGATCACCCTGACAAATCAGATTTCTGACTTCTACATTTCTGGCCACCTGCCAGCAAACAGGGAAAAGTAAAAAGCCCAACTTACTGAAAGCAGTTTGGTCCAAACACAGTGGCAAGATTGCAAAGATTCATCCTGTTCTCTACGTGATGTTCAGCAACCTTTATCAGGAACTGGCACAGGTACTTCAGCAGGCAGTAATGAGCATCAGGCAGCTCTTTAAGGAGTTCTTTCAAGTAACTTTCCTTCTGTGTGTCATTTCTAGAGTCTAGGAAAAAGAAGAGGAGAAAAAACATATGCATATGGTTTTCTTCATTGCTGCCAACTTAATTACATGGGTGAGCAAGCAGTGGGAGCTAAAATTCACTCCTGCTTCTGCTCAGAGACACACAACTCCTCAGTTTTCCTCAGGGAATGCACATGTTTCTCATAAGGCTCACCCTGGCCAGCAAGGGCACCATTTCATTCTTACCTTTATGCCATAGCCTTCTTCCTGAGCAGATTCAGCAGTTACTAAGAGCCAGCTAAGAGCTTTAGAGCCTGTTTATCCCCACCTGGCACAGCCAAATCTGCTTTAATTCTCTCTCTACCAGATCCTCAGATTCCATGCTCCTTCTGGATGTCATCCCTACTTCCCAAACCCTTCTCATACTATTAGTCTCCCTTCCCATGAAAACCTTCAAAAATAAGAAAGCAAGAATGATAAAACAAAGAATCGCCTGGAATGAAGAATGTTACAACAGCACTACAACACCTTGTGTAGGTGACAACTCTGCTACATACTCAGGAAGAAGTCTTCCTTATGGGAAACAGACTTTTCTGGGCACTGCCACACTTCAAAATGAGTTAAAATGTGACCTCACGTTAGAGAGTAGCCTTGTTATACTGTACAATCTTCTAGAATTTAGGTATGGATAGAAGTTTTCCATATTGAACTGAGTCACATCCAAGTATTAAAGTAAAAATTGCATGAACCTCACAGATGCTGTGTTTACAGACCCAGGTGATGAACACAAGCTTGGCCTCACACACAGCTTCTGCTTATTTGTGTCCTGCTGTTGGAATTGAATTCACATGCAAAATTTTTTGCTCCCCTCCTCCATCACAAAAATATCTCCCATAAAGTGATTTGTACCCACCAAAATCTTAGGTTTACATGTCAATAAAAGCAAAGTTTTGAAAACAAGTCAATATTGCTTTCCCTTTATACCAAAATAGGATGCGTTAGCCCTTGCAAATATTAATTTCTACTCACCACGAAAGTGAAATGTCACTGAAACTTTCGCATATGCATGAAAACCCCAAGGACCCTGCAACATTCTTTCCAGACAGAAGACCTCATGCATGCCCTGAAGGTTTTAAGCACCGATCTAATTACAAGCAGTGTCCATTGGCATGAGGCCATCTGTGCATTTCTAGTACTTTTTTCTTTATTTATCAGCCTTATGGGTTCCTGGTGCTGCTCTGCTATATGCCCTGCTACCAGCACGCAGAGAAGACTGGCAGGAAAACATGCCACAGCTTGTGTTGCAAGAAAAAAAGATCATTTTACATTTGCTCCACGTTTTTTTAGAGAGGGAAAGAAGGAAGGGAAAACAGAAGACTTTGAACATCGTTTACTGTATGTATAAACACTTCAGAAGTCTCATCTTTGTTTTTACCTTTCATTTCCCAAAAATATTCCAGGGCTGGCCTGAACAGTGTTTCAGGAGTAGAGTGCTTTGAAAAGTGATTAGTTGTGAAAATTAGCAGTCTGTATAAAAATATATTAAAGTGACTCCTGAGAATTCAGCTGCTGGTTTGCAATATTATTTCTGTTTTACAATCAGACATTTTTTGTGGCTAATAAACAGGATTTATCCTGCAAATAGTTTGGCAAACAAATGAGATTTTCATATACTTATTTGCCACTTCACACAGCTGAAACTTGAGGGACTTCATCTGCTTCCAGGCTTAGGATTCCTGCCTTACCTGACATGCCTAATACTGTACACGGCAAGAAAGCCTTTTTAAGTTTTATATGCATGGTGAATTCACTGTTTTGGTACCACAGAATTAGTATGAATTCTTTCATCACAGCAGACCAAAGATTAAAATGCCAGTCAAATTACAGGACCAAACATTTTAACCAACTGATTAATTATATCCTTTTCTTTTACAGGTAAGAAATTAGCTCCCTCAGGAAAGTCAAATATCAAATATGCATGAAGCAGATGAGAAAAAACATCTTGCTTGCTTATCACAACATTTTTTACAGTTAAAGGAAAAAACAATCATGACTTTGCTACAAGCAATCAGCTTGGCAACAGCGAGACATCTGATCCATTATTACAGCAAAAATTCAGGAGGCTTCTGAAGGCTGTATTAATGGTAATAACAATAAAGAATTTCGGTGCATTTGTATTTGCACTGATCAAAGTGGACTGTACAGTCTCTGACTTGATTACTAATTATCTTTTTATGAAGCTTAAAAGAAAACAAAACACAGCTAATTTCCATGTAGCCAAAACATTAAAATTCACCTCCTAACATACTTTTCTTTAGATAACAAAGCAACTAGCACAGTGTTTTCTACTACGAGTTGCTTGCAGTTATAAGGAAAGCCAAAGCCATCTCTCAGAAAAAATGTACCGCTTCCATCACCATCACCCCATCATCTAATTAGGGAATGTCCTTGATAGCTAATTGCCTCTCTGAGTCTCCCACTGAGATTTTAGACTGATGGGTACTTCTTCATTTACTGGAGGAATTTCCATCCCTTCCAAACCAGAAAGATGCTAATTACCACCACAAAACATTCATAACACAGGTTTGCACTCTGACAACAAACAAAGCTATTGGGCCCATGCCCTTAGTGGTATTTTCTGGGTAGGATGTCCCTGTTCATTAACCATGATGTTTTATGGGGTCTGAAGCAACATCAAAAATGTTACTGCTGGGCGCAGCCAAAGCTTTGTTCATTTCTGTACTTTCAAGAACAGAGACAGATACCATATCACAAGATCATGACGAATTACCCTAACTTAAGGACGTAGAGACACTGAGTAACATGAGGCAGCAAACTCCATTTACTGAGCCATCAAATTCCTTCTCCTTGTGAAATCTAAGAAAGAAAATAGGGCTCTCTCCTCTTTCTCCAGTGAAAAGACCTTGTCTTTCAGGAACAAGGAATTCAAGTTTTTCTTCCAAAAGAATCCAAAAATCAATAGTAATTTGTTGATTCTTCTGCTGATGACATTTCATGGACTCCAGCTTTATTTTTAAAAAATCCTTTTATAATTTGTGGTGAATATTGACTGTGACATGCATACACAGTATTCCATGCACTTTGTACAGTTTTCAGGACAAGTCTACTACTGATATCCCATGACTGTATTTCTTCAAATATAACAGCTTTTCAACTTATTAGAAAGCAAAAACAGTCTTGAGTTATAACAACAACCCATTCTTTGGAGCATTCCTCCTCCTTTTCAGTTTGTTTCAAAGCCAGTCACTAAGGTTTACTGAGCTGGTAGTGGCTATCAAAAAAACATCAGAGCACCAGAGTGGTTTATGCTATTCATGATTTTCAAGCACAACATACAGTTCTTTTGAAAATTTTGCCTAGGGGAAAGGAGGAAAGTAAGAATGAAGGCTAAGGGGAGGGTGCTCTCAAGGCAGACAAAGACACTCAACTTTTTTATTTGGGGAGCCTTCCAAAAGCCACATACAATAGACAGCATCTCAGCCAAGGCCTGCAAGAGAAGCCCAGCTAGATGTGCAGTCAGGAACAGCTTGAAACCAAGAATGAAATAGAGGGGATTGGACTGAGGAAAGGAACAAAACCAGAAGCCTCCGGTCATGCCGAGGGTCAGCAGCCAGAGGACACAAAACACAGAGGACCAAGGAAGCCAGCAAGGGCAGCTGGCACCTCAAAGCTGAACTAAGGACACATTACTGAGGAACAAGTCAAGGATACAAGTGAAAAGGACAGGCAGTCTCTCCAAAAATATTAATTAACTAGAAACAGGAGTCTCAACAGTGTAGGAAGTACAAACACATTTGTGAAGGTGTTTTCAGTCTCATTTAATTTCAGCATACACCCACAGCTCACAACAAGAGGGACATATTTTCCAATAGTTCATGCTATTTCTGAACATACTGAGTGTCTCTGACACGCTAGAGACACAATCTCACAATCTAATTCCCCAATTCATCCCTGTTCATGTTACACCTTCATGCTGCCTGAACTTCACTAAAGATATGGAATTCCCGCAAATTGGTGTGCGTAATCGTTTTGCTCAAGTCCCAAATGGTCTGACCCAAACAACTCCAGTCAGGGAGCATTGAAGCCACATTACCACAGTGCCCTAGCCAATTATCTGTGCTGTGAGGGGAGGAAGAGAGGCTATTGCTCATGCTACCACTGCATAGCTTCCAGCTGCCTTGCATGCTACCAGGCTGGAGGGCAGACAGAAAAGCTTGCATCTGTCAGCAGCTCTCAATGTGCCCTGGGAAGCGGATTCTTTGGCACAGAGGCAGCAGGTTGTGCACTGCAGTACCACGGCACCCACTGGGCTGCGAGAAGAATTAAAGCATTTCTTTCCACCTCCGAAATCTATGGGAAGTGGGACTCCAGTCTCTCTCTGCCAAGAAACAATCTGCTTCAGACACCATCCTTCAGACATAATCCTGCCCCAGAGGGAAAAAAAAAATCATGCCTTGCTGCCATCAGGAGCAGAAATGTTGTAAGCCCTCCTCATAAGAAGGCTGTCATCACAATCCAGTTTGAGACACCTCACTCTATCATTATGGCACTTTGTAGTGCTTTATTTATCCTTCATTCCAACATACTGGAGGAAAAGCACACTTCTTTTGCAACTCTGGTGAGTGTCATCTGCATAAAAATCCAGTTCCAAGAGTTTTTACTGCATAACGAATGTCATCATCACATGGAAAACAGAAGTTATTTCTCTAGCTTGGAAATAGCACTGGTAACACTAAAATGACAACGAAAACCAAAGAAAAAGGTTAACATCATGTCACAAGAGCCTGGAGAATTACAGATATCTAATGAATCAGATTTGGAGCACTGCTGCAGTTACCATGGTTAAAAGGTCAGCTCTCAACTATTCATTTTCACAGTCATTGTTCAGATTGAAATTTGACCTCTAAAATCCCCCAGTACAAGTTGTATTTTTGGTTCTGCTTGTTCATGTAACTCAAACAGCTGCTGGCTACTAAGTGTTCTGTAAACTGACATGTTGATCCAGAAGGGAGCTGCTCCTTCCCTTCCACTACCTACCATCCCTCTCCCTGAAGAAGGCAAGGCTGTTCACAGGCACCAGACAAAACCATACCAGCCATCATAGGCTGGTGAGGTATGTAAAACAGAACTCATATCTTGCTACTGTCCACTGAAAAAATATAAATTCTACAGGATGAGCAATGTCAAGAGGCCAGAGTGACAAAATAGCATTAAACTTAATTAGACCAAGTAAGAAAGGAAGACCAGAGTCCATATTTCACTGCACCTTCACTGGAGGAGGGAATGAAACAACAACAAAAAAGAAATTTATGGTATAGTAGCACTTTGTCTTGATGAAAGCAAGTGACCTGTGAAAGGGGTAAGAGCTGTGCGTACAGTTCCTAGTATACACAGATGTCTTAAGAGTCAGTGATCACAATATAGAAGATAAGGAATGAAAAGCCAGAGGGAAGAAACAAGCTCAGGCAGGGATTGCTGTTTGGGAGCTGCTAATTTCTGGCTGAGGTTTCTCAAAGTACAGCCCATTTCACACGAGTGGGCACAGCTCTGCTCTGCAGTGAAGCCTCAGCTACAAAAGAGATTGTGATGGACTTTTTTTACCCCAGAACTTCCTGAAAGGAGCAGCGTGAGGCACTGTGAGGAGACCGGCCAACACCAAGGTCACTATCAGTGTGTCCCTGGCCTGCGCTTGCAACACACATCTCCAATCAACATCATTTACAGAGGGAGGCCCTTCCCAGCTCCCACTGCCACTGTCCTTCTCCAAGGGCACAGAGAGAATGCCAAGACACACCACAGTACACTACATGATGTTTTATGGAACTGCATAGTCTTGGCATTACACTGAATATTTATATAAACAAAAGTACTTCAGGATTTGAGGGCAGCACGCTGAACTCTGTTTCGTATAACACTGCACAGGCTGCAGACAGCAATGCCAAAACAGCTGTGTGGACTTCCTGAACACCAACAGGACTGCTTCTCTCTTTTATAACAGGGCAGATTATTTCTCTTTGATTCAGTAACAAATTTGATAGCTACAATTGAAAAGGGTTAAAATTTGTAATTTTCAGTCCAGCTATTTTTAACTAGAGGAATCACTCTCTTACCATTTTTATAGGAAGTAAAGTAAGTATAAAGTGTTTTTCTCAAGCCAAGATCTCAGCTGTCTTAAAAAATGCTGATAACAATCCCTAAAAATACACCAAAAGAAATCTAATTTAATCCTAAAAAAACATTTCCCATGCGGAGCTTCAACAGGAGGGAATACAGAGGTTGTGACAGAGCTTGTATTTGCCTTCACTGTAGACATGTTGCAAAGTGGCTCCAGATTCAAAGTTATTTTTTAATAACCTGTTGACTCAGAAACAGTTTGACCTACTCTCTTCACAGTTTACAAAACGAACACCCAGGCACGCACTCTCCTGGTACCATTTTGCAACCAATACCCTTGCACATACTTTGATAAGTGAACAGATAACTCCTGCAATCCTGCACAGTTGGTTGATCATTTAACTGCAAGCAAATGCCCACCTACCACTTCAGCTAATCTGAACACGATGAAAATCATCAGTGCCTTTCATAACTACTCCTTTATGCTCTATTTTCTAGGGCGCGAGAAA
The DNA here is from genome assembly GCA_013397315.1 of Donacobius atricapilla. NCBI lineage: Eukaryota > Metazoa > Chordata > Aves > Passeriformes > Mimidae > Donacobius > Donacobius atricapilla. The sequence continues at coordinate 362,977 of WBMY01014677.1, read as the reverse complement.
CCCTTCAAGTTTTCTTCAGACTTTACAAAAGCCTTCTCCTTGCCACAACAGCCAACTTGTATTTTTCAAATAAGACTTTTTTATCCCTAATCAAAATTATAATGGCACTAAGCTTGATCTTACTGTGAAATACAGGCAAACCTAGCTATGAAGACACGTCACAGTTGGATGGATTTTTGCAGAACTGAGTTCATGGGTTTCACCAGTAACTTTATTTGGAAACAAGAAAGTTTGGTGAGTAAATCTGCTAAGTAACAATATCCATCTCATTTCCCTAGAAAGTACTTGGGGAATTTTGCCTTTCCTGTGGGAGATAGAACAAATTAACCTTTCCACAAACAGCACTGTTCACAAAGGACATCAGTAGTTACTGGCACAATACAGCAATATGACCTTTGTGGGAAAAGAGATATGGAACAGCAAAGGTGTGACTTATTTATTTATTATTAATTTACACTTAAGCTGTGATTTATGAGATTAATTAATATTAAATACATAATTAAATACAGCTCATGAGTCAGGCCTGATGAAATCTAAAAGTCTCCAAAGAAAGCACAGCAATGACCAGGAGAAAAAGGGACTTTCTAAAACAATAGCACCTTCCTGCACAACACTTCCTGAACTCTATCCTTGTGCCCCAGACAACTTAACTAAATAGGGAAGGTATTTTACACAGCCCACATACAACCTACAGCTGAAATGTCTGCACTCAAGGTAAAGCACAAAGCTCTTCTCCAGTGCACCATCAACACCCATTACAGCCAAAAAAACCCAAAAGAAATAAAGAAAACACATGACACTATTCTCACTCCTCTTGGAAATGGCTAAACCTCCTCTCCCACTGAAGGCAAGAAAAGTGGAAGGTAGACTTCAAGACAAGAATGTGAGAACTTTGCACCATCTTCCACCAGGAATGCATGTCAGAGAGTATGTTCCTCCTCTGCATTCTCCAGTAACTTTACCCACTCACCTTGCAACTTCTTAAGAAAACATAAAGAAGAAGTGTTGACAGCCTGCAGCAAGAGAGATGAACTGTCAGTGACCCACATGGTCAAGGAACAGGGCCAACAACCACTTATTCCACCTACCACCACCAGAGATTGTCAAATACAGATGAATTAGACTGAAACTTGCATAACTCTCTTTAAAATGATTTCTCAACTTTTCACAGCAGAAGTGGTTTTCCTTCCTATGGTTGATCCACCACTTGAAGGTGGATGAGGGGGCATAAATAGAAAGAAAAAAAGAAATAAAAAAGAATAAAATAGAAAAGAAAAAAAAAATTCTTCTAGGTTGTGTGCTATGACAGGGAACAAAACATAAACTCTGCTGTTACTTGCAAACGGGTTCTTTTTTTTGATGGACAATCACATTACTTAGTATGAAGCAGAAACTTTGGCAGTGTATGTTTTTGGCCCAATCTGACAAGCAGATGAAGTTCTCATCTCTCAAGAGTCCATTACAGTGAAACTGCCAGAAACCACCCTACCTAACAGAAATAAATCTATCTATTAATCTGTGCAATTATTTTTTACAAGCATAACCAAAGAAACTGATCATTTCACTTTTTATTCAACAGATATAACTGGGTTAGAAAATCATAAATAGTCCAGATTTTACCAAATATATGAGAAACATTTTTCTGCCTCTTGTAACAGGACTGCACATCTGGGAGCAGGTAAGAACTCAAGACAAAGGCAATGAGTAACAAAGTAAACTAAGAAAACAGTTACCCAGAAGGAACGTGCATTGAAGGATGAAGACTCTACCTGTCACTTACCCTGGTAAAGCTGAATGAACCTAGGATGTAAGGCAGACGTGATAATTCCATCTGGCAACTCTCTCAAAAACAGTTTTAGCAGACTGGCTGCTGAGTACACATCGCCATCTTTAACAAGTTCCACCTCTTCACCACGCTCATACTGCAGACGCAGCTGCTCCACCATTTTCATGCTGCCATTCACCCTGAAGAGACCTTCCTGTGTCAAACCTGTAATTATATATTGATTTAAGATTGAGCTGAACCACCACATCCCAGTGACATGATGAAACAGATATTCTAGTTTAAATAACGCACATGTAGTAACATAGATGAGGGCAAATAATATGTTACAATATTAAAAAAAATGCTACTTTGTTCCCAGAAACTCCCTCTAGTCAGGTAGTTAGATTATGATAAATTACAAACACTAATGACAAGATCTTGAGGCCTGGGATGCTATTTTGAGAACACTCAATACTGAAATGCCACTGAGCTGTTTCACACCATGAGAAACCAACTGAGACATTTTCTGCAGGTATATTTCAACAGAAAAGGATCCTACAAAGGACTCTACAAAACACTTCTGTTGTTTCATTTTTGGAAGTAGCCCATTACCTTGAGCAGGACTGCCATACTCACAAATGTGATTACTTCCAGCCTCATGTTCCAGGGTAACAGGTTGTTACCCGTGACCATCATGAGGCACAAACATCTGAATATGTGCTGAGTACATCAGTAACTCCATAGTGAGTTCTGCGACTTTATGATAGTAGGAAATCTCAATGAGTAAATAACGTATCTTGGACGGCACAAAGCCCAAAGTATTTCACAATGAAAAAGAAATGGTAGTGATCACTACAGGCCAGATACCCCGCACCAGGTAAAGGAGATGAACAAAAAAGGTGGCTTCAACAGAGGAAGCCAGACTAATCATACTAAATTGGACAGCGCTTTCTAGGCATTTGTTAAGATTCAAAACCTTCCCTGAAGACCCTAAAACTGACCTCTGTAAATTTTTTCCCTAGAACATTTTCACTGCAAAAAATCTGCTTTTCTAATATTGTGTCTATAGACCTGCTTGTTCTTCCTCAGAAGCATAACACTAAGAGGATCAAAATATGTATTGTTTTCATCAGTTCAGACTAGACATCAAGGAACTGACACAATGCTTCCAGTCTAGGAAATCAATTCCGGGGCAGCAGAGTTTGTAGAGAAAAATAATCTCTTTAATTGGACCAGAAGACAAACTGCTCTAGTAAGGGGAAAAAATGGACAGGCACCCAAACATTTTGACTAATATGAGATACTGCTGGCACAGTTTGTATTCCTGCATTCACAACAAAATGCATTTTCATGTGACATGCTGTGCTGCCATCTTGAGGGCAGAAAACACCTCATCTCAATAAAGATTTTTGCTTTTGCAGCACTAGGTGACCAAAGGCCACAGCCCCCACACAAGTCAAACTTCCTTTCATCTCTCTCACTCATTTATGGAAATAAAGAGAGGCTAGAACATTCTGAAAACAGTAATTACTAACTACTAAATACAGCACAAAGAAATTTGGCTTAATCTATAAATTTGGAAACAGGCAGCTTAATGCAAACTTAGTTGAAAGAGGTAGCTGCTCAACAACAGTCAGCTCAGCCTGGGTGTCTGGGCCTTAGTTAAAAATGCCTTCACAGTTAACTTCACCATTAATCCACAAAACAAACCTTACACCGATATGGGAGACCCGTTTCAATGACTTCCCATATAAGAGGGTATCTTGGAGATCTTGCTTGCATTTTTGAGAAAAATAATGGTCTTTATCTTTATCAGGGGCAGATAATCAACTGGGCATTCAGAAGCCCAACTAATCTTTCTGCAGTGTAGAAAACTTGGCTTGTTTAGTCCACATTTGAGACACAGTCATGTGGGATTCCAATCTTTTTATGGAACACAGAGCACAGCCCACAGCTTGCAAGTTAAGAGTGTCTGTCAGTTTCTGGTTTTGATTAAACCCTACATGATGGAAAACTTTTTCCATTATTTCTCTTCCAGTGTCCTAGCTGGCCACTTTTCAGGCAGGGTGAAGTAGATCAAGCAAGATGCTGCTGAGTAAAGGTAGGACCATGTTTTAAATTTGAACTGTACCTTAATCCAAGCTAATTTTCAAGCCATGTTCTCATCTATGAGCTTCTGAGGATCTATCAAGATACAGTCACAGAACCTAAGCCTCTACAATTGGATTATTATTACTGAGTAGCTGAAAGAAAAACCTTATGGTAAAACCAGATGCAGTTCCTCAGAATATGAAATTACCACCACAAACCTTTTCTATTGCTGACCAAATGTCATACTAGACATCTGTGCACCAGTGGTCCTCTAGGTTTCTGCAAGGAAATGTATTTCAACAACAGGGACGAAAGTCCCATTAAATGAATGCAAAGAGAAGCTAAGAATTGAACTTACTTCCTTGAGGGGATTAATAGTAACTGGAATATATCTAAAAACCTGTAAAAACTTATATTCCTTTTCTGTAATATTCTTTGATGGGATGTGTGCATATGTGTGTATGTGCCTGTGACTATACAGAGAAAGTGTTAAAGACAAATGTTTTGCAGCTGGAATATGACACAAACCTTCACAAATGGAATACATTCCATTTATGAACTGAACAACTTGTTTTTGAGTGTGCTGCTACCTAACACAGTAGCTCACCTTTATAAACATACTACAAAGTAAGCTCAGCATCAAGGCAGAAAAAAAAAAAAAAGAGATGCAAACCACATACAGTAACATTTTTTGCCTGTGGTTCATGCCACAAACAACCCCACATTCTTCCCTTTGAAGAGTCTTACATACAGAATGCTACTAAGGAGAAGTGACTCCACAAAGCTTACCATACTCAGTGAGGTACTCCACTATATTCCACACAACTAATGGGATTCCATTTTTGCTCAGTCCCTGCTGCTGGAGCTCCAGAAGACTCACACCAAACACCTTTGGACAGGTCGTGTCCCTCTGCTTGTTCAGTGGAAGCACAACTGTCTTTTTCATGTCCTCCTTCAATCTCACAGCCGACTTGCTTGGCTTAAAGAAACAGAGGGAAAAAAAACGTGCATTAGTCACATTTTCTGCAGAAGGTTGTGTGGTCACAAAACAAGCACATCCATCAAAACTGGCTTTTATGCCACAGCATAAGGGTTTGGTCCCACTTAGTTTTAATCCACAGGAAAAAAAACCCTGTGAAGTAGGAAAGTAAAAATGAAAATAGAAAACACTAGAAGAAGAACAAGAATGTAGGTAGTCCGTAGGTAAGGCAGAAAGACTTTTGCAGACAAGATTGTTCCTAGAATAACAAGTAACTGGGAGTAAATAAGCAGGAGACTGTTGCTCTTAACTCATGAAAATTCCATGGGATACAAAAGCAACTGGACAAACACAAACAATCCCAATATACCACCAGTAGCTCAGCTCGTCCCCAGGATGCCTGTCAGGGTAGTACTCTGGAGAAGGTTCACTGCACTTTTCTTCCAAATACTGTTTCCTAGGGATTCATTTTGGCCATTGTCAGGTGAGACGGATCCTTAAGAAAGATCTTCTGTTATGGTTAGTATCTGCTAAGTCTGAAATTTAATTACTGAGGTTTTAAAGTTAGAAAGGGACCGTGTAATCTAATCACACCTAACAAGGGGGGGGGGTGGAAAACCCACTGCATAATAAACCCTTAATCCCATAGGTTCTTCTGATGGCACAACATTCTCACAAGTTTTGAGTTGCAGTGACAGAGAAATCATGGGAGGATAGTTAATAAAACACAGGTGGATAAAACAATACATTATTAATTTATGGGACTGATAATAGGGAGAAATCTTAATCAATCTTAATCAATAGGGAGAAATCTTAAGCACATTTGGGAAGATGGTTCAAGACAGAGCAGCAGCATCACCCACCACAGCTGCAATCACACCGCAGGAACTGGGAGCCACGGCTACCATGGCGTTCAATCTCTTTTTTTAAGAGAGAGCACCACTGGCATGGTGCTTAAAAATAAACTTATTCCTATTGTGTCTCATTAACAAACTGGTAGTAGAAACTGTGCACATGGAGAACACTGTATAGTAACACCAGAAAGTGCTCAGACTCTTGCCTATGTCTTGACACCTCACTGTGTTAAGACAGATTTTTTCATGGCATACATATTTTATTTTATTTTAAACAAGCCTTTAAAATCTCTTCACTTGAGACACAATATTTTTACTGCAGTCTGTAAGCAACATGAACATCTGCTATGTTGCTATTAAGCATGACTCCTTTCAGATATAAAATGATCTGGCAGTTCACTCACTTGGCTGTGTTTTTCCTATTAAACAGTTATTTGAAACATATGTGTGCTCTACAGTCCCAGGTCCTACACAACACTCGTGTGATATTTACAAAAGATGCTGCTTATTAAACATCAGAAGTAAGTTTTATTATTTGTGAAACAGAACCGCAATATTGCATTATTATGACAATCTTATAAATATTTACAATGAACAGTAGATGCACCAGTGTTTGAACTAAAATTTGACTAACATTAAAACACCATATCTCTTTTAAAAAGACATGTTCCCATTCAGGGTTAAATGAATAATAAACAATATTTATTCCAGGCAGAGACATGACAAGGGAAAAATCATGTAGACTAGGTTAAATTCAGAAGACAACAAAAATCCTTTGAGCAGTTTCTGAGCAGCTGTGATGCTCAGGGAGCTTTTCCAATTAAGGCCTTCAATTAGCCTCACAATCTTGCTCAGCCACAGGTTGCCAGGCTGTTTCAACATTCGAAAACCTGAGTCACTGAGTTGGATTTACTAAGGAAAACTCACTGTTTACATCTGCATGAGAACCGACAGACATTCGCCATGTCCACAAAAACAAGAGGAAATTTTTGAGCTTGTTTCAGGATCTGAAGAGGCTGCACTAACTAGGAACAAAAAAATGATGTGGTTATCCAAAATACACAACTAACCAAAACCAAAATAAAGCCATCCCCCTCAGAACAGCTCTGAAACAAAGAGTTCATTGTTATGTTGCCTTATAGATGGAAGATCTGACTTTACCCAGGGAAAACGTGTCCAAGTACTAATGCCACTGCTGCTGATTTCCAAGACTGGGAAAGCAACTTAATCATCCCTGCACGATGCCGCCAAAAAGTGCCGCCCAGACACTCGGAAAAAAAGCTATTTATACGCCACAGGGACGCACTTTTACAGCTCATCCAACAACTTTAACGCAGGAAACCGGCAGCGCAGTTGCTCTCTGGGTTTAAAAAAAGAAAAAAAGAAAAAAAGAAAAGTGGGGGGGAACTAAAAGAAAACCGCCTAACCGCCTGGAATCGCCTCGACGAATCTTTGAGCGGCAGNCCCCGGGCATCACCGAGGCCCCGGGCCGGGCAGCCGGGAGCTGCCGCTCGGTACCGGCCGGGGAGCCGAGCCGCTCCGCTCGTGTGCGAGCCCGGGCTCGGGCAGAGCCGCTGGAAGTCTCGCCGCGAAGCCGCTGAGGCCAGAAACGTTAGCGGAGTGCGGGGGAACCGCAGCCGCGCCCGCCCGAAGGGCGAACGGAGCCGGGCAGCGTGGCCGGGAGACCGGGCAGCCGGGGCGCACCA
>WBMY01014677.1:302798-355434 GCA_013397315.1 Donacobius atricapilla | reverse complement strand
TTTAAAAAAAGAAAAAAAGAAAAAAAGAAAAGTGGGGGGGAACTAAAAGAAAACCGCCTAACCGCCTGGAATCGCCTCGACGAATCTTTGAGCGGCAGCTGCCGAGCGGGGAGAAGGAGAAAGAAAAGGAGAGAAAGAAGAAGAGAGAAGGAGAGCACAGATGGAGAGCGCTCGGGACGAGGAGAAGGCGCCGGGCCCGGACCGGCCTGCCTTGCCCCGGCCCCGCGAGGGACCCCTGCGGAGGGCGGCAGCAGGAGGAGGCTGATCCGGCCACCATCCGGCCGCGCTCNGACCGGGCAGCCGGGCCGAACAAACCCCTCTGTGCCGCGGCACTGCCACGGCCCCGCAGAGCGGCGTGCCGTGCTACTCTTGGCCTGGGTCTGGAACGTGTGAAGCATCCAAGCGTTGCCCCCCGTTATGATTTTCCATCTAGGGATATGTTGGTGAAATAGAGAAAGGTTAACGCGAAAAGTGGAGGGGAGGACACCCGACAGAGCTAGCGACTGCCAGCCGTCACGGCGGGGAGAGGAATGTATTTCCCCTAATACCCTTCTCCCGGTCACTGCCGCCCAGAAGCAGTGTTTGTCCTAGAAATTCAAGCTATGCTTCAAACCAGAACCGGGGACTTGTGGTGTTTGACCTTTTTNTTGTTGGTGTTTGTCTTTTTTTTTTTTTTTTTTTTTTTTTTTTTGTGGGAGAAAAAGCACAACACACATGCTTATTTCTACATCCACTCAGATGTAAGCACCGCTCAGAAGGACCTGAGCATCAGGATAGGAGGGAAGGTCTTTGGAAAGTGCCTCTCAGAAATACTTGACTCTGGCAGAGGGCCAAAAGGAAGTCTAGCCAAGTAGAGAAAAGGAGAGGAAGAGTTATCTCTTTCATGTTCAGTTTCTGTTTTCCTTTCTAAGCCACTCTAACCCGAAATTACAAGTTTCCCAGTTGGTGAGTTTACTAAAGTTAGACTTAGTTAGCATTGATGTTTTAATTTCACTTTAGGACTCTCAAAGTGAATTGATATAACATCCTCCCTCCTCTATCCTCCTCTTTACTGTAAGCCTCTAACTTTTCACATGAATCACACACAGCCCTTTTCTTCTTAGTCCTAATTGCAGCTTCACTGGGAAAACCAGTGACGTACTTCAAACTGTAATCCAGAGAGGGAATGATGAGAATCTTCAACTCCTTGGAGACTGCAATGGGGGGTGAAGAGTTCAAACATGAACTCACAGCAGTGAACAACACCTATGGCATTAAGGCTTTCATAAATACATGTTGAGAGGTAGCAGATACATGCTCATTCTATAGAAAGCAAGACCAGAAATCGAGCTTTAGCAATTGTTTATGAGAGCCTAGAAAGTCACACTTTCTGTCAAGCCACTGGAGCACTTGGGGCTATGACATGCCCAGGTAACTTTTCTCTGTGTTGATAAAGACACTTCAGTACTGGCTTAAAGCCTTGAGAGAGTTGAAGGCCAGCACACTTGTTTCCTGATTCAGAAGAATCAAACCCAGACTGAAACTTCTACAATTGCCTTTGTCCCTTCCTGACTTTACGCAAGGCCAACAACCCCTGTGCAGGGCAGAGAAAGAACTTTTCTTAACCCCATCCTAGAAGTAAATGGATTCCTTCCTGTACCTTCCACCCTTCCCACAGAGACATGTTTCTATATATCCTGATCTTCTTCTCCTCCCTGAACTGAAGCACCACCCTTCAGGGTGACTGTTCAAAAAAAGGTGTGATCAATGGGGAACAGCAGTATGTACTCCTGGTGCCACAGAAATCAGCCAAGATGCTGTAGTATTTGACTCCAGGTTGCACGTTACTCAGGAAACCTTCATTATTTTCCTGCAAAAACTTCAGAAAATCCTTAGAAAACAAAAAAATCGGAAGCAGTCATGCCTCTTGTGGAGAAGCAGAAAATTCCCCAAAGCCAACAACAAAAAACACACCTCTGTATATGGCTGCCGTTATGCTATTTCACATTTTCTGGCTAAGATGTTGCATCAAACAACTGTGTCTTCCCTTTTCTACTCTCGAGGAATGTAACGCTGCTGGGACAGAGCAACTGCAGGATGAATATTTATGCTATTTATCAAAGAATATGTCTAGAGCCGTGAGAGCTCAAATCAGAGCAAATGCATTGTGAAAGACCAATGAAAAGTCACTGAGACCCACAAGTTGTGTATAGTTGGCTATTGTTATAATCATGCCCACCTACCTTGGGTCACACAGGTGTTTCCTGTAGTTCTCAACTATGTTGTTATATTTGTGCAAGAGTAGCTCAGTGGCTTTTTACATGCCCACCTTTTCAGGGCAACCAACAGAATAAATTTACTAGCTGAGATACACCCCTCCATCATCTTCTCTCTACTTCCACATAACTGCTAGATGCTAATGTAAAGAACACTCTAATCATGCAGTGAATCTAAAAAAGGAAAAAAAAATTCTTTCCTTCCACTTGTTTACAAATAAGACATTTAACCTCAAATGTTGCAACAACATTCCCAGAGGGGAGGAACAGGTGGGGTAATGTTAGAAGTTCAAAGGAACTGCCTCACACCTCTTCTGTGAATGATGCAATATATTGCTTTAACCTGGTTATTCTTAATCATTCCACAGTGACAGCAGAATTCAACAGCCATTTTGTAAGAGCCAACATAAAACCAGGCTGCTGTGAATTAAATGATTACTGCCAGCACTAGCATCCTTGACCATTGCTGTGTTCCCTCCTGGCTAGCCCAAGTAGCCAGTTGCAGGACACTTGCTGTGACCTTCCAGGGCGCTCATGGGAAGGTCAGCCCAACTAAACATGGGGCATACTCTAGTAAGACCTGGGAGCTACAGGCGAGAGCAAGAAGCAAAACAATAATCCAGAAGCAGCTGGAAATTGCCAGACCAACACATGAAAGAGTAGGTTTAGAGTAGATATTAGGAAAAACTCTTTACTGTGAGGCGTTGAGATGCTGAAACAGGTTGCTCAGAGAAGTTGTGGATGCTTTATTTCTGCAGCTGTTTGAGGCCAGGTGGGATGGAGCTCTGGCTCATCTGGTCAGTGGAAGGTGTCACTGCCCATGGCAGGGGTGTTGAAACTATGTGATCCTTGAGGTCTTTTCCAACCCAGGACGTTCTATGATTTGGCTGAGAGATTTGTCTGTCATTGAGTAACTAAATACTTCTCATCCAAAAAGCAATAACAAGACACCTTTTCTTAGTGAAAAAAAAAAGGAAAAAGGGCATGCAGTAAAAAGTGTGTGATTCACTTCAATCAAGACATCCATGCAAAGGTTTTGGAGTCAAAATAAGGATGATTTTCCCCAGAATTTTGTTCCTGTAAACAAATTAAACATTTTAGATATCCAAAACTAGTATTTATAAGGGGTGGTGAGGGTAGTGTTGTTTTTGTGAACAAATATGTATCTATCTTGCACTTTGCATGAAAACCAGAAAGTGAAAGGGACTAGAAATTATCTCATTTTCCCTTCATTGTGTTGTCCAAATGAAAAAAACACCAAAATCCACTAGGCAGCACATGGAGGACAGAAAATTAAACACAGCATTTTTGACACCTCTGTTACTGAAAGATGGGACAAGGATTTATTGGGTGACTCTCTTCCTATATAAACCCTACAGAAATGCAGGTTGAATTTTTACTGTCTTCACATCACCTTTGCCCTTCTAGGCAGGGGAGGATTTAGAAAAGGGGGAAATCTGACTCGACAGTTATAATTCTAAAGTAAGGAAACAAATTGATGTTCTTGAAACACAATTTGCAATTTCACCAAGTCTGAATGACATTGTTCTGCTGCTCAGTATTATCTTGTTATTTATGGCATCCCACTTTATTTATACAAGATTTTCTTTAGAAAAGGCAGTATTTGTTGAAGGCACTCATTAGAAGTGACTTCTCTGAATGTCAAATACTCTGAATAATGAGTCATCACAAACAGTACTGCAAAAGGAATCAATGGTGATAAATAGGAAAAGAGGATTTATAAATAAATTACTTTTTATTGTAGGTCAACAATAAAAATGCACAGCACCTACATTTTGAAATAGTATTGGGGGCAGGGGGGAGTGATTGGAGCTATTCACAAAGATATCAGTGGTCCCAAGTGGGTGATGAAAGGATGCATCACCTCATAACATGGATTATGAAAAATGGAATTTTGTGGTCTCAGGTCCCTTTTATGTGTGCAAGACTAAGTAAGTGCTGGCTGAATGAAGGGCTGAGTGTGCTGAACACTTGTCTTTAGCTCAGAAGAAACGGGAGGTTTCATTACACCAACATACAGAAAAGAGATATGTATGTGACATAATATTTTCTACCAAACCTTTCAGGGGATGCCCATTGCTATGTTATGAAATGAAGCCTGTTAATCATTTCAGCAAAGCTGCCACCACTGCCAGCTAAACATCAGACCTGTAGACCTGCAGGGCCATCCCTGGCCACATTTTGGCCTGGATTTCTTCCCTTGGTCACTTGGGTCAGAATATTTGTAGATATTTGATGACTCTTGAAGTTGAAAACATGAAATAAAGCAGCTTATAGAATTGATTTAACTGACTAAATCAATAGCCAGCTATTACCTGACTAATCATTAGCTCACTAATCTCTACTTAGTGACACACAGGTATTTTTAGAGAGAGGTTTGCCTCTTACTGTTGCTGCCATGATTTAAAATTTGACATGGATTTACAAGGAGTTCAAATTGTTTATAGCCAACTACATCACAGAGGTATTTTAATTTCAGCAAAGATAAGAAGGAGGTTTTTTCCAGATCCCAGCATCCTTCAATAACATAAAATTATTTAAGAATTAATATATTTTGCGAATTTGCAGGCTCTAAATAACAGCAACAAAAGGAGGTCCCTGAGCGGGTAAGGATTATGGAGATTGATTCCTGAGGGGGAAGAAACGTGTTCATATATGGCCTAAACTCGGGCTTGCATCCCCATCTTGTGGCGGAAGGAGATGTGTGCATGGAGCAAAAGGAAAATCACACCGTGGCCGAGGGTAACCCGGGGTTTCACAGCCAACCAAAGCAGCCGGGAATGCATAGGGAATGTCCTCGGCTCGGTAATAGCCGCCACGCCGTTTCTAATCTCACGCCTCATCAATAGCCCTGCCTCATCAATAGAAGAGACTCAGAGAAAATCATATCTTGGTACAAAAAACAAAACAACAGAAACAAACAAACAAACAAAAACAACTAACAAACCCCTAAACCCCCCACATCAAACCAACACCGCCCCACACACCAAAATACGTGTTTCTAAAATCTCAGCACAACTACATTCCGAAGACTTTCACTTGGTGTAGAAAGTGTCTCCATCCCTGCACTGTGCCAGCCCGAGATGTGCTTGCCATACTTTAGGAACAGCATCCTCTTCTCAATCCAATTTTAGCAGGGGAACCTGAACTTAATTCTACTAATTTCATGGATTGCCAGTAAATTTTGGGTCAGGTTTGTAAGTAAAAACCAAGAAAAAAAAAACCCAAACAAAAAAAACCCAGCAGCAACAACAACAAAAACCCAACAAGACGTAGGAAGATCAGAGTGCCAGAAATTGTGACAAATTTACAGCAGAATAGTAAGACTTCACTAGAAACCCTGTGGGAATAATGATGAGCTTTAAAAACAGATAAGGAATGTTTATTCCCTCTTTCTCTCCCCATCTCAGCCCCTACCTCAGGTTGTGAGCCAACTGTTAAAAACAATAGTTTTAAAAGAAGAGAACACCATTTCTACCCTATCCCACAGGGAGCTACACTATACTAAAAGTTATACATGGTGAAACCTGCATATTTTTTTAAAATCAGGCAGATCCAGGCAGCAGCTGGCAGGACTGCAGAATGCTCAAAAAGATATGTACGATCTCCATGGGACAAGATGAGTGTGGTAGCCTGTGCTGCTGATCAAACACACATCTGAGAATATTAATGGGATAGCTACACTATTCAAAAACCCTCAAAATTTTCAGTCTCTGTTTCCTGGCCTAGGAAATCAACATAATCCAGCCTCTGTGTCTGGCTACACCTCTGTGCCTAGTGCAGTCCAGGAACCCTGATTAAGATGGTTTGAGACCCCACTAGAATCTGGCTATGTATGGGGCAATGCTGTGTGAGCTCAGGTAACAGACGGTAATAAGGCAGCCTTAGCCAGAAGTGAAGATTTAGGCTTAAGTCAACTGCAAAGAGAATCTGAGCTCTTGAATCTGGGCTTGACTCTGTGAAAATGTTGCAACACAGCCCCCTGTGTTTGGGATGCTGCTATTTGTAGAGTTCCAGTCACTCCAGGCAACTGTCAGAAAGCAGGGAAGAATTTCCAGCATTCCCCATGGAGATAAATGATGTAAGAGTAATAAAAACAGGAGGATAATAAATGGGTTTTTTTTTGCTATCATATTTTGGTAAAGGAAATCTCTTCAGTATTACACATCAGAAAAGCTTCATCTTTCAGTGACCAGCTACACATGACAGCCCAGTTTTCCTTTTATTTTCCTGAAATATAATTTTTTAGGTTTATGAGCTTAATCTTGCAGCCTGTTTCAAGAAGAGCTGGCAGCTGTGTCCCCACTGCCGCCTGCCCAGGGCATGGCTGGCAGCAAAAGCAACACAAGGCTGTGGGGGCCAGCTGCTTGGAGCAGTCGAGATATTTTGCTCCTCAGCAACTCTCTGTGTCTCAGTGCCTCTCTGCACTACAGATGTAATAGTAATCTTCGCAATGAGGGAAATATATCCACAAAACATAGACCTTTACCATGCTTGCTACAAGTTAACTTGGCGGCCTCAAAGATGAAGTACCAACTGTTAAATTACAGTCAGAGTCCTTTACCCCCTTTAAAGTGTAACTGGGAGGAAGAAGTACTTGCACGTCTCCCAGTTCGAAATATTGTGAAGTCCTACTCACAGTGGACCATGGCTCTGAGTATTGATTCTTTTGTCAGAAAACTTTGTTTTTATTGGCTTTGAACATTGCAAAATGTGCAATATGAGTAGAAGTTGCCTCTGAAGAGCCAACACAGAGAGGTAACTGAAGTCATGTCCCTTACTGCAGGGTAAAATGAACTATGATCAATAGAAGAGAAATGCATAGGCTAGGACTAAATGAAACTTCGCTACATTTGGCATTTTGTTGCCGTGACAATACAAGTCTGTGTAAATGACAAGACAAAAAAAAAAAAAAAAAAAAAAAAAAAAAAATCTCTGAGTACCAGACGGGATGGAGCCACATCTGATGCTGGGAAAGGATCCTGCCCATTAATTTGTATGAGCAGAGAAGACTACATGACAGGATTTGGGCATTGGAAACAAACTACTCAAGAGGAAATTTGCACTTAGACTCCATGGCAGAAACATAAAACACTTACAAATCTGACCCTGCTTCAGGAATTTCTGCTCCATGAAGAGTCTGTCATTCCCTACAAGGAGGGCAAAAGTCATCCTGCACAGTAAAGCTCTGACCCAGCTGCTTGCAGAGGATAAGAAGGAAGATCTTGTGTTAGCTCTTATTGCCCTACAAGTTGGTTTAAATTATATTTTTAATTTATCAGGCCTTTACCAAGTGTGTAAAATAATCACTTTGACAGTGAATGGCATTTTACAAGTTGTTTTACCGCAAAAGTCATAATTCCAGTTGAAACCAGCTCAAATGGCCTTAACCCGTAACAAAACCATTGATTACGTGTTCTGGTTGGAAACTGAATCCTGGAGCCAAGAAAAATTCAGTCACTCCACATTTTATGAACCTTATTTTTTCCAGGTTTTACAGGACTACTTCGCTGCCTGGAAAGCTAGTGCCAAGGCAAGATCTAGAGCTCAGCAGAGTCTTAGCACACACCATTTCGGCTGAAAATCTATTATATCAACTCTGAAATTGCTCCACCACAGCTCATGGACATTCCAGCCAGATGATCCCTGCTCCTATGCTTTTCTTTAGCTCAAACTCCAGCATGGCCACACCATGATGAAAATCCTAGGATCTGTGATGTGGTGTGTTTCCAGCTGAATCAAAGAAATACTAGTTGTGCTGTTTGAGATATGGCCATAAGTTCACTGTGTTCAGTCCTGCTTCATGAAAGGTTAATCCGAATGAAGACAAGTGCAAAAAAGAACCAGTGGGATCAAACAGAGAGGAGAAAATTCAGTTTAATATTGGAAAATGAAGACTAGAAACAAATATGATTGTTTATGCTAGAGCATAATAAACTCCAGAGAGAGGAGAGAGTTGTAATTTATGGAATAACATTAGCAAAAAGTCAAACTGGCCTATGTGGCTTGTGAATAACTTTAGGGTGGAAAAAAAATTATTTAAAACCTAGCCAAGTTCTGGAGTAGCCTTTTTTATGGAGGAATAAAGGCCAGAAACCTAATTAGGGTGAAGGTGGATTATATGATGGGAATGTTGCTGCAGTAGGAAGCAGTTCTGGAGACCCAGTAAATTTTTTCCCATCTGTGGTTCAAGGGGAGGCCTGATAGGGAAGACACATGATATGGCAAATTTGGGTCACACTGCTTTACAGGAACTGAGTTTCCAAATGGAATTTTTTTTTTGAGTTTGGGACTTCCCCTTTTCCAGCAAAAGAAGACTTACTCATGGGAAGCAGACACACTCCACAAACATGCCCATTTAGTCAAGAAGATATTTTCCACTGAGAAATCATTCATCTGGAAATTTTCGAGTAGCCCCTGCACTAACATCTGCTTGGATTTAAACCCCTTGGGCAATGGCCCCCTCTCCTTATTTCTTCAGTGTCAAACACCCTTGGCAATACAGATAAATAAATGACCAGGCAAGGGAAGTAGAGAGTCCATCCAGCTTCTGCCAACTCCCCTTTCCACGACTGTCTGTGAGAGGACAGGGCAGGGAGTGACCCTGATGCACTCAGACAGCAGCTGGGTTGGAGCAGGGAATGCTGCAAAGATGTAAACTATACGATGAATCTGACCACAGAAAACTCAAACATGACTTTGCAATGCACAAGCTCTGAATGAAATAAAGCTGAATGAAAGAGTAAAATCATAATTAACGAACTACTGCTTTCAATAAACTAGCCAAGTGTTGTGTCGGATGAAACAGAAGGCATCTCAGGAACACAGGCCATACCGAAAATCAGGTAATTATTTCAAAAAATAATTATATTCCAAGAGGAGAAAAAGTAGGATTGAAAAGCTTGGGGTTTGGGGGTTTTTTTCCAATTATTCCATTACAAAATTGCTCTATTTAAGAAGAACTCAAGTGTTATCCACTGCAGCTGAACCCTTCTGTCCTACCTGCCTGTTTTCTCATCCTGTGAGTCACAGAACTCTGTATATGTTATGCATGTGGAATAACAAATTTTCTTCCTGTCAGGTCTTCCACATTTTTGTCACCTACAAGTCTTTTGGGAAATGCTGTTCAACAAGCTGGAGTTAGCAGGGAATTCAGCTCAGCTCTTTCACAAAGTCTTTTAAGAACTCGATTATCAACAAGATGTTCGCAGGGTGCTCAGCCACATTCATTTTATGATCTCACACTGCCCAGAGCTCAGGAGTTCTGAGTACAGTGCATAATTTTGGTTTGTACCCCAGCTCCTTTGCAATGTCAGCTAGCCAAAAAAATAAAAGAATCATGCCCTCATGCATAGACACACAGTATTCTTCCCGCTGCAGAAAGGAAGGATTCTCCATGCCTGGGAGTTTCTGTGGAAAAACAGTGGAGACAGCAGCTCTCCTCCAGTGTGTCCTTGCTTGTCACAGCCTTGCCAAACAAAAAATAGAACTTGCACAGATCCCGGACATGATTGATTGCTCCGATTTACGCTTGTGGGTTTTGTTGCGTTTTAGGTTTTTTGTTTGTTTGTTTGTGTTTTGTTTTATGGTTTTGGTTTTTTTTCCCACAGCCTTCTTTTTCTGCCTGTAGCTGCCAGCTGACCAACTGATTTAGTGTTTTTGCTAGCTCAGAGGCTGTAAGGTCATTTTTACTGTATTGCTCCCACACACTGCCTAATGATTTGGAGTCACAGCACCCTTGCGTATAAAAGGGAACATAAAGCAGTGGGAATCACTGCGCTTGCTGGGCCTGTCCTGAGTGGAAACAGGATAGTCTCCATTAACAGATAATTGTGTTTATGCTTCAGAGCCCATAGGGGTATTACGGGTCATACAAGTACCAGAAAAGGTCAATGAAAACAGCATAGTTTGGAGCAAATGAAACAATTAAAAAGCCCAGTTTGCTCGAGCAGTTGTATTGACCATGACAGGAATGGAGCACAATGCCCATTTCCCAGTGAAGGTATAGACGGACCCTGCAGCACCCTTCTGTTAAGGCTTCCGTAAGCTTCTTTGGAATTTTTGCTCCCAGAAGTATGAATTCAAGTACTCTGTAGATGCATATAATTCAGCAGTTCTGGCACTGGGAATGCTAAATCAACAGTGAAAAGCCAACACAGCATACAGAGGTACCTAATAGCACAGGATCACAGCGTTGGTGTGCGCTACTCACTCCTGTGTGAGGACTTCACTGCACAATCACCCTCTTGGGATCTGCCTTCATGAGTCCCTTTAGAGTAGGGTCAGGATTCAGAAATGGAGAAAGCAGCAACAAGATGATTTCTATGGCCCTGTCCTGCTGTGAGTACTTGCTAATAATTGCTTTAATTACAGAACACAGCATATGATTGCACATCTCATCTATCCAGCCTCATAGGTTTGACCAATCCATACTCTATTCTCTCCCTACAAACAACCTCTTTCTTTCCCACTGTTCAAAGTGGTGTGCAAAAAAAGGTCGATCCCCACTATCAGCACAGGGGTCTCAGAGAATAGACTGCCAACGGGCTGAAGACATTTTCACCCGTCAGGAGTACAAAGTAGAGGCTCGGAATTTGCCTTGGAGCAACTAAGCTGATCTTTGCTGTCAGTTGCTTTTTACAGAAGTTTGCAATGGACAGAAACAGGCACCCATCAGGAACTGAAAGCAAACCATCTCCTGAGGAGAGCAGCACCAGGGCTCTGTCTGCCAGCTCAGGGCCACAGGGAGGAAATCCCCTTTTTCCAGCCACCTTGATTCATGGGCAGCCAAATTAATGACACGAAGGCTAACAGGTCCCAGGATAATTTCAATTAAATGCATTTGTCTTTAAGGACTTCACAAGACAACAGCAGACCGACTGGAGAAAGGTACTGAGCTGAAAAATAGGCTGTGCATGCTGGTGGGGATGAAAGGGAGGTGCAACATGGGGAAAGTGAGGTCTTGCCAAGCCCAGGAGCTACTCAATGACAACACTACACTGTTCACTACAGTAACATCCAAGTGCTTCAGCAGTGCTGAAATACTTCACAAGCACTTGTAAGTGGTTTAGACATGTTGAATCATAAGTTAACCAGTTAATTGATGAATACAAGTAGGATCGCTGACCTTCCCAAGGACTACGGTACTTGTTCACACCATCACTGCTGCCCCATCAGGCTGTTGCTACAGTTAAGGCAATAAAAACACCTCCGTTTTTCAGTCAGCTTCATAATTCATAGCCACATGTAGTCCTGAGTGTCTTGTAAGCACCAGAATTTTCTTCTCCTGTTTCATAGTAGATATGAAGCTGTCTAATCTTGAAATCCAGACAGAACTGATCTATTCTTCAACTGCTTGATGATTTTGCTTGGATTTGCCTTTTCTTTTCTACTTTTCTGTTTAGCAGATGTTCAAATAGCTGTGATTTACTGATTTCTTGTGGCATAAATTTATACAACACCCCCAAATTCTGCAGCAAAAGAACAGTCTAATCTGCATCACTCAGAAATGAGGAGGAGCTTTAACAAGGGCTGTCTGCATGGCTTTAACTTGACCCCAAATGCAGATGCATCATTCATTATACAGTCCTTAATGACACAATTACACAGTATTTTTCTTCAGAGAACCCCTTGCCAATTTACCACATGACAAGTGTTTTCATCTTTGCTGCCCAGAATGTCTCACCTTGAGCCTTGTGCTGCACAATCAGGCTGGCATATTTCCTGCAGAAGATTCAGTCAGACGAGCAAAAGGGACCAACCAACCCCTCTTTTCACCCCACCCTGGCTCTTGCTCTAACCACAGTCACTGCTGAATCCAGTTATTTGTTTCTGCCAGAGTCTAGGCAGCCTGAGAGACATTAGGTTCCTATGATTGTTGGCCGAGGAAGGGAAAGAGGTAATTTTCATGCCCTCCTGCAGGGTTGATACACCTGTAGGCTCACACCAGTATCTTCCCCCTTAAAATCCATGTCCCTTACCCCAGGTGTCCTTGGCTCTGCAATACTGGAAACAACTGCTTTTTTCCTGGTACTCATTCCCATGTTGATGCTGGCCACTTAAAATTATTCTGTGTCCTTGCTTACGTTTTTTTTGTTTGTTTGTTTTTTGGTTTTTTTTAAATCTTTCAGTTCCCTGGGGCAGAGCAGTGGCTCTGTGAATGCTTAAGAGCAACTAGCAGCAGCGTGAGAAATTGAATTCCCTGTAAAAAAAAATTTAGATTTCTAAGTGAGACATCCTATCCTGGAACAACAAGGTGGGGGGGAAAGCCAAACAGCAACAAGAAAAGTTTGTTCTTTTTAGCAAGAGGGTAAAGCTGGAGTGCATAATAAGGTAGTTCCCTTCCAAAATCAGGGGTGGGGCTGGAGCATCCAGGGACCTTCAAAACACTCTCTTTGGGATAAAACTCCCTTTTTGTGGACTAGAAAAGGGATTATGACTCTGCAGAGCCAAGAGGTCCAAAGTCTCATGGTATCCTGGGAGGGGAAAAGAAAGGAAAGATTGCATAATATGCAGACTGCCATTAATCTGACCTGTGCAAAGGACAGGGATCTTATCATCCCCAAAGTTCAGGCAGCAATTCAGACTGTGCACTGTTATAATCTCCTATTTAAACATGTAAATTGCACTGTTAATAAAATGCACAAGGGCTTGTATCAGCTCATGATTATAGCTTGGGTTAGCTGATGAAGAGATTAAATGCTGGGAGAGATCTATGTCTCCTTATCTGGCTTAGTAGCCAGGAGCATCCACTGCTTGTACCTTGGGGATGGGAGAAAGGGAATGTTGTGAAGGTTTTGCAGAGAGGTAGACATAGTGGGTTGGCAGGGAGCATGAGAAAGTCATACTGGCCCCCAAATTGGCTTAAGGTCTAACAAGGTTAGGTGGAGAGGACTCGGCAAAGCGCTGGAAGGAAAAATATTCCTGGTATTTGTTACCAAATTAGATGGGATGCTTTGGTGACACACATCTGAAATGAGGGTCCCAACAGCCTTGAAACAGATCTGCAGAGCACTGATGAGAGACTGGCCATGCAGACTCCCAGCAGATTGGCTGCCTTGAGAGCACAGGTGGATGCAGTGGCTCTCTAGCATCACTGCTGCCAGGAGATAAGGAGAAAAACCTCTTTAGGTGCTCTTTTCTCGTTTTACTAGTTATCTCTGCTATTATAATGCAGACCTTGTGTGCTGCTATCCCAAAAGCAGCAGATGGTGCTATTGATAGCACTATTGATGCATATGTTAATCAAGTAAAAGTTTCTCTAGAAGAACAGTGCTAAATGCTTGTGTTTTCCCCATATTCATCATCTCAAGTAACCTCAAGGCACTTGCCAAAATTTAAAACCTGCATTTTTATGTCAGTTCATGTTCAACCTCAGTGCAGCCACCCTAGTGTGAGCCCACAGGCCCTGCTCCAGAGAGAAGACAGAAGATAAACTAATGGTAAGTGGCAAAGTGCCTTGCTACTCCAAGTCCCACTGAGGCTTGAAAGATAATTTCAGGAAGAAGGATGCAAACAAGCGAGGCTGGAATCTGGCAGGGCTAATATAAATCAAACTAAACTCTCAGTTCTACAAGAGCCCTTAACAACTTGAGGTCAGGTTGTCATCCTCATTATCTCTTGGGAAGAGCTGTTCTCAAAAGCCAGCACTGATTACCCTGTTGGCACATGGTAGCTACTCTGCTGCTTCTCAGACTGGGGACTTGTGATCTTGGTCCCATTACAATAATTGGCTGTTATTAGTCTCAAAGTAGCAGCTTAGGCAAAAAACACAGTTCCCAGGGGGGATGAGATGGTGCAAAGATACAGCTCTTGCCGGAAACAATTTACAAATGCAACTGCTCCACCCTGAGAAATTAAAATTACATCAGCAGTATCACAAAGCTGACAACACTGATTTCTGACTCCAGATCAGTCATATTTCCAGGAACAAACTAAACTCCTTTTGCACCCTGTATAAAGTTTTCATTACAGTCACAATCCATGCATCCTAACAGAGATGCTAACAAAGGAATGGGCCAAGATACACAGCAAAGTGTCCCCAAGGATGCTGAGCTGGCCGACTCAGCAAGACACTCAGCAGTGTGCTTTGTGTTACCAGGCTTTGTGGAAAACATCTGAGGCCGCATAAGACCAAGAGTCAAATTTCTATAGCTGAAAGTGACAGTGCTCATAGGAAAGACAGCTCCTTATCTGTGAAAAAGAGGTGCTCAGAGCCAAGACAAGTTTAAGTTTTTCTGCATATCTTAAGTCTTCTCTGTTTTAAAATCAATGTTTCAGGCTGTATACAGCCCTATTCCAAATGCATCCAACCACACATACAGCTCTTCAAAACACATGCCAAGCATGAGAACATCAGTCTGGTCCAACCCCTGGTCCACCTTAAAATCTCCAGTATTTTCTATAATTTTCCTTTGTCAGCAGGAATTCTTTACATTGATCCTTTGAATGTACACAATTTTTTTAATCTGTAGATGTCTCAGAGAAGATTTAAATAGCAGCAGACTGTGTTTGAAGCCTTCCACATTGATGGAAATTAAAGATCCATTTCCCAAAGCTTTTAAATACTTGCTTAACTTTGGGCATATAAGCAGTGCTATTCAGCAAAGGGATAAGTCATGTGTTTTGTTACTGCTGCACAACAACAGCATGACAATACAAATTGCTCAAGTGACATTCATGAGATTACATGTTTTCTTAAAAAAATAAATCTATTAGAGGATTATTATTTGGCAACATGTTTCAGGAAGGGAGAGGGGACCTGGTGATAAAGAACACACAACCCTGAGGAACAGAGTGTGTTTTGTCTCACTCTTTACAGATTACACCACCCTTAAATAATCCAAGACCCTGAGACCTGGAAAACTGGAGCAAGAACAACCCATCTGTGGTGGAATAGGATCAGGTATGGGGATATTTAAACAAATCGGACATAGGTTAAATCCATGGGCTCTGGTGGGATGTACCCACAAGTGCTGAATGTGCTAGCAGGTAGTATGACAATGGGGCCACTCTTGGTATTATTTGGAAGGTTGTGTTCCTCGGAGGAGATTCCTGAGGATGGGAAGAAAGAAAATGTCATTTCTGTCTTCGTGAAGGGCAAGAAAGGGGATCTGGGGAAGTACAAACTAGTATCCCTCACTTTGACCCCTGGGAAAGTGATGAAGAAATTTCTAAATACACGAAGGACAAGATAATGGAGTAGTCAGCAAGGATTTCTGAAGGGACAAGCGTGCCTGACCAACCCAATTATGAAGAGATGACTTGTGAGGGGAGAGCAGACCATGTTATTTATTTGTTCCAAGGACTGTGGTAGGCTTTCAGTACTGTTTCCCACAACACCCTCAGAGACAAACTGAAGAAGTACAATTTAGGCAGTCAACTGAAATTGGCCTGAACTGCCAGGCTCAGAGTCATGATCACAAAATCCAGTTGTGGCAGGAAGCCCAGCTGGAGGCCATTCACTGGTGGTGCACCCCAGGAGAGGGTGCTGAAGTCAGTACTGTTAAACATTTTCATTAATGATTTTGATGACAGGGCAGAGTCGACCGTCAGCAAGTTTGCTGATGACACAAAACGGAGAGGAGTGGCTGATACTCAGGAAAGTTGTGCTGCCATCCAGGGGGACCTCAACAGGCAGGAATAACGGGGTAAGCAAAACCTCATGCAATTCAACAAGGCACAGTGCAGAGTCCTCCTGCATCTGGGGAGAAACAGCCCTACACATTACTACCTGGTGAAGGCTAAGTGTTTGTAAAGCAGGCGTAATGCAAATGATGTGGGGATGCTGGTGGACACCAAGCTGATCATAAGTTATCATTGTGCTCTTGCAACAAGGAAGCCCACCAAATTCTTCAAGACAAGGAAATTACAAGGAGCACTGCCAGCAGGATGTGATCCTTCCTCTAGCACTGGTGAAACACATATGGAGTGCTGAGTCCAGCCCTGGGCTCCTCATACAAGGAACATATGGATTCACTGGAGTGAAACCAGGGGATGGGCCAGAAGATGATGAAGGGAATGGACCGTCTGTCATACAAGAAGAAACTGTGAGCTAGGACTGTACAACCTCAAAAAGTGACAGCTCAGGGATGAGCTGATCAGTGTGTAAAAGCATCTGATATGGGGGGAAGAGATACAGAAGATGGAGCCCAACACTTCTCAGTGCTATCCAGTGACTGGACAAGAGGCACTGGGCACAAATGGAAGTACATAAAAAACCTCATTCAACCATTAAATGAGGCTTTTTTTTTTCCCCTTTCTGTGAGAGTAGTCAAACACTGGCACAGGCTCCCCAGAGAAGTTATGACCTCTCCATCATTGTTGGTACTCAAAACCCGACTGGACGTGGCCTTGAGAAACCTGCTCTAACTGACCCTGCTCTGAGCCTGGGGGTTGTTCTCAACAGATAGTCCAGCACCAGCTGCCACAGAGCCCATACTCAATTCAGGTTTACATTAAGATTTTTCATCTTACTTTTCCTGGTAAGCAAAATAAAACTTTGAAAGTAAAGCAGTGTAGCTGCCTTATTCAGCTCAACCATGAAATAATAGTCATTACAGTATACTCAATCTGAAGGCACTTACAGCCAATTATCCGACAAGTGGTGGTGGTGGTTTTTGCAGAGTTAACCTTTTAGTCTTTATTCTGTCTTTTCCAATGCTACTGTGCTTACATTAGAATCTAAATGGACGGTATTAGTTCAAGTCTAAAGTGTCTAAATAAAAGATACAACCTAGCACAATGGAGTTATATCCGCTTTCTCTTTTTGACTTCTGCCTGCAAGGTTACAGGAATGCTAAGAACACTTGCTGTCCTGCAAAAGTCCTTTCTGTTGCCAACTGCACTAAGTAAGGCCTGCTCCACGGTTTCCTCTTTTGCCACAGAAGCAGCAAATGCATTTTACAGTTGCAGCATATGCCAGTGAAACTCCTGGAACACTTATGGTTCATCTAGTGCAGGCTGAGTCATATTACCACCAAGATGCTGGGAAGCCTGAAACAGTCCTAGAAATATTGACTCTGTTGGTGAATCAAAGACTGAGTTATCCAGGTCTGACTAATTGTCAGTCTTCTGCAGCCTGATGATGTTGGCTGACCTCCCTCACCATCCAGGGGAAGTGTTTAAAGGATCAAGTAATCCAAAATTGCAGGAAAGAAAAAAGGAAGGTTGCTGTGCAAAAGAACCAAGTATTAGTATTTGACAGATTTTAATGACTACCATCAAATTAATTTCAGCCATATTCTAGTCAGGCCAGTTCAGTTCAGACAGATGTTAATTCTAACATCTTTCTGGTTCAGTGGTGAACTTGGAAATACTAGATTTACAGTTGGACTCTATGATCTTAAGGATCTTTTTCAACCTAAATGACTCCATGATCTATACTAAGTGCATACATACGCTATTATTGTCAGTGATAAAGTTTGCAGCAATAGAAGTATCAAACTAGTATCTGGGCAAGCCCTGCATTAGCAACAAATTACCTTAATCAATATTTACTTCTCCAAGAATCAAATCCAGGAGCTTCTACGGGCCAAGGGAAAACAAGAAATGTTGGCAACGTGTACAGAAAAGCCAGTCACTAGGAAACCATATGAACAGTTTCACTTCCCCATTAGGAGCTAGCACAGGAGTCATCCACCACTGCTTGTTGCAGAGTTGGTCATGATTTTGCTATACTACAATGACAGAAACCAGATGCTGCAAACAGCAGCTCTCACTCCTACCCTATGGAGATGACCATTTTACAGGGAGGAGACTTCATCTGGTACCAGCAACACTGGTTTCTTGTTTGAAACCTCAAGCAGTGTTGAGATCAAGTCAGTAAAACTGGTTTTCTCAGGCCTTGGAGCTCACAGGCCAAAACCTGAGTTGCTGTTTTAAGCTACCTTTCACTTTAGAAAGTATTTATTGTTGTAAACAGTGTCTTCATTTTCCACTTAGTTCAAAAAAGAGGTTAAAAATTGGGAAAAAATTCTGCCGGGTTCAGTTTAGTTTGCCTTTCCCCCCCCCCCCTTCTGCATTCCCAGCAATAGAAACAAACCAGAACAAAAGGAAGGGCCAGGCTGAGCCCCACTCTTGCAATTGGCACACAAACATGTTCATTAACCAAATGCATTGTAGCCTGACTCTGCTGACAATACAGAGCAGAAGCTGAATCACAGCTGAGCAGGGCTAGACAGAGCCTGAGTTTGATGTAGTACACGTTTGTGGAATCAGTCCAGCAACATAAAACCTGTTTTCTAACTCTGCATGTCAGGAGTTAGTCTGAGAGGGGAAACCTGTCAGGTACTAAATGAGAACACTACTGAGGTTAACAATAGGAAACCAAGAAAACTTCCGATCAGTACAAAAATGTTATCAGTGGGATTTTTCCCCCTTGTTAATTTATCTTAGAAAGATTTTACCTAATTTTCAGCTGGTCATTTCTATAGAAAGACGGGTAGGACTGAAGTTTCCTACAGTGAATGAAGGAGAATTTAGAGAAGCGTTATAGAGCCCACATGTCACGCATTCACAGAACACAAATGATTTGACAGTATTTGAAGTGTTCAAAGTGGCTCTGCTGTTACCTACAGTATTTTACCGCATCCTAATTACAAGTTTCTGAATCACTTAGCTAGTTGCAAAAAATCCTAGAGACATAAAAATCAGAAAACAGAGGTAAATTGTTGATACGTGCTGTCACGAAGACAATGGCATTACTGGTGATGTTTCAAATATTTCAGACAGGCAGTACTGACACAAAGTAACTTGATAGAAAACAAGAGAGGAATATCTCAGATTATTACTTTATATGCCCATTGGACACACTTTTCACTGAACCATAAAGTTAATCTCTTCTTATCAATGCTGATTTATTACCACTTTTGCCTGCAAGAGCATATGTATAAAACATTAAATCACAGCAGTATTTGCCCTTTCAACAGCCAAACCAAGGGCCAAAATACCAGATTTGGATGACATTGACCACCCCACCCCGCCCAGCTGCTCTCAGGTATTGATGTTATGTGAACAAAAAGAGAATAAGTTGGGAGTGAGCAGAACCTCTATGGCCTTGGAGAGCTTTTGCATCAATCACTTCACAATTTTAAATGCCAAATGTTTAAAAATCAGTAATGAAGGTGTTTACGCTCCTGGCACACTGCAGCCAGTGTCTCTGTGTCACAGTAGATAGGAAGAAGCTCAGCATAAAAGCACTTCGAATGTGCATGTAAAAAGTGACAGTATTTAATGAAGTTAAAACATTGCCTCAACACTGCTAGAAGAGCACAGATGTTGTTTCCAGGACTGGAGGGAATATTGAAGCACTATCAGGTTGCACCTGTAGAAAATTTTAGCAGATCCTGATATCTTGTTTGTATAACTCGTTTACCCATGGTTAGAAAGAAGAGTTCTTGAACACCTGCTGGCTGCTCAACATTTTCCTGGACTGACTGGTTCGGTAGCATTTGCATTCTTCCACTTAGCAACCCATGAACTTCTGTCTACCTGGTTTGTGTAAGAGATTCTATTAACTAATACATATGGTCTAGTTCAAATAGAAGTAACAGGACTGCTAAGTCCTGCATACCTTGGCATTAGAGCTAAATATGTCTTAAAATTGTCTTTGGACCAGACCTAGAAACCTGTGGAAAGGTTTAGGAAAATCATGTTGATAGTAAAACAACCTAAGCCATCAGGAAGGAGTGAAGAGTCTGATTTGGTGATAATGAGAGAAGAGAAATGAGCTCTATTTAAACTATTTAACTCTATTGAGTGAAAATCATAAAAGACTTTTAATTTTGCTCTGAGTTCCTCTATCACAGTAAAACATTTTGTCTGGTTTTGAAGGCGCTTCAGGTACAAAAGTGGACAGACAGTGCTGATAGGTGGCTCCTGTGCTGTTAAAGGACATCTATCACACATATACCTGGACTGTTTCTCACTGCTGTTTCTTTAAAGATGACAGATGTTCGCATTCAGAAAGGCTGTGTATTTATATCCCCTTAACACAGCTTCCTTCACTGCTCTGTAGAAGCTTTATCCAAACAGGAAGGAGGCCAGTGTAATCTGAAGAATTCTTTGAAATTAAATGATTGAAAAGATTAATTCAGGCATGTCTGCTGGGGAAGGCACAGGGGGCACATAGCTAATCCATGAGTATTGTTCCCAGTTCCCAGTAAGTTTAGCCATGCAGTTTTTCGCTGGGGACACACATGCACTTTGGCAGAAACAACGAACTCAAAGTAGCATCTATATACCGAATGGTTTATAAACGTGTTCCAAGAAATTAACACTAAGAGAGAAAATCTGCTGGGTGCCTGCCAGCTGCTGTCCATGAGATTGCAGTGAAGAAGGAGGATGGAGTTAACAGCAGATAGCCTCCTTGAATCAACACTGTCCCAGCAGAAAGAGGTGATGTGTGCTTGACCCATCTAAAGACAAGAGCATCACAACATGCCCAGTCACGAGAGTAACCCCTTATTTGTGTGTCAGGGGAGTTGCCCCACTCTGAGCGTCATGCTGGGTGTGGAGCTGTCTGAGGGGTCCTCAGAGACCACAGTGAT
Organism: Donacobius atricapilla; assembly: GCA_013397315.1. Lineage (NCBI taxonomy): Eukaryota > Metazoa > Chordata > Aves > Passeriformes > Mimidae > Donacobius > Donacobius atricapilla. Next base: position 334,610 of record WBMY01014677.1, on the reverse strand, counting down.
GGCTTTTTTTTCTCTGGGACCCTAATGCTGCTCAGGCTAGCCTGCTGCTGGAGCAATGTGTTACCCAGATGATGTGTTGCTGACCACCAGCTCAGCCTGCAAACACAGCCAGACAGACAAGTGAAGACTGTGCCTGTAGGATGCTACTTACAAGGTATCCTGCTTTTTAGCTGGGCATCAAAGCTGGCATAAACTTGTTTTTGATGGGTTTTTTTTCTGCCAGGCATTTAGAGGGCAAGTCAGCATGCTCCTCAAAGAAAAAAGTCTTCTGAAGTCAGTGGAAGTCTTGCCAGTGACTTCAAAAAGACCAGGATTTTACAGTGATCTAAGGGTATAAATATAAATATAAATATAAATACTGAGCACAATGTTTGGGTCACCCCTCTTGTATCCATTTCTGGCCTTTCAATGCCCTACCTACCAGAAAGAATGACATTACAAATTAATTTAAATGCAATTATCTGAGACCTCAGTTTCAGCATAGTGAAATGCTGCCTGGTGAAAATGATGGGTTTGCTGTTACTTATGCCCTCCTTAAAATTGCTATTTTCATAGTACGGTTTCACTGCAAGACATTTATTCTTTATAAAGATTTGGCAAATAGGAACAAAAATAGGTACTAAAGTACTGGGATAACTTCACTGATTCCCTGCAGGGAAGAGACCCTTATAGCTTATGCTTTGAATCCAGCACTAAACAGTCAGTGTCCGCTTACCCTTAAAAAAAATCCCCAAAAAACCAAACACCCCCCCCCGCACAAAACCCACAAAAAAAGTGAATCCACAATGACTTGTCAAGACTCGCTGGGCTTTGTTTTGTTCTTCTCCTATATCCCTGCATCTGGGTACATCTGAGGAGGTAAAGATGCTATTAAAGCCTTAAACTAGCATACATTCATTCATCTGATTATTTCTACATGTAGCATAAGGTGCAGTTAACAGTGCACTTTTTCCTTCTCATTGAAACAAACTGTAAAAAATGGTCACCGATGATCAAGTAATATTTGATGATCAAGTAATGCCACTGCAGTGTGGCAGTATAGTTCAGCCATGAAATATTCTTCCACATATCATCACCGATGACAGCCACTTCCCCTGCAACAAAGTGAAGACCTGCTGTAAAAGACAGGGAGCTTTAGAAAACAGAAGATAGAAGCTATGAGATACTGAAAGAGCTGCTGAAGAAATGCTTGACCTTGAAACGAGGATGAATTCTTTTGATGAGGAGTTCTCTTGCTTCCACATGCACAATCCTGTAATTGCTTAAACATCCAGACCCTGAGCACTCATCCCCTCAGGGCTTAGCGCTGCCAATAGAGCTCATTACTCCCCGTATCTCAAGTCGGGTGCAAACAATACCCAGGAGACAAAACTGGAACTTTATCATCTCCCGAACGTGTTGCATTCACAGAGACAAAAGACACACTGATGTAAACTGAGCGTTTGTCCCATTCCTCCACCTGTTTCAAGTGACTATACAGGCAATGCCAGCTCTGCCTCCACAACTGGGCTGTTTCTTATCAGTCCAGATGCCTCAAGCTGTTATTAGCTATTATGCGGTTGATCATCATTATCTCTCAGACACATCTTCAGAGAGAGGCTTGAATTTGCAGATGCTCTCTGCCTCCCAAACCATCTCTGCTTGAACGGATCCATGACATCTGGAATGTCAAATGTCCGTTACTATAGACTTTCACTACAATTAAGGAAGGAGCTGCTCTCTAAGCGCTGTTGGAGTTGTAATGTGCTCATCCAGAGCCATGGACTGCCAGCTGAAAAATTAATCGAATATACATTCATGGGAATGGGATTAAAAGGTCATTTGATGGTGATTAGCAACATCCCAAACCTTCTGTTCAGTGGTGTTAGCAACCTCATACATAGTAGCCCTCAGGAGCTTCCTGTTCCTTCCTGGTAAAGACCGCATTGCTGACTGGCTTTACACGGAGAAGTGCGTGTGTTAACCAGGCACAAAACGGGCATCAGGATTTTGCATGTAAGAGTGCAGCCTTTCCCAAAGCAGAGGGGAAGCAATAGGACCCCATGGCACAGCCATGTGGTCACAGCAGTGGTTTTGGGCCCTACATATGCTGAAGAAGGAAATCCCCAAGAGACTCCAGGAACCAGAGGGAGTTCAGGGGACAGGCTCTGGCTCTGCCAGCTGGGGTTGTGAAAGTCATATCCAGATGTGGAAACAGCTACAGCAAACAAGAAACTCCCACAGTGACTCCTGAATATAAACACTATGACAGGCAAATGACTAACTAAATCAAGGGCACTTCAGTAAAGGGTGGCATTAACAGCTCCATCAGCTTCTCATGCATGACTCTATGTTCAGGTAACAGCAAGAAGGTCATTCAGGAGGAAAGAGCCCCTTTACAGCAGGCACTGTACAGCCTGGTGTGGTTTCCCTACACCTCTTCAAATCTGCAGTTCCAGAAAGACTGTAACAAAACAGAACAGTGAAACAAAACAAATTGGGGTGAAAAAATAGCCAATAAATTCAACTTTGTTAACTCTGAATGTAGAATTTCTGACAAAGGCTCAGATAAATTCACCTTCAAGATGTAACAGTGTCATATGCCTAAACACATCCCCCCCCTCCCCCAAACGGACAAAGTTCACTCTATCTACAGGACAGCAGTCAAGATTCACACCTTAGATGTATGGAATTATTAACAGTTAATTCATCAGCAGCTATAAAGGACTGATGGCTTTGTTGAAGTCAATAGCACTATGTTCATTAACTCCAACTGATAATCTGGCCCTTAGGGTTTGATTCAGACACAAATCTTTAATCAACTAAATGCCAACATGAGAAGGTGCAGAAGCATTAACAGACAGCCCATTGATTAGAACAGGCAGAAAGAGGTGATTTTTCCATATATGTTTAATAGCTACATTTTTTTATTGTTTTCAAATCCAACTCAGTCAGACCCAATATGACTCTTCAGAGGAAGCTACATAAACCAGAATCCCTGCCCTTTAATACAAAAGGACAATGCAGTGTAGCTGAGGAGTATGATGTGAATTATTATTCTCAATACACTGCAGTCTCATTACATTCCAGGGCAGTCATCCGAGTCGATTGCAATGCCCAGAGTGCTGGCAATTGCAGTCCAGGGGCTGGTTGAACTAAAAACCAAATAGGATGCTGAAGAATAGGTAAATGCAGATTCCCTCTGCCTTTTAGAGGGGAATTAAAGCCCTTAATTTTGTTTCCTGGTAAGAATCTCCTTGCTGAGCAATGCTGCTGTGCTCTGGTGCCCAAGGTTCTCCTGGAGTGCCCGCAGTTCAGGAATTTCTTTAGTTATATCAACCCTTAAGGTTAGGGAGCAGAACTAGAGATAAGACTTTGCAGAGGGAAGTCTAACTGAAAATGTAAAGTAGAGGTAGGATTAAGCCAAAAGGAAATCCATTCTCTACGATGCTCACATGTGATCCAAGGAAGAGTACCACATTAACATAACATCACACCTGGCCTGGAGAGAGCTGTTGCTTCTCAGGCAAAGACAAAATGCCAAGCAGAGCTGGCTGCTGGCCAGTTGCCAGACTATGTCCACCTTGCAAAGGGACAGCTTGGCCTCAAGACCAGCATGGAGGCAATTGGACATTTTCTCCAGTGGGCTTCCCACAACCTTGCCCTCTCTCAAAAAAAGCCATGGGCACCTCCTTTCCTAGTGATCCGGCCAGGAATGTAAGCTGACATTGAAGAGTAACCAAAGCATGAACTACTTGAGGGCAGCCTGGGCTGTACCTCATTCAGCTGTCTGCAGAGGACACACTGTGAGGTGTCCCCACACAGCATCAGAGATGAAGAGGTGCCACAGGCACCACTGAGACATGTCACTTGCTGTTGGTGATGCTACTACAGGTTTGTAAGGAAGGTGCTCAGGTAAATTGAAAGACAAGCATTGATTTACACATTGTTCCAAGGAAGCATCATTATTTATTGCATTTAATCAGCAGAGGTTCCCCATTCATTCACTTTCCAAGACTGTCATCCTCCACTTACTGGAGATCAGCCTGGAGGCCTTTGCTCCCTATTGAGCCCTGTGGGAGGTGAGCAAGCTCAGCTTCTGGAAGGAATTATTTTCTGTAAGATTGTGCTCTTTGAGACATGGAAAACCCCAGTGACAAGAAGGTCTTCTGCAGGTTTAATCATCAGAAATACTGGGGATTAGATTTGGGGTTTTTTTCCTTATAGATTTTTTCCCCCGTAAAGTCGTTAGGAGACTAATTAATGGGTGCTTATGGGTGCTTGATCAGAACAAAATAAATGGCCAAAGGACAATGTAGCACCGGGCTACACCCTTTTGTGGTCTCGGGGAGTTTTTCTCTCAGAGGGAAAAAAGAGCTACCGTGAGGTTTTGGGCTGGTAAAGGACAGGGGTGGGGGCAGCTTCGCTCTCTCGCTCTGGGCATCGGAGAGAGGACGGTCAGGCTGCTCTTGTTGCGGGAAGAGTTTTTTTCGCTGCCATCACCGGGCCCGTTCCTGAGGAAATCTCCCATCATCTCCTCGTGTGCCCAGGGACTCTGAGCTCTCCTCCTCCTGCCCTGCTGAGCTGAGCCGGCCCTGTTCCACTGTCACCGCTTTTCTTCGGCACCGCTTTGGATACGCTGTGTCCCTGCACTGCCCGGCCCTGCCAGGACATCCCTGCCCTTCCAGCTACCAACGTCGAGCTTTGGTACATCCCACCCACCAGCCCGGGATTTTCCGCCGTTCCAGCTTGGTGCTCTCAGTCCCAAGAGATCAGATTGACCCGGGCTTTATGAAACAAAAGCCCCCTCGAGGTTCCTGGTTCTGTTTACTATTAATGCTGTAGTTGTTGTTGTTTGTTTACCTTGTTGTACATACCAGTAAAGAGCTGTTATTCCTATCCCCATATCTTTGCCTGAGATCTCAAAGTTTTAATAATTCAGAGGGAGGGAGTTTGAATTTTCCATTCCAAAGGGAGGTCCTGCCCACCCTAGCAGATACCCGTCTTTTCTAACGAAGACAAGAAGGCACTGTCCTAGTCACCTGAACAGATTGTTTGTCTAATATATGCCATAAAAACACGTTAACTTATTTCTGCACCCAGCTGACTGAGCTGGAACTTACAGGTCTTGTGTGAAACACTCCCAAGTGATTTAGTTGAAGAATATTCCTGGTCTCTGCCACTGACACTATTTGATATTTAACATCACATCTAACAGCATTATCTCATACATTGCACCTTGTCCAGGCCATAAGCTGATGAACACCTGGTGGCAAACCTGAGCACTTCCCACATTGAAGGGAATAGGATTATAATGTTTCGGCTCAGTACAGAAGCTATAAAACGTCCTGCAGTTTGACAGCAGCATTTTCTGGCTTCCTTGCTATCAGCACATAGGAGAGAAAAATGTTTTCTTAGAATAGAGGAAGAAATGTCTGCACCCTCTGTTACAAGTGACATGGAAGCAAAGACTTTCTCTAAACATGGCAGGTAATTAGACAGAGAAGCCTCTCTCTCTCTCAGACATTAAGGGCAAGGCTTAGAAGATTGTTCTGGGTTGCATAAATCATGAGCTGAGACTTACCTACACAGTAGTCCCCAAGATTCCCTGATGTCCAATGGCTTCAGAATAGCCTACAATAAACGTGGCATCTAAGCAAGAGAGAGCTAAAATTGCCTCCACTATTGACAGGTTAGCTATTTTGAGAGGAATTCATTCAAAGTGACAGAGCCCTGAGACTAACCCCTCCATTGCTGGTTCAGCAGGCAGAGACAACACTGCTCACCAGAATGAGACATGCAAGAACTAAACCTTGGGCCAACACAGTTACCCTCTTTACTATAAATTGTAATGCAATGCAAGAGTCCTGCCAAGATCAGCTGTTTCCTCTAGATTTCTGTCAAGCTTTGACAGCTCATTAAAAGTTAGGAGGGGAAAAGGGTTTGATTTGCTTCACTTAGAAGCAAGGCATAGAGGCTTACCCTTTTGTGCAAACAATGAAGAAAAAATGACCTTCACTCTTCCCAGCTTTTCTATGCTGCACCATAGCTAACAGCAGGGGAGGACCCAGTTCTGAGCTCAATTATTGCCAAAAGTCTTTTAGAGCTTTAAAATTGATTCTCCAGTCAGATACTAATTTGCACTGCAAGAAAAGATTTAGAGCTACCTGCAGGTTTAAGGCATACAGCAGCATCGATTATGCTGAAAGCACCATTTCAGACAATCTTTGCAGTTTGGAGAGCTAAACCTCACATTTCCCCCAGCCAAATAGATTCCCCCCACAGACTCTTACAAGGGCAGTTCCACTGCAGGCCTTGCATGCCAAAGGCACAGAATGAGAAAGAGTTAAATATCCATGTGACACCACAGCTGGTGCTGCTGCTGCCAGGAACTGTCATGGTGTTTGTGTGCAGTGTGTTAGTGTGACATTAAAATCAATGTGTGCTCTGTATACCTGCAGGCAGTGCTTGGCCCCTAGTAAACAAGGCAGGCAGGGCTAGGATGAGAGCTACAAGACAGAGGACACACTAACTCTGCTCCATTTAAAAGAGATCCCATTTAAAATACGTCGCAACCCCATATAATTTGCCAAGAATATCTGAAATACCAGAGGGCCTTTTTGTTCCTCTGTTAGAGCTTTAATGCTAAAAAAAGTGCTGACAATACCTTTTTATACAGGAAAAATCTTTTGTGCCACATTTCTCCAATAATCTAGGAAGTTACTCAATCAATCTATATCTGCCTTTTCTATCTCTCGAACCTCAGTCAAAACATTCTTCTCCCACTAAAAACAATGCAAACAATCTACCAGGGATTTCTTACTTCCTTTTACAGCTGTGTCTCATGGCAAAAAAAACAAAACAAAACAAAACAAAACAAACCACCAAAAAAGGGGAGTGAAACAGTAAAACTTCTGGGGGAAAGAAAGCCTGGCCTTACAGAGTTTTGTGTGCCTCTCTGGGAAGTCCACACAGCTGAGCCACTTTGCACTCCCTGGGCTTCCCTGGCTGGTGGGGGCAGCACAGGCACAACTGCTTAGCTCTTAGTCCTTCTTTTCTTTGGACCTAACTTGTTCTTGGCTTGCAAAGCAAAACCATACATTCAGCCAAGCAACTCAAATTACCTTAGTCCTGTTCTGAGAAACAAAACCTCTCCCCGAAACTCCATCTTTTAATTGCTATGCATTAATAACACCATACACTCCGTGTAGCACAATATCCCACACCTGGGTCCATCCCCTCCTCTTGACAAAGTTTCATAACTCTTTGAACCAACCTTGAATAAAGGCATCACATAAGCAAGAACTCCATGTTGCACCTTACCTGCAGCATCCTGATCACCTCAGTTGTCCTGCAGCATAGACAGTCTTGTCTGGCAGCTTTCCCATCTCTCCTGAGGGGGATCTTTAACCCACTGTTATACCTAAGTCTCTGCTACAACTCACTGCATCTTCATCAGATGCCTTTAGGCTCCTGGTTCCTATCTCCTGCTGTTCACTGAGCTCAAGTAATGAAGAGCACTTGTGCCCCTGCTCTCTCCCCACCTGTCAGAGGCTCTACTGCCTCCTGACTTTAATGCACATCACCAATACACCTGGTATTTGCAAAGGTGAGGAAAGATAGGAGACTCCTTTCTCACTGTCCTTGCAAAGTTCAACCTACCAAGACCACTAATTAGAAACCAATCTTACAGGAAAGCTGCTCAGAGGCTTTTCATCTAAATGGATGTTTTTCTTTTAATGAGCTATAGCTCATTTTCATGCACATTACAGCACATTGGAAAAGATGTCAATCACTTGATTTTTGAAAGCCAAACAGAACTTTCCAACAGTGGTGAAATGCCTTTGCAAAAGATAGATCTGCCTGGAAAGGTGTGGAGCATCCTAGGAAAAGGATTTAAACCAGCCCATTCCTTTCTCCACAGACCTTTCTCTTTATTAGCCAAGCAAAGCTCTGCACCATGGTTTTCTTTCTAATTACACTTGTTTGTTGTACATGCTGCATTCTCAGGCAAGGAGACTGAAACCAGGCCTCTTTTTTCTCCTAGCATCAGGAAATGTAGGAGGTTCTGGGGGTTGGCTGGGCAGATGGCCTTTTAAGGAAATAGGTCACAGCACTGAAAGACTCAAATAATTTATTCAAGCAAAACTTGCCAAACAAGTTAAAGAAGTATGAAAGCTCTTCTTGAATGCCTCACAATAATAGGAAAGTGTGTGATCAAAGCAGACTGCCAGGGAAGAGCACTGTGTACATTGTGCCACTATATATTTGCTTGGATAAGTGGAAGAGACAAGTGTGCCCCAGTAGAGGGAGTATTCAATGAAGGTATTTTTCCATTTTCTATTTGAGCCTACACTGGAGACAGAAAGGACCAGCCGTGCTGAAGCTGGACACAACCTTCATATGTGTAGCTATTAAAAAAAAGCTGTATTTATGCCACACAGCTCTCCTTTTGTCAGGGGTAGGTTCTACAAAAGCTCCAGCTTCTAGTTCAGCAGAAATTAGGACCATTTAGGGACTGCCTTCAATTTTGGAGGCTCTCTCTACAGTGCCATCAATTAGCTTGTAGTAGTTATTCCAGCCTGTACATGAGCCAGACTGGAAAGAAAGTACCCAAATGAAATGACACAGATATTCTCCCTGAAAGCAAAGGAATGCACATAATGAGATGGTTACGCAGCTTTGTGCTTTTGGAAAGTGTGCCATCTCAGAGAAATATCCAGTGGAAAAAAAAAATAGGGCTGCTTTCTGCTCTACCTGTGCTACCAAAAGGGAACAGCCCAGAGAACCTGGCTTTGGCTATGCAAGGGCAGAGAGATGAGTGACAGATGGGGAAGAGGCTACTTATCCATATCCAGCCCAGGAAGGAGAAGCCATGTACTGACTGCGTAGTTTGCACTCAGTTTAGTGGTGCCAGGATATGTCCCCAAAGCACAGGAATGTATGTTAGGAAACACAGCTGCCAGTATCACTCATGGCAACGTCCAAAAAGTGAGGAGCAAACAAGAGTGAAAAACCAACCGCTTCACTCTACAGCTGTCCTTCATCATCAACTGAGGCAAGTGGGTGACTTTGGGAGGGGAGAGAGAGAGACACAGCACTGTCAGCTCCCAGGATAATAAAGCCCAAGATGACAGTGCAGAGGATAGTGCTTTCCAGAGAGCCTCAGCAACAGTGACTGCACTATTCTCTAAAATAAGATGAGTGCAGGAATGAGGTAGAGTCTGCCAGTGCATAAGCTGTACACAGGAAAGTTAGGGTGAATATCAGGAAGACCTTCCCAGCAGGGAAATCATGTAAGCATGCAGAACCATGTCAGTGAAGGCAAAGACATGAACCTGTAATAAAGGAAATTTCATGTAATGAACCAAAATTAGAGCATATTTTGCATTTGCCTTATGTAGTTTGTAGGACCCATTACAGGGGGCTTACTTAAACTGCTGCACAGATCTTCACTTTCTTAGCCAGCATTTCTCCTTTAAATAGCTGAAGAAGTCACATTGAGTGCAGGGAGATATTTGGATATGACCTGAGCAAGTGTCAGCCCTATTTATTTCCCTTTTTTTGTCTCCTGCAGCCAGAAGAAAAAGGAAAGCCTGTCCACCAGCCTCTGCCTACAGAGCAGGCACTCAAAGTGCCAAAAACCTAAGGGGAGCCCAGGAGTTCAAGTAGGGTGAGTAACCCAATGCATGGAGACATTATTTCCCCAGAGGCTTTTCCCTAGCTTAAGACTTACTAAACCTAAGCAATTTCTCCCATTAACTGGCAGCTCAGTAGCTGTCCTTGAAAAAGTAAGAGACACAAGAAGGGAAGAAACATGAGGAACTCCAAACTCCAGAAGCAGCAGCTTCATGGCTGGCCTCACCTCTGCAGGTTCCCAGGCAGACCTGGTCTCTCCTCCTCCTTGTGGCCAGGGTGACACAGTCCACAGTTCCTGGCTCAGCTCAGATGTGGGGGCTTTGCAGAACCTAGCAGACGTTCCTGCACACCAGCCATTCTCCACCAGGTGCTGAAGGAAAGGTGGGTGCCCAGTGGTTGTGCTCCAGCTGCCAGAGTGTTTTTCACCAGCCTGTGAGAAAAATGTCCTCAACTGCTCAGCTCACTTACGTCTTTCTGATGTTATGTAAGTGGATTGAGAGAAAAAACACTGCCATGAGCAGGTTTCTAATTAGGAAAAGAAATAAAAAGAATTATGGAATTAAGGCAAAACCCCAGCATGAATGACCCAAATCCCTTCCTTGTGCTGCAGTCCACAGCAGGCTATTAAAAAACTTTTTTAAAAAGAAAGTTAATTCATCATTAAGATGGCACAGCAAAGGCAAATTCTTTTGTGGGCTGGCACCTGCTCTCCCAGGCAGCTGATCCCACTTAATTTGTTTATTGTAAGTGCAAAGGACACTTTAGAAAGAGATGTGCTTTGTGACACAAGCATGCCTACAAACATTGAAATATGAGTAACAATGGGGCACACCACAGAATCTTAGAATCATCATGGTTGGAAGACACCTTTGAGATCATCAAGTCCAACCATTTACCCAGCACTATCATGGTAACTCCTAAACTGACACCCAGCACCACATCCAGATGCCTGTTGACCACCTCCAGGGATGGTGACTCCATCACTTCCCCAGCCAAGCTATTTCAGTGCCTGACCACCCTAACAGTGGGAAGTATTTTTCTGCTATCTAATCTGAATCTCCTGTGCCTCAGCTTAAAGCCATTTCCTCTGGTCCTCACACTGCAGGCACAGCAGAAAAGAGAAGCACCCACCTCACTACAGCCTCCTCTCAGGGAGTTGTAGAGAAGGATGAGGTGCCTCCTGAATCTCCTCCAGACAAAACAACCCAAGCCCCATCAGCTGCTGCTCGTAAGACGTAAGATGTGCTCTCTAGACCTTTCAGGTGCCTTCTTGCCTTTCTCTGGACATGCTCCAGCACCTCAATGGACATTTTAAAGTGAGGGGCCCAGAACTGAACACAGCGCTTAAGGCGCAGCCTCACCAGCACCGAGTTCAGGGGAGTGATCGCTTCCCTAGTCTTGCCAACCATCCATACAATCACCATTTCCTAATCTGCACTGGCAGGTTTCTGTTGTTTGTCTGTGGACTGTCATTTCTACCGAGAGTTGCCTACAATGAGTTACCTACTATCACACTGGATACAGGTGCCTCATCAACTGTGGCTTGCTTTGTGAACATTTCAAGCACCCACAGGTCTCCACGACCTGACCTTAACAGGAAATAGGAGCACCCTACACTTCTCACCAATGAGGTCGTATTTCTTTAAATAGTTGTAGATGTGTCTCAGCAGCAAATTTAAGTGCCTATATTTTAAAACATTGGTTAGCCAAACTAGTAATTTTATGGTTCTCATTGGAGTGAGTAATTTGAAATTTGCTGAGGAAATCTTTTCTCTCACAATATTGCCCTATTGTGAGTAGAAACACCTGCCACAGAGTGATTTTGATGACATTTGAATCCCTAAGGGCATGGTGGTTTCTCTAGCAGATGAAGTGAAGCAGATACCCTGGGATGTAGTGAGGTCATTTGGAAAGCTCACATCTTCAGTAAATCACCTGATGTTTCAACAAGAACACAGAGTTATTCTATTTTTGAAGGCACCATCTCCCTGAAACTGCCATGCTACATGACAAAGTCTGCATCAGCCAGAAAATGTGCATTGGTCATCATGGGTTTGACAGGATGGTAGCTTATTTTCTGCACTAGTCCTTTTTCTGCTGGGTCAGTCCCCTCAGGGTGAGGGATCTTTAGGATTTTTCCTTACTGCAGCAAGGCTACAAGGATGAAGTACAAAAGGGAGACCTCAGCTTTCCCGCCTACTAAGAGACCTTGACAAATGCAGTACTGAGCTGAATGAACCAAGCTGCCACAGGGAAGCACCCCACTCTGGCAGCTTGGGGACTAATGTTTGGCAGACACTGGCATGCAGGAACCTGAACCTTACGACAAGGAATGTAGCAGAACTCATTAATAAAATACCTTCAGCAATTGCCTAGAGGACTGGGCAATTAGTTGAAGCACCCTGAGAAGTACAAGGCACAAATAAAGAAACACGAACTATTTTTGTGAGTAGACTCCAGTTTAGGGTGAGCAGACAGAACATCACTGGTAGCAAAGACACCATGCAACTGCATTATCTCAGTCTGTTCTGCTCCTGTCCTCTCATCATAGCAAAGTGTGTGCCAAGGTGGGGTCCTCATGCCTTCTAGAAGACAGGTACATGGATATACCATATCTGTTACAGCAATGGGCTGAAATACTTCCATAATCTGTTGTCTTATGCTCTTTTGTACTATGAGACAAAGCTTCCCTTTTTTTGGGTTGGAAAATAGTTACTGTTCTGCTGATGCTCTCAGCTTTGTGTGTGGTGTGCAGGCACGCTGCCGGGTGGTGGTGACCATCTGACACCGCAGGGTTAAAATGCTGCCTTTTCCACCTGGGCTCAGGGGTGGCTGTGCTGGGTGAGCAATGTGCTGTTGTGTGGCAGGGGGCTGTTGAAAGGCTGAGTGAATTCCTGCAAAAGGGTGGAGCAGCAGCTGATGCAGAAGAGCCTGTGCTCGTGAGTGGCTGTGCAAAGGCAACTGCACTTACACAGAAGGAAGCAGACAGGTCTCTCCTCCGGCACAGGCAGCACATAGAAGCTTCCACCACCACGCTGAGCTTTGCAAGGTGCCAGATCTCAGGCCTGAATCCAGAAAGCCTGCTCTGACTTACACACATTCATAACTTCAGGCACAATGTTCACCCTTACTTTTCCCACGTCAGCCTACAAACCAGAGACCCAGAATAATTAAGACAGTGCTCATTTTATTGTACTCAGCATGGAAACCAGATGTAAAACAGGAAAACATTAAATTCCTAAGGGACTCCATCAGGTGGGTAACATTGCTTTAGTATCACTTAAAGACTTTTCACATGCAAACTTCTGTTGGTATGTCTCAAATGAATGCTGTGGTACACCTGACAGCCTAAGATTAGCTTTATTTTGTACAGTACATCACGTTCAATCAGTGTAACTATAAAATTAATAAAGCCACAATAATATTAGTTGTTGTTAGAAGACTCCAAGTTGGTTTTCTTCGGATGCTGGCTGACTCATGGCCATAGTTTTTTGAAATTAAAAGTTCAGATACACTCCCTACCTTTAATTCTGGGCAGAAACTCCCAATACTCTGCAGTGTCACTGAGACCTTTACTTCACAACTCAGAGTCAGCGATTTTATGTGCCACAAACACACAAATGGTTCTCCTTCATTTTATGGAAATTCCTCAGGGCAGTGTCTAAACTTGCTTCTGAGGTACTTGAAACTATTGATTGTGAACTGAGCTAAGGGAAGTGTCAGGAGGACCCTCCAGCGGACGGGTCACCTCTTATAGCAGAGCTGCTGAGAAGTATCTGAGAGACTGAGAGTTCTATTCTGCAGCAGACAACTGCTGGAGACTTTGCAGGCAGATTTGTCACTTACTTCTACTCCTAAGAGTGTCAATCTTAGAAAAAAGCTAACAAAAACTTAAGGTCTGATACTTCAAATGGCGATTATTTGACGTGATTCTGCTCCTAAAGAGATCAGATGTCTCCTATCACCCACAGTCTGCTTTTTAGAGACCAGAGAAAGACTTAAACTTGCCTTAAGGTTGTGGAAAATGCTAAGCCTCCAGCATTCAATCAGAAGGAAAAGGGAAAAAAAATCAGATTAGAGCATGAGTGATGCATGAGATCTGCACAAATGTACTTGCCTTTTAAACAGGGACACACACGCATAAGCTTACCCACATCAGAAGTTTTCCTAGTGGAAAAAAATATTTCCTCTCTGTGTGATTTGGCTCAGTAATAATGTCACTTTCCTTTAAAGAAGCCTGAATGATAAAAAGTAGGTTTCACTTTGCAAAATCATCTTTGCCAGGATTTGATGCAAAATCCACACTATAAACTCTAGAAAGGAAGAGCTACTCAGAAAAACACAAAGCAGAAAAAACAATAAATCTCAGAGTTAAAAAAAAAAATCAGTTTGGCTCAATTCAGCTGTAATACTTCAGTCTTCCTTTTAAACATCTACAGTGATTCAAGTGGGATAATTTGGGCCCCTAAGAGAATATTGAAGCCAGTTCAAGTTACAGGTCCTGACCTTCAGGTCACACCACAGCATCCAGTGGCACCAGAGATGTTTTGTAGTGTGCAGTATTTGGGTAAAGATCTACCTGCATGTCTTTGAGACAACTGAAAATACTGACCACTCATACAGGCATCACAGAGACAACAAAAAATAAACCAGCAGAGATTGGTTACTGAAACAGGGAGTTAGGGAAAAGGAGGGAAGAGTTTCCCTCAGACCACAGCCCTTAACTTTCAAAGCCCACAGAGTCTGACAATCAGTTGTCTGTCATTCAGAGCAGCCATTCCCACAAGCTGTGTGCAAAAGTGACTCTGTTGTGGTAACATTTTGTGTTAATTTTTAAAAGGTGTAGAAAGACAGACACAGAACAAGATCATGGAGGTAATAAGTTAATAAAATTTGTACTTTCATATAAACCTTGCATATAGTGAGCTAACTAATGAAACACTGGTATGGTACATTCCATGAAGTTTCCAAACTGAAAACCAGTGGCAGACAATTTGAATTCCTCATCAACACTGATTTTCCTTTGGATTTCCACTTCTAATTTTAACACTTAAACATAGTAATAAAACTCAAGAGAAAAGCTAATGCTATATTTAGAGCATATATTCAATTTTTTGAATACTTTCAATATACTTCTTCAAATGGTGCATTTTACAAGCTCTTATGTTTTAGTGGCAGTAATAAACAGTTTGACTGCTTACGGGTTTTGTTGAATCCTACTTAGATATATCTTCAAATACTAGCAAAATATACAGCCTTTGGAAATATTAATTTTCCTAAAAGACATAGGATGCCAACAAATAAAAAAATATGTGAGGTCAGAAAACAACAAAACAATCATAGGGCAAAACAGACATAGGGATGGGAATTCACTGTGAAGCACCTACACCAACTTTATTTCACTTTTCTTTTTGTCCCTCTCTCCCCGTTTCTCAGCAACTTCTTCTTCTGTATTTAAAAGAATGTTTTCTTCTCCTGAAATGGAGAACACAGATATTCCCCTTCTTGTCCTTTCAGCTCCTTCCCCACTTTTTTTTTTTTTCCAAACCAAGTCAGCAGAATAGAGGCAGAACTTCAGCACTTGTGTCCAAACAACTCAAAGCTGGCAGATCCCAACCAAGTGCACACAGATGGATATCACAGCTTCACAAAAAATCCAGGACTATATTGCAAATTGCCTGCAATGAGATGCTCCTTCAACTCAGGTATTGTACTGGCAACACTGAAACATGCTTATTCTCATCTTTGCTAGTGGAAAGCCCCATAAGTGAAACTAGAAGTAAATCTTCCATTCTTATTCACTGCTTTTATTAATGGTTCTTGCTACATGGGACTTCCTAGAAGATTCGACTGACAGGGAAGAGTTTCCTGACAATGAGTTTGTTTCTCAAAATCTCTCATCTTGCAAAAATATGAATTTAAGAATTACATCAACTGGTTAGGCTGCAACACAAGTTTGGGGTTTTTTTTCCTATAGATTTGCTCTTGGGAATGACAAAGTATTTTCTGTTCTGAACCCTCTTTTTGTTAGCCCAAATGGATTTCCTTTGTTGTTACCTATACAACTAATGCAATGTGATTCTGAGTCATTGGGCAGAGAAAAAGAATGGGCTGGTGGCGCATGGATCATCTCCCCCTACTCTCTGCCGTATCACTACTCCAAGCACATTTTCATTTTTGAAACAAAATGACACCAAGAACGGCCTTTCTTGGCTGCTACAAGCCCACTCAAATGTGTATGTGCTAATTGCTACCCCCAACGTGGTTGTTTTGCTGTTGGTGAAAGATGTGTCATCAGTGAGGATTCATATTGTCACCTGGACATTGTATGCAGGAGAAAGCACTAATCACCAGTGTTAAACTAGCAGACTGCCTACAGTCTTCCCTAGCAAGGCACAGCCAAAACCTAAAATATTTTCCATGAGATGTGCTGGTGATTATTGACTTATTTTTAAAATATCTGTTGGCTTTTGGCACTTTATTGCTTGGCTTCCAATGTCTGCAGGACTTCTGCAGCCACCAGACAGTGCCATGGACAATTTGCATCTTTGCACTCATATTTGCCCAGAACACAGGCTGAGCACTACGTGTTGTTTCACTTATGCCCGTGCAGTTGTTCAGGTGCATCCACTCAGTAACCTGTCCATCGGCGCTTTGTAGTACAAATGCACCGGTGAGATTTTCCTAGAAGAAAGGTCATTTACTGTGGGGAAGGGAAGGTGGACCAGCTACTGAAGACTCACAGCTGAAAGAAGCTGCAAGGAACCAGGGGAGATCTCTCATTCCTTGCAAAGAAGCAGTTAAGTCCAGAGCTGCCTCAGCATCCTGCTCATTCATTACCAAGCCTAGTTTGGTCTCCATAAAGCAACTCATACCCATATCGTAGAAATATTTTTGCAGAGCTGAAGCTAAAGGATAAAATTAATGGAAATCAGTGAATGAGTTATAGCTCATAGTTTATTCTCCTCCGGAAGAAAAATTAGGACAATCCATTGGTATATTCAGACTGAGCATATTTGTAAAGGGACAGTTCAGAGTAAGCTGGCCCACAGCTACAGCAAGGGGAACGCAGAGGGGGATGCGAGCTGAGCCAACTGACACGGCTCCACATGAAGACAGGCTGGGCAACAGCTAGCAAGGGAAGGGCAGAAGGGAGGCAAAAGGAGCAGCACAGAGCCTTGGACCTGGACAGGACACAGCAAAAACTGCAGACAACTCAGGGAACCTTGTCAGGGCTGACACAGACACAATGTGGGAAGAGACACTGAACTCAACTAACCTGACCTAATGATACTGTCAATATTAATCCCACACAAAATTTCACATGAAACTCACATCTCCGACACTGCTAGGAAGGGGGTTGAAATAGCAGTACTAACAGAAAAAAGGTTGGAGACTTGCCTCCTGGTAGGCAGAGGTGGGAAGATGCTCTCTAATGTGGTGTTTCAGAATTAAAAACTCAGCACCACAAGTAGGAGAGGACTTGAAATAACACACAGAAACTGAACAAGGACAAGACATAATGCCCCCTGGTAAATATCTGAGGAAAACTAGGAGTCAATTCAGTACTATGGTTAGGGGCAACACTTTTCATTGCACTGGGTTAACATGTTGTATCTAACAGTATTTTACTTTCCTGCTGGGGAAAAGTTGCCCCCAAACAGCTACTATGAAGGCTTGGCAGTTGATATACTCCAGAAGTCTGGCCTCCTAAATAACTGGGGGCCACTTCAGGTTCACTTCACAGAAAAAAAGGAAAAGAAAAAAGATATTAATACTCATTTACATGGTGTAAACCTGTAAGATTTAAAGTAAGCTGTAAGACTAAGATCTACAGAGTAAGTCAGGTATGTGGTACTATAGACAGAAATAAATTATCATAATGAAAAATCTTTAATGGACTAAAAGTATCTCCTATTTAAGTCTAATACTCTGCAGGATTACAATATCCAAATCATCAGTGCTTTGCAGGATTAATAAATAAATTTTCTACAAACTGCAAGAGTTCCCCAGCTTCCCATAATGAACTCTAGTAGACAAAATACAAAGCTACTGGGAAACACAATTCCCAAGTTGAAAAATATTATTGAGAAATGAGACCAACATATATTTGAGACATTATTGTATATCATACTTCTGGAGAAACAGTCACTAAGCTACCTTTTATTAGCAGTTTCTACAACTAAGTTCAGAAATATAGCAAAGATTGTCTCAAGATTTCAGTACTGCTGCAAATTTTTCAAGTTAACAGTATAATGGTTCATAATATAGAGTGTTAGGTAAAACAAAGTAACACCAGCTAAATAAATGGTATTTGGGTTATGAAAGGCAGCAAGAAAAGCACCAAAATACTGAAAAAAACGGTAGAGTTGGCTAAGGACTTAGAAGGGGAAAAAAAATAGAGGCTAATGGACGCCAATGCACAGGAAAGCCTGCTGCTATGGGAAAAAATTACTGTGCATCTCTGGAGAGAGAAGAAAGATCCACATCACTTTCAAGAGTGATTTAGAAAAGAAGTGCTCAGCGCTGTGGGAGGCCGGGAGCAGGGACTGCCCACCTTGCTTGAGGAGGCAGAATTGCTCCCTGCTTCTTAAAGACTTGGCAGGAGCACCACAGTAGGGGCGGGCACCATCCTGCTGGATGCAGGTCCATCCTGTGGATGCGCTCTCCTGTGCCTCAACAGCTTATACCTTAAGAGTGGCCACTGCAGGGGACACAATGCACCTCTCTCAACTCCCCTTCTGGCCATCAACATCCCACTGATTTAGCTTCTCCCAAAGAGAGAATCCTTCAGTCTTGATCCTCATTCTTTGCCTGGTTCTCCATTTCAACAGGAGGGGAAGACCAGGCTTCCTGGGGCTCACCTGAGAACAGTGGCCCACAGTATTAACAGAAGTGAGGCTGCTCAGTGATCCATGTCCATAGCCTGTTCACGGACTTGCCTCTGCATGAGTAACTTACAAACCAGGAAAGTTGTCTTGTGTTAGGTCTTTACAGCTGTTGAACCTTAATTCCACCTCCCTCAGCTTCCCTCAGTCCACTCCTTTGAGTAAGACCTCATAATGCACATAAATAAATTCCCGTAATTCTGACAATCCCTCTGCTTCCGGCTTTATCAGAAGGTGCTGCTCTCCCTGCAGCAAGGTGTCGACTGAAATTTGTGCTTTTGCTAAGTGCCTAGCTTTTCATCTGACAACAGTCAAGGTCAGGGCATAAGGTGGAAATACACCAGCTGTGACAATAGTAATGGCAGGATGGAGCATGTGGCTAGTCAGAAAACAAAGGGGGATCATTTTCCACTGCTGCATCACAAACCCAACTACACACCAAACAGCAGGACTTGAGGTGAGGGATTCTCTCCACCACTGCAGGTATTTTGGCACCCCTGCAAACCATGTCAGTCCAACACAGAAGAGGGAGCAGGTCGGACACAGCAATTAGGACGCCTAAAATTCTGCAGCATGGACTGGAACATGTTGTGCTGCCTCCCTTTCAGTTTTTTATTTGAGGATGTATCTGAGGAAATGGATTTCCGGGTCTGACTGTTTTGGGCCCGGATCAGTTTCTCGTGTTCCCGTATTTGTCTCTGTAAGTGGTTCTGGATGGCAATTCCCAGGGATTCTGGATCAAGGGAAGCACCATAAACCTCCCACGTCATTCCTTGCTCATCCCAAACAACATCCCTGACGTGTTTCGACTGCTTCACCTGTACTTTCGCCTCCATGGCTGGAGTGGAGTGCTTTTTGTTCTCCCCCAGGTTCTGCACAGCCTGAGAGGAAGCAGGAATCTCTGCAGTGTGGAGGTCGTGCCTGGACTCCCTGGCCCGGAGGCCCTGTTGCTGGGGAACTGCAGATGCTGCCACGGGCAGGGCAAGACTTGCAGAACTCACACTCAACTCGGGCGTCAGTCCTGCCTGCCGGTTCTGGCCACCAGCCATCTGAGACTGGCCGCTGTCTCTGTGGCCTCTGCTCTCCTTCTCACCTGCATCCTGTGAGCATGCCTTTGCATGGACAGCAGCAGGCTGGCTGCTAACATTCAGCCCTCCTTTAGCATCAAGAACCACCAAGTTTTCTTCCTTTGATTTTACCACAGATTGATTAGGACTGGCTTGCCCTTGACTCGCACCCTTGCTTTGCACAGGCTTTTGGTCAGAGCTGCCCAGGACCTCCTTCTGCTTGACTTCACTGTCCTTTCCAGAGAGTAAAGGTGACTGGCTGCTTCCTGCATGAGGGACGAGATCTCGCACGTTTTTCTGGGGTCCTGGGACAGCATCAGTGGAAGTGGTGCTTGGCTCAGCAGCAACAGTCCCAGACTGTGATGGAGTTTGATTACTGGAGTCAACTCCAAGCTGCTCAGCCGGGATGGGCTTTGGTGGGACTGGAGTATCCTTTGGCAGCTGAGCAGTGTCCTTGACATCACGGGCTGCACTGATCATTTCAGCATTACCCACAGATGTTCCTTGGGAGGTAACAGCTGCAGGGGAGCAGGGGAGAACAGGTCTCACATTATCTGCTGATACTGGAGATGCCACGTCAGATGAGACCCTGGGCTGTTTGACAGGCTGGGTTTTGGCTGAAGCAGTCACAGCCACAACAGTCAATTTTGATGTGATACCAGGAGAACATGGCAACTTTTGTTGTGAGGATGAACTGTCAGTAAGCGCAGCTTGGCTCAGCCCCATACCTCCTTGGTAAATTACGTGCAGTTCTTCCTTCTCCTCTGGAGAAGGATTCCCTTTTAAGAAGGCAGCAAAGATGCTGGGACTGGTGGAAGCTGATTTGCTCTCCACAGTAGCCACGGCCTGAACCTCAGCATCCCGCCATGTCCTGCTTGCAGCTTCCTGAGTAAAAGGGCTGCTCTCTGGCTGAGCTGTCATTGTACCCGTTTCTCTGAATTTGGTGAGCTGGGTGGGGTTTGGACTCCCAGGTGTGGGGTCCAGGTTGTGTGGACTCCCGTGGCCAGACTGGGCTGGTGCCTCACTGCTCTGCACTGCTTCAGTTTTACCGGGGGAATGCAACTGCACTGTGTCTGCAGTCCCACATTTTGCCTCCAGACTGGTCTGCAGGTCTCTCCCCGGGTCAGCTTCAGTTTGCCTCGCTGGTAAGGCTGACTGACACACAGTGGAACCATTTTTTTCTGCTGCCCTATCTTTTTCCCCCCTTTGCAGAAGGTTTGCCTGAGAAGTATGACAGAATTGATTAACCCCAACAGGATCACTCGGGGAAGAATAATTTAACACTTCAAGCGCTGGCTGATCATCAGTTCCCTGAGGTTTCAAGGCAGAGTCATCTATCTGTGTCAGGGAGCTCGTTTTGGCCTGGCTGCCTTGCACAAACTGCCGGGAGCTCTGGGGGGCTGGCATCATCTCTGGCCCCTGCCCTACCAAGAGGGCTCCTGCTGCAGCAAGGGCTGGTGCTGCCGGTGCCTGGATGCCTGCTGGCTGGGAACAACCAGCAGGCTTTACATCTGCAGGATACCCTTCTGCAGTTGTGCTGGCCAGCCTGGGAGAAGAGGTTTCCTGCTGGCTGTCATCATCTGTGTGGCGCTGCTCACACCTCTGTGTGCTGGCAGCACCTGTGCAGTTCAGGTTGAACAAGCAAACCCCAGCTGAGCTGGACGGTGCACACGGGAAGCCATTGCTGGTCCTCTCGCCACTGGGGGGTTGGGGCTGGTGCTTAGCAGGCTGCAGGTGCTCCTCCTCAGCAGAAGTTGAGGCCAGGGAAAGCTTGGCAGATCTCAGAGGATCTGGTACAGTCCCCATGGACAGTCTTCAAGATGTTCTTTGTCCTCAGCTTCTCCTTGGAGTTTTCTTGCTGGGCAGGCTGTCAATGACAGGTTTCCTGTGAAGCTAATCTGTTAATGAAACAAACACAGTGTTAGCAGCAGTCAGATTTAAGAAAAAGTACCCAGAACTAATTGATTTTACAGTGTGAAGAGAAATACTTGCAGGCAGGGGGGAAAGTGAAGCACCCAATTCTGCCCGAAAGTCACAAAAAAGACACAGATTTCAAGGATCTCCCAATTCTAAGGTTTGGATGGATTAAACAATACTTGGGACAAAGCAACAACAGCTCCTGTTGTTGATACATTAAGGAAAACATTGACATGCCAAGAGGGAGGAGGAAAAAAAAGAAATATGAAATGAAAGAAGAGGTATAGACTTTGTGTGGAAGTTTGAGTCACAAAATAAAATCCCTGTGATAATAATCTCTAGCAAGCCACCAGTGGAAGAAAATGCCTACGTAAAGAACAGATCCCTAGGTCTGATTGGATTCCACATCTTCAGTGAGCACCAGTTCCCCCTTCTTCTCAAGGATAGCCTTTCTAGCTCCACTACCAACAAGGACAGGGTCACAGAGGGCAACAGGTTAATTCAGACTAATGTGGATGAACCCAAACCTCACTGGTAAAAGGAATAGGGAGAGATCACAACCTGCTGGGTGATGCAGAGAGAAACCAAGAGGAGATACTGCACATCAGGGTTGTGCACATACTTACTGCTGTCACATTTAGATCCTTTGAAATAATTACTAGGAAGCCAGCTTGATTAACAAATGGGGATACAGATGACCTAGAAATCCACTTACAAGTAGGTGGTATGAAACTGAAAGGGGAACATTGCAGCAGCGCAGAACAGGAGGGGTTCAGGGATTTTAAGCAGGTAGAACAGAGTTATCCAGGTTGGAATCATGCCCAGACTGCAGAGAAACTATCCCTTCAAACAGGAGGTGATCTCCAGAGGTGCTTGTTGGCTTTCCAAAGGGCTTAGCAATGCCCAGCCTGGACACTGCTAGAGATCAAGGATGGGATCCATGTCAGCAGAGTGGTGGTGGCTAGTGATAAAATCCCACCCCACTCTTCTTTTAAACTGCAGGCTATCTGTGCTTGTTGAAAAAGCTTTCACTGGCTTATGCTTCCAGTAAAACACAGGTATGAGACCTGGGAGACACCCAAGTTTTGTTAACCTGATGATAAGAACATTGCTGTACCTATTTGTGCGCCCCTATCTCTGCAGGCACACAGTAGGATTTCCCTTGCTACATTCCTAGGGAGATGCTGCTGGAAGCAGTGGAGCAATCACTCAGCTGTTCCAGATTGTCCCTACCCACTAGCAAAATGAACAAAAGATCTCTCCAGAAAAATCTCAACCCTCCTTTTCTCAGCCTGCATGGCAGTGGTATAACTTCCTCAGTTTCTGTAAAATCCGTCCCATATTTCACCATCTTAAGATACTCTAAAAGAGCAACAGGAGAAAAATGCTCAATGAAGGAAAATTTTAAAAAATACAGCCAGTCTATTTTTTCTAAGAAAAGGAAAGTGCTGCAACTTATTACTTATTCATTAAGCTTTCTGTCTTCCAGGTATTAAAAATTTATTACTTTTATACTGCCTCTTTGGGCTCTGTCGAACCATAGAGATATAGTCTGCTGGGTTAAGCCAGCCGTGACAAATTGTAATCCTGCCCCTGAAGGATCCCAAGTTCCTCAGCTGCACTCTGTGACAGCAGCCCAGCATCACCCCACAACGGCTTTCCAGGAGGGCTGGAAAGGATTGCCAAGCTCTCTGAGGAGTACTGAGAGTATGTAAACCAGTCTGCAAATCAATGGAAGTTTGTGGCTGCCCATAACATGTCTTGCCTTCATTTTGTTCTCACTTTAAGGACAGCCAGTATAGTCCGGAAGGAAGGACAGGTGTTCCATGTTCACCCTGTTGTGCTATGAACATCTAAGGGCTGTGAGGAGAGGAGCAGATGGCTTTGGGTATCCACTGGACTAAATTCTTTTACTCTCTTTTTTCCTTTTCCAAATATCGATGCAAACCAAACCAGTACATACAACTGGGCAAGTCAGATATCTTTTTTCCTTATTTTTTAGATCCAGAGTTTAAGAAAAATTAAGCAAATAATGGAACAAAATCAATCCCCATTTTTAGGATGAGATGTACTACTCAGCAAACAGTGTCAGAAGAAATAAAGATTTCAGAGAAAATCTATTTGGCTCTTCATTAAACAAAACCTGGGCAAGGCAATCTGCATACTGGAGCATTATCTTATAACCCATACCCATTCAACAGGGCAGTGATTCCTAATTTTTCAATTAAATTAATTAGTTCTGGTCTGAATTCTGCGTGAATTCTCCCCATCTGTTTAGTGGCTTTTCACGAGAATCATCTGAAACACACAGTTGAATGTCTGCTTCATATGGTAATTAAAAGAGATTTTGCTACCAGTCCTTGACACACAACATCAACAGAAAAAATTCTGCCCCAGAAAACCCACCTGGACCTGTTCTTTGATGTCGGACAACTGAGCATAGTCCAGACATTTTGCTTGACCCTTGAATATGGGTTGGGGGACAGATCTTTCTTCTGCCTGGCATGACTCTGTCAATGAGTTAGTTTATAAGAGTAAGGTTTCTATGAAGACTTTGTTGTCAAAGTCATGGGAACTATTTTCTAGACTGTCACTAAACCATCCTAATGACAGGAGCCAAAGGCACTGAAGTGGCGTAAATAAGCATGGTAACTTAAGAATTAAAAAAATTAGAAAAAACCCCAAAGTCTTATGAAAGAAAGCAGCAAGGAGGCCCTACAGATTACAGAATTGAAAAGGCATTTTTATTAATGGAATCTCAATTATGATTATTGTCTCATTTTTATTATTTGAGTCCTGTTATATAGGAATGAAGAACAATGTTGGGGCCTGTGGGCAACACTACTCAACTGCCAAGACAGTGAGGATTCAAACAAACAAACAACATTGCCTGCAAGCAAATACTTAGGAAAAACAGACATACAAAACTCAGTAGAAGGCCAAAAAACTTGTCAAAACAAATCAAGATTGCTGATGAATTTTTCAAGACTTGTATGCCAGACCTGAAGCAATCATCCAAAGTTTTCTCTTAACAGGAGGTGAAATTAGTATCTTTACAAAGGTCAAAATCAATTTTTAGTAATAAGAACAGATTTGCTACACCAACAGAGTTCTCCTTATCCTTATTCTCACAGACCAAATTAGCCTGCCTCTGTCAATCTCATCTCAACAAAGAATTATTCTGGACCTTTAGCAACAAGACGTTTCTAACTTTGGCAAAGTCTGTGTTTGGCTTAAATGGTCTGGGAGGGTCCCTTTGTGGCCAGCAGACCTTCATGGACTCTTGTAACTGAGCAGATCTTTTTCATGTGCTGTTAAAAAAAAACCGCAAAAAAACAAATCCCAAGAAGTTTCCAGGCAATTCAATGCTGACAATGTAAAGAAAACACCTATTTATTTCAGTAATACCCAACCCCCAATAAAACAACTCTGCAATTTTTACTCTTGCTGCTTATGAGAAAGTCAACAAAACCAGAAAACCTGCATGTTTCATAATACAAACCAATAAATTTTCTGGAAATTCCTACATAAGATTCTGCCCTCCGTTCCTTCTGGATGAAATCTGAAGATCTGCAAATGCATAAATAAGTCTTCCAGCATCTCCACCTACCCTCAAACATAAAAACAACTAAAAAGCAAATCCCAAATGAATCAAGCACCCCTTTCCCAATTCCAGATTCTCATCACCTTTCCATTCCTTGAGTCCCACATTCTTTGAGCCTTCTCTTGAACCTTGTCTCTGCAAACAGGAGAGCTGAACACTTGCTCTTAATAGCTCTAATCATACAAGATCTCTCAGATCATCACAAAAATCATTATATAGCCATATTGGTTAAGAGCAGAGATAAACATATGCTGAAGTGGGAATTCAGTCTCTGTTCTCATTTTCTGATCTGAGTAAAAAGACAATGGCTCACCTGAACTCATATTAGACTACTAAATATATAGAAAATAAAATGCATTTCTTTAAATTTTAAATATACAAATGCACTTGCATCCTTCTAATTCTGCAGCCAGTGGGTTTTTTACCATCTTTTCAATGTCAAAGGGTGTTTATTATTCTGGTTTTTGTGAAAAATTTACTTTATGGGTTATTTTTGCCTAAATGTCTCTGGGATCAAAAAGACTGACACTACAAATGACAGACAATACAAAACAAGGACACATTCATTAAAGTACGTAAGATATTGCCTGAAGTGGTAAGATCCAAGACGCAGAGCTTCCACCTTTCGGTGTGTTTTGGGATGCTGACAGGAGACAAATTATTCACTGCGATGACAGGGAGGGAAGAAGTGGTGGGGATGCCCACAGATACCTTGCATACCTGTGATTCCCACCAGAGATGGGGCATTTCAAGCAGAGGGTTCCCCAAGCCCCAGTTCTTCTTCTACACCTCCGGAATGTGCATGTTATTGCAGGTCAGACCTGCAGACAAGGCAGGAACCTGTGCCAGAGACAGGCAGAGAGCTGCACAGCAGAAGCAACACGTTCAGCATCACAGGGCTGCAGCATCTTCTGTGTATACATTGAGCAAAGTGGATGATTGTACACACTCCACAACACTAAATCAGCTGGAACCACCAACTGAGCCTCATAAACAGCCCTGAGGAGAAACCAGATCCAGCCAGGACTCTTCACCAGACCTCAGAGCTCTTCCTCCTGGATGCAGAAATACAACCAGCAATGTCTATCAGGTCTGCTCAGAAAGGTGTCATGATACAATGAAAAATGGAAACGATGGAGGTAAAAATGGGAAATAAATCCAAACACAAAAACAGGGGCTAAGAGCTCATCTTTTCTTTGTAACGGTAGTAAACAGAGGAAAATCATGTGAAAATCAAGGGCAAGATGCACTACCATTTTCAGCCAAAAGGAGATGGCTGCCAATCAGCCTGACACCTACTGAAGATTTATCTAGCAATAGTTGTACATGCTGAAAAAATGCATTTTTCTGACTGTTGTCTCCTCCCATCTTGCATCTCTCTGCCAGGTATAGAGGTTAACTCTGCAAAGTGCAGAGCATGGGAACTCCACTTTGGAAGGACAAAGCTCAGCTTAACCTGCGGCCCAAAACCTACAGATGAGAAAATGTGTAAAGCCAGTCCTGCAAATGGTACACTAGCCTCTGGGACTAATACAAAGCAAAGCAAACTACTTTGCACCTTCCTTCATGTCTGTCAGCTTCTGGCCAATCTTAAGTACATCCTGCCAAGAGCCCTGAGCAGGACCTTGCCCCAACATTTCAAAGGAGTCCAGGAACACATGGGCACCTCAGCAGTCGCTCAAGGACAGAAGTGTGAGGATATCTGCAATTGTCTTTTAATAGGCAGGCACAGAGAATAAAAACTGTGTGGTGATCAAGCATGATTCAGCTCTACTGTCCTGCTGGCAGTTACCCTACAATTAGAAAATGTCCATCTAAGAGGAAATACAGCTCTACTCCAAGACAGGATGTTCCAGCCTGTATCCCATCTGTTCCCTGTGGGCAGCACCCATCTTGCCCTGGCCACAAGACAAGGAGCAACCCCTACATCCAGCTCTGGCACCTGTTGATAAGGCCCTGGTGGGAACCTGTGCACTATTAGCAATGCCACAATGCAACTCAACCCCAAAAGCTGGGCTGCCCCTGCTGAAAATGTCACTGTCCTCTGGCCATGGCCAAAGCAACAGGCTGCTGCGTGCTGAGGATGTGCTGCAAGAGCATCTTGTTTATGTGGGAGTAAGAATCAAGTGGTCATGGATTTACAGGTGCAACATGGTTTATCGAAATTATTCCCCATTTCCAGAAAGAAAATGGGTTTGCCTTGCACTCCAACACTTTAAAGCAAGAAAAAACAGTATTTAGAAGTGATAGAAAATACAGTATCGAGAAGATTACTCAAAGACAACATTTGAAAAGGTGATTGAAATTTCTGGATTAAATTAGGAATTGTGGTATCATCTGCTGCCATTGAAGTTTTGAGCCTTCAAAGTTCACCCCTTTCTCACAGATTAAAAGCCTTTTCCAGGAGAAGCTCAGATCCTCATGTCATTGCAGTCTCTAGAATCTCTCCAAAGAGCCTCACACATCATCAGAGGAGGGTGGCATGGGCAAGAACAACAGGAGGGCTGAACATCCATCACCTCCACACTTTTTTTCTCATATCCTGCCCTCTACTTCCCCACTCAGCTCACCCTCCCAACCATGCTCCTGTTGCAGACAGGGGCCTTGGGCAGCAACAGGAGCTACAAAGACAGGCTCTCTCCCTGCACACCTCCCCCCAGAACTACAGCACCCAATAGAAAGGCTTTCTTTAGTGGGCATGAAAGCATGCAAAAGCCCCTGCTGAATGCTGGGCTTGCTGCAGAACATCTCTAAGAGTCTTTCTCCTCCAAGGTGAAAGGGAAGGATAAATGGCTTTATGAAAACAGCTAAATCAAACGACAACTACACCAACTGGCAGCCAGCTGTAACAGTTGCATAAGCTACAGCGATATTCCTACCTCATATCCTGGGCCACCCTGGAGGGGAGGCAACATGTGGGTAAAACCCACAAGGATATACCTTTTTTGTTTAATTGCATGTTGTTATGTTTAGCTTCATTATTTATCAGCAGCTTTTTCTTATTCCAGTGTCTGACCCTGGAAGTAATTTTTAAGGAAAGGTAGCCTGATCAAAGGTAAGCCGTATTTCAGGAGGAAGTCTGTGTGCACACTCCTGACACATGCACGTGAGAGGAAACCAGCAACCTGCTGTCCACAATCAGGCAGATGACTCCACATAGCTCACTGCCACTGCTTATTTTTCTTCAGCTTACTATTGCGTACAAACAAGACATGGTTTTTGAGGAATGTGAACAGGAGGGTCATATGGACCTCTCAAACACCACTTTTGTATTTGGTGTTGAAAGCAATAGAATTTCTAATGACCAGTGGGAATTCCACTCCATACCTATCCTGCTGTCTTTCTGATAAAAGCATGCTGAAATCTAACCCCTCATTAACACATATGATGCAGCTGACTGCATTTGAATGTTGACAGCTGACAAACAAAAGCCCTTCACGAGCTTTTTGTGAGAGCAGTTTAGCAGTACCAACAATAAATACCTTTTTCTTACACAGCAATGCTATATGACTTCATAAAGCAGAGTGATCATCTTTAGGGATGAATGCATAATTCACGGCTTGTTGTCCGTGCAATTCTTGCAATTCTTTGTTGCCCAGACAACTTGCAATAACCAGGATGATGTGGTTTACATGGACATCCATCCACTGGAAGCTGGACTAAGACCAAAATCATATTTTTGTGGTCAGAAAAACATAACCACTGCTGCGTAGGTGTGTCTTGGAAAGGGTGGCTCTAGGGACAAAGGCTGTTATGTACTTCTAACATGCTTTCAGGTCCTCAAAAGGAAGTTTCCTGAATTTCATTATGACTTCCTTAAGAGTATTCCTCACCCCTCGTGCCCTGAATACAAACATTCATCTTGTGGATGAAGCACCCACAGAAGCAGAGTTACCACCCTAGCCAATGAGGCCTGATTTGCTGCTGAATAACCAGATTATCAGTGCCCAGAGAAATGTATTGTAGCAGCACTTCTTATTTTATAACCAACCTTTCAAGCAAAGAAATTCTTTCTTGGAAGAGCTGACAGCGGTATCAATGTCTTTTGCGTAAGGTGAAACCCAAAAATGATAACGTCTAACTCTCATGCACAGTCTGAAAAAATTAAGTTCTCCTCATATATCATATTATTTTAATGAAGATGCCGGGCTCAGTATTAGAGAGGGGAATAGATCTTTACATAACAGGCACCTGGCAAGGGACATATCCATTGTCATTTACAGGCGTTATCCTAACGGAAAAGAGCTACTCCAAATGGCATGTAATTAGAGAAGAAGGATGCAGTGCCTACCCAGTCATTACTGTAACAGAAATTTGCTGTACCGTGTGATTAACCTAAGAAAGTCATGATGATGATCTCACCATGTCTGCTCTTGCCCACTGGCTATCACAAAACACAACTCATGTGAATAGAGAGGCCGGCAGCTGAANTTAAACCCAACAGTTAAAAATATCTTGCCTTCTTCCTGCTGCCACCTCAGCAGTTGCTTCCTGTTTTTTTTCACGTTGTCACTTTGCAATACTGCTGGCTGTCACTGACAGTAAGAGCAGCAAAAAGAACAAAATAATCTCCTTAGCAAACCGCCTCCTGCCAAACACCTTCTCAAAAAACCCACAAGAGGAAGTGCCATGTGCTGGGCCACTTTTTGTCTGATGTATTAAAGCTCTGCAAGAAACCAAATGGCTGCAGGTTGGAGGTCTTCGTGTTCAGGGATAAAATATGAGCAATTCTGTGGTATCTTTACAATGCTGGTAAATGCTCTTTTGAGGGCAATGATTCAAACCTGTGTGTCCAGCTAAGGACTCTAAGCTGCTCACCTCAGTCACTCAAGCTTATGATGTGACTGTAGTGAGACCATTAGATGAAAAACTGACATCTCAGCCTCTTCTTTTTCTTTACTTGAGGCTATATGCTTTACTGTGTTGAACGACCCTAGTGGAACTGGACCACACCAGTGGTCCAGTTCGTTATTTGTTTAACTGATGAAGAACCGAACATGGGATGCAGGGGAACCAACACTTGTCATGTACTGCAGTGAGACCACTGTTCTTTATAACCAGAAATGATGGAACAGCCTAACAGCAGACAAAGCACTATAGGTGGGTGATGGCTTCCAGTCACTTGGCTCTAATGAAGGCCAATGCTAGATGGGAAAAAGGTGGTAAAATATTACAACTATAAACTACACCAGGATTTCTTTGGTTTCCAGCCAGAACTGACAGACACATATGAGTAACCTCCCAGATGACAGTGACTGCCACTGTGGCAGAGCTGATCAGGGAAAATTGAGAGAAACTGACTGTTCTGGCTCTTGGCTTGAGCAAAAGGCAATACTGGCACTGATACCAACTCAGCATTGCTAATAATCAGTTCCCAAACATCACTAACTTTGGGTCCTGAAATTCACTCTGTAGCCAGAGAGTTCTTTGGGACAAAGAGAGACTCTTAAGTCTTCTCCATCCTGCACTTAGATGTGCTTGAAAAAAGAGACTGCAAAGCTTCCTCCAGGTGAAGCAGCCAACTCAGTCACCAAGTCATTTTCTCAACACCTCCATCTTCCTACAGCAAAGAAAAACACCAACAGCTGTGCTGTATGGTGGCTTATTTTAGGAAAAACTCATTATTTGCAGTCTATTCCACAGGTGTTTGATGGCAATAGCTTTTTAAAGTTGCCCTTGCAGGGAGCCCAGGGGTGTAAAAATCTCTCATGCTAACAATTGCAGGAACTATCCTCACTTCTGTTAGAATTGTTTCCTAACAATGGCTTATACAAAACATGTATTTTTATCCCTACATTTAATGTGCTTCTATCCTTCTAGCCCCAAGAAGGGGGGCTAAGGTATCCAACTGTCTGCAGCATTTTATACTGCGATTCAACTATGATTTTCACAGGCTTAAGAATAATTACATTCTCTGCTTCTGAATTCTTAAAATCTCAGTGCTCTTAAAACAAATCCTTATTTAGTGTCTGACCTGGTAAGTCCCATCTGTGCTGGAACCAAACTAAGCCCAGTACCACTTCCTCAAGACAGACAATATTTAAGAGGTAGCAGTGCAAAATCTGGAGATCAGCTCAATAAAAGAGGCTAGAAACAGAGACACAGCCGGTGTTGTAAGCCAAAGCTTTGCCCATTGCAGCATGGCACAGCCATATCCATACCCTAGACCTCTGCCTTATGCATACCAGGCTTATGGTCCAGTCCACATCCTGGAACTCTGCAAGTCTTACACCTCGCTAATGTGACATCCCCACTCCTGCCAAAGGCTGGCATCTTCCAAGTTAGAGTTCAAGGTTTATACTGAGCCAATTTCTGGGCACACCGCCTTATTTCTTCTGCATCTAGGACAGAAGGATCCACATTTACATTTATTGGGTGACTGAAGCAATGCATGCAGTGATGAAGGCACTGGTAAAAAACACTGACTTGAATCACTGTCCCTCAGGATGATTGTCAAATTGGTTAATGAGAATAATTAGCATTAATTAAGATGACAGCTCAAAGGAGTTATATCACATCTGAGTTCAGCTGAGTCTCAGGTTTATTGGAGCTGACTGCAGCAACCACCTGGGCAAGCCCAAAGCAGACATCCCCATGCCGCATGGGCAGCATGACTGGCACTCACTCAGGTGGCAGCTATCACTCCAGCTCACCTTCCAGCTTCTCACGCTACACACAGCAAGCTCATACCCCCAAGCATTCAAAAAAAAAAAAAAAA